>OX336419.1:20863115-21361579 GCA_946903255.1 Schistosoma spindalis | reverse complement strand
AAACACCTATTGCAATAAAGTACATAATTTAATTTCTAATATCATTCTCATTCTAAAGACGAATTATCAATTAGATTGCTAGCTGATATTACTTATGTAAATTCTGAACTCAAGAACACAATAAACAGATATGTCTTCTTTGTTTGCAACTGCTGAGTAATAAACAACTTTGATGCAACACTGAACACAAGGGTTTGAAGAACATATGATACAGCTACATCATCGAACTGTATTCTCAAATCTGAATTTATGATAAGTGTCATTGATGACGTAGGCTTATTATTGCGTTGAACCCCTAATCATTTTAAGTCACATATATCAACATCTTGGTAATGTTATATTCTCTTAGGTAAAATGGCCTAATTATGAATGTTTCAATGTCCCTTTTCGGTTTTATCATGAACACATACTTCAAGTTGGAGAGGGTGTAATAATTTTTTTGTAAATATTAAATTAGTCGAATCTAGTGATGTTAACGCGATATAGATTTGATTAAAGCATCCTCCATGCACGCTGATTGGCTAATCCTTATCCAATCAGCGCTAGTCGATACATGGAGAATACTCTAGAAATCTTCTCATGTAAAAACTGTAAAAATATAAACGTTTTTCTTATTGTGCTTCTTACTTCCATCTAACCTTGTTATTTGGAATATAATCTATTTCCTGTTCAGTCGTGTTCTGATTTGGGGACTTGTCAAGTGAATCGGTGTCCAAGAATACTAAGCAATAAGAATAGCTAAATTGTAATAAGAGAGAATTATAACAAGGGAACTTTTGACTTCCTACTTTGGAGTAGATATTATGTTCACATTGGATGAATCAATGTTCTAAGTTCTGGTGACATGAGTTGAATCAATCATCCATTATTTTCTTATCAGTCAGTCAGTCAGTAAGAACGTAGAACTTCGTACATACGTACATCAGTTCGAGATGACATATCACATTAGCACAGAGATGCAGTTGTCGATTCAAATCTCGTAGTAGTAGAGGTAGTGAAACTATGAGCAGTAATCGGAAAGATTAGGGTTTGAAGATGTTATTCAAAGAGTATAACCCAGTGAAATGAATTCGGAAAGAGGAAAAAAAGAACATGACAAATTCGGAAGATTAGAATTTGAGAGAATACAAAGAATGGATGCACCTGCGCCATTAAAAACTATTTTGAGTCATGTCATTCAAGGTTTCTAACCATGGGTTGCTATCATCTCGCTGTCCACAACTATGTAGTCTACACATACCAAAATAGCTCAGTCCACTTGTCAGTGACTTCATTTATTTGTGCCATGTTTTGATGTGGCCACGCCTAGCTTTCTTCCAACCTACTCCAACACCAGAAAACATCTCACTTCGAAGCAGTTGGTGGTCGAGCATATGTAACACATGTTCCAGACATCTCAACTGATGAAATTTTACTACTTCATCAATTGATTTGCCATCCTTACATAGTACCCTTTTTCTAACAACTGCATTACTAACTCCGTGTTCTGGATATAAGAGCAATGCTTTGAAGACACGTATGACCGAATACTAGTAACCTACGAATATCCTCTACTCTTACCGTTCATATTTTACTGTAGAACAAAACGAACTGCTGAGCTTTAAACTCATCACTCTTGACTTCATAGAATAAATACTATTATCTTAAATGTGTAATAAACCATCACTTACCTAAATATTATCATAATTCACTTGTATATTTTGTCATTTTTAAATTTGTTTGCTTCGATTTAAAACTTGGTCTATATTAAGTCTTACTTTTTATGGAACACAAATCAATCAAATTCCAATTATGTGTTCATTAGAAAATCAGCATGATTATACACTAGACCATAATAATGTTAATCTTATTCAATTCAACACAATTTCTAATAATAATGGAAATACATCACTTCGATCTAAAGTTATCACTATTCATCTTTTATTGAAGTTTATCAAGAAAAAATATATTATTTTCTTAATAACGGTGTAAAGATGTGACAAGTATTTGGTCACCTGACTTACTTACTTACTTACTTACTTGCTTACTTAAGCTTGTAACTCCCAACGGATCATAGACCGTCGACCAGCATTCTCCAACCCACTTTGTCCTGTGCCTTCTTTTCTAGTTCTATATTATTGCTGTTGATTTTTCTCATGTCTATCTTTATTTCCCGGCGCTGTTTATTATTTGTTCTTCCTTTTTTCCTTTGGTATTGAAGACTCAATATGAGGACTTGCCTTATGACACAGTTGGCTGCTCCTTACTCAATGTATGTCCATTATGCCCAACTAATGAAATCAAAAGTTAAAAGTGAAGAGATTTGAAGATATATTTTGATAAGTTATTAATAAATCAAGATGTGATTGATCTAAACTGACTACCGATTATAGGAAAAGTTGAGCACAGCTTTATCAGTTGTGATCTAGTGCGGATACGTGACTGAGAGACGTGGGGTAGATAAGTCCATTAAAACTAATGTGGTCAGCATGAAACGCTGAAGACTTACAGAGTTAGTGATTTGTCACCATTGTCCCGTTTCTTTTATTGGGTAAATGTCAAATATTGGAGTGAATATTTTGCTGTAAATCACACTTCGAATGTCTAAAATTATCCAAGTCCACTTGGAATGATTTGTATTACTTAGTTAGGTTCACACTTTTATTGGTTCGTATATAGTAGGTATGACGAGCAGTCGAGTAGAAAGTTTGTTATATAGTTACTATTTTGACATATTGTTACATTCATTTTTCGCTAAAGTATAGATCATTATTAAATGGATCATTAGCTTCAACTAAGAGATCTAGTTTCCAATAACCATGGACAGATACAACTAGACCCAAGATTCTTAATATCGGGGATAATTGTGGTATTACACTGTAGTCATTACTTATTATTAAACAATTTATTTAGCATAATACCACTATACATATATCAGAGATATATGTAATCTATAAGCAAAAAGTAGTAACAATTCCCAAAAGATGTTGAAAAAACTTAGAGTAGTTAAGTCAATTATTGTCATAACAAGATTTTTAATTTGTTTTCATTACTTATGGACTGATAATTATAACTACCAAGAGTTTTCTCATCATTCAAAAAATCTCTGACTGAAAGAAGTCCTGTTCAACCAAGATACAAACCAGATCTTAATTTATTTAAACACCGAATGAGAGATAACGCAATATTTCGGTGACCAGTCGATTTGTAACTCGTTCAAAAGATATTGTATTCAGTGGTAGTACGAGTAGAGTATAGACAATATGGTTATATCATCACATTATTAAAACATATCCAGATAATAGTAATAATGCTGTAAACGTATGTTTAGTAATGTTCAAGTAAAATTCATCATGTTTGGGTTACTGACATCTGGTAAAGTAAACTTTAAGAGTAAGAATAACTTTCAGTTTCAGGAAACGTTTTCTATTCAATTGTGCATAGATTTCAATTACCAACACTGAATCCCCAAGTTTTCTAATCATTATTGACTTCATTAGAATGGCCAGTTCTAAAATGTTTTCTGAAGTAATCAATCCCATTTGACAAACCAATATAAACCAGAAACACAATGAATACTCATTGAATTCCTGGCAATTTCATCAACATTAAGCTTAACATTTCAATTAGTTGACTTTAAACTACTTTTTTTATTTCAGTAGTTAAAAATAGATTGGTTATGAAAACTTGATTTCTAACTGATATGATAGGTGAAAAATAAACATTATTATGAGACATTAATTCCGCATGTTGGTGAATGATTTATAAATCTTATCCATACGAGTAGTTAATAAAACAGAGTAAAAATATTTATTCATCGATAAACGATAAAACAGAAAGACTACTTCCTTATTCACCGTTATTGATACTTCATTATAATTGTTTGTGCGACGAAGTTTCTGGTTGAGACACGATTGTTCAACACTGTTCAAACGCTCACAGTATTGTATGGCTTGATATAAGAGGGAAAGATATGATGACCAAAATATAAATTTGTAAGTAAACAAGTTAAAAATGATCTCCTGTGCACATATTTTTTGTAGAGATTGTTAACATTAATCAATGGTTTGATTCAAATAACTTTAACTGACCAACACTGTCCATCGTTCATTAATTAAAACTTCCCGTGTGAACACGGTTTAAAGGTATCATGAGAGTGAAATGCCACAACCAGCATGTTTAGCTAACAAAGTTTTAAGGTGGTGGCTGAAGCTAGTAGATAGGAAATCCTGGACAATTGTTTCGTTCTATTTGGCACACGTTCATAAAGTGTATCAATAATCTTGTGGGAACTGAGGTTCCTTGACAGATTCGATCGTATCATCCAGCTTCGCACTAAGGAAAACTATCATTGAGGTACCAGAGTCGTAACTGACCTCCTGTAGGATTGATGTATATTTGAAGTAGCTGGTACTATGTCGATCCCACATAGGTCATTCTAGTCTCTGGACTGACTACTTTGTTCATTCTTCACAAGACACATTTCAACCCTGTCACTTATTTTCTTAACAAACCTGATTGTTTTTCTACATGATCATATGCATGTTATTTACTTACCTTGTTCATCATGTGTCCGTATGTTATTTTTGTTTGGCCGTAAATATCGAGTCATGCTTATTTAAATCTAGTTGGCTCACTTGCCTTCTCCACTGCGCGTCACTTCATTTCACTTCACTCTTTCCTGCTTGCTTCGTTTCCCTGATTGTCTGTTCAGAACAATGTTTTTACAAAATATACTCAATCGGAATTTTCTCGTGTTTGACTTATTTAATCCCGTCATTCATCAACGCGATTTAAATCTATATTTATATACGAGGGTAGCAGGGATGTATATTTCAAAAACAACCAGCGCACGATCCAATTGAAATAAGGTATGAGGTCCCTTAAAGTGGTGAGCCTGTCAAAAGCATCATCGTGCAATCTAATTTGTGTCAAAATAAAGGACCACACTAAAGTTACGAACCCGAAGACGAACCTAACAATTCAAACCACGTTGATGAAGAACCTTGCGCATTTAATACGTTCCACGAACAAACTCAATGTAGCTCACTTAATCGATAAACATATATCATACGACCAAATTCAAGAGGTCACATCACCACTAAATATTTACAGGAGGTTGGTCGCAGCCCTGGTAGCTCAGAGATAACGACTCTAAATGCAAAACTGGATGATACGTAGTTAATTATTCAAGGAGCATCAGTTCCCTCAAAATTATTGATACACCATATAGACGAGTGCCAAATAGAACGAAACAATTGTCCAGGACTTCCTATCGACTACCTTTACCCATCACTTTACATCTCAAAATGATACATGCAATATTTAATCTCTTAGACTAGTGGCCACATTGTTAATTGATCAATAAACTTCTACCCGCTATAAGCAGGAGTTGACATATATGACACTGGCCACTACGCAGCGATTAATCAATTGCAAAACGTTGTACTTCCTCCAATTCCTATCTCTATCCTGTTTTTACATAAGTTTAGTCTTTTACTGAAGATCAGAAAAAACAATTATTATCCTCATTCGTAAAATCTGCTTCTCTTCTTCTTCTTCTTTTTCTTCTGTTTTCAAGTTTTCAATGAAATCTCGAACTATTTATTTGAATTGTGGTAAAAGTCTGTTATTTATTGATGAGCATAATGAATGGTAACTTTTGAGATCCATTTATGGACCAATAATATGCGTATACTTTTTTCGTATAATTGTTAAGTAACTAAATTATTCATATTCATGTCTTTTTTACTATCGGCTTTATTTTGATTTATGAACTTTATTATACGACTTACGATTCTTGAGTTATACCCAGTCTAATAATTATTATCACCCTTATTCACCACCACACTTGGCTAAATTTTGTACAAATGTTGTTTAATGGTATTATGGGGTCTATCTGGTTGGTATATAAACTCAGTATGTTTGAAATAAAGGATTGATATTGCAGAGGCTGAGATTGATGTTGTGGACTTAACTGACTGGGCTAGGTAGGAAACAGGGCCGATAAGTACTCTAGATTGCTCGTACGTATTTTATGCGTCATTATTCCGATCGATAATTCACTGCTCTCTCATTGGCGGTATCATCACGTTATTCATTACCAAGGCATACAGGCCACAAGTTATAACAGAGTGACATTTTACAATGGCATGATAAATTGTCAAACAAAATTAGTCTCAGCATTATACGAAGACAACTACTTTACAATAGTGTACTTTATGCATTCTCCTTAATTATCAAATTCATTTTTTGATACCTTTTAAACAAATTTCAAGATGGATTACTCATTTTAATAGTAATAATGATAATAATGACACTAGCTAGTTTCAATATCATTTACTTGATGACAGTTAGGAATCCTCAGAATAGATTATGATGAAATCCTCGCTTCATAATCATTTAAATTTGTAAATAATGATTTTTTGTCATTCATGCGCATTTACAAATGTTTACAACCATTGATTCTGCAGCAATTTGGAAGACTTTCCTGGTCTCTCACATTGTACGAGCATTCTGTGTACCTAAATAAATGGTTGCTCTGGTTGTCAGAACGAGCATCAGCCTCGTGGCTTCCGAAGGAACTCGGCATTCACTATGAGGAGTCATAGCTCTTCTAAATGAAGACCTTCAGACTACCAGGGCACATTTTAAATGGTTTTAATGATTTTTTATGGTTAGCGCTTTTTAGCGAGTTAATTTTCTACAGGATGAGATGAATAACCCCACGCCCAACTCTCCTCCCTTATCCGGGCTTGGGATTGGCAGTAGCCCCAGAAGTGCTCCAGGTAGAGTTACAATCATTAATGCTTCTATGAAATAGCTTTTTCATCTCTAAATGTAATGTATCAATTTTATGGTAGTTGCTTCATGTTCCTACATATAATGAAGATGTAGAAAAGTATTTGATCGATTGTCGTCGTGTAAGTTCTAGTTAGAAGATACTTCATGTTCTATGGGAGCATATACAATAGTGTTAATGTAGAGAGCTGTAAAATAGAATAACGAAATAAAGGTTGATTTGATAGAGAATACACTGTACTTACATTAAATAAAGAAGGTAATGGACAACAATAAACAATCATATATGACTATTGGGAAATCGAATTTAAGAGGAGACAGATTACAGTGATATTCCACAAACATTTCAATAAATAGATTCGCAAAAGCTTATAAAGTAAGAAACTATTTTGTAACCAGATATACATGTTTGGAAGTATAAGATCGTTTGAAAATTTGACAAGAATCTCATAAATAGTTTGTTTATTATCAGTAATTAGAAAGAAGACGATTGATTTTCCTAGTTTGTTTAATTCTATTCATGTTGGAGTTCCCTTTTATTTCAGATATTGATAAAGTGTACATAAAAATCTATTCAAATGCAAAAACAATGTTTAATTCATCTATTGAACATTCAATGGTATTCATAGAGAATCGACCAATTCAACTTGGATGTTTTTGTAAAAAGACTAATGTACCTATTCATGCAAATTATGAATACACGTAAGTTATAAATGATCTATTATTGTTTCTTGTCAATATCATTACTACTGATGAAGATAATATAAGTAGTAGAAAATTGACAGAAGTTATTATTATCAGAAAAGGTTTTGTGGAGATTTGTAGAAATTTCAATAGTTGAAATCATGAGTCAATTGAAGTCAGATCAATATTGCAAACCTGGAAGCGCTGGACGGTCGGTTCGTCTTAGTATGGGACTACTCAGCAGTGCGCATCCACTATCCCGCCCCCCGCGACATTCGAACCCAGGATTTATCAGTCTCACGCGTGAGTGCTTAACCATTAGACCACTGGGTTGGCTCTGCTCTCTAGTAACAGACTTCAAAAGATATTTCCTGAAGTTTTAGTGAGAAGCCATTACCAGTGGTGTTCAACAACGTCTGTTGTGAGATATCAACTCACTGAAGACAATCGTGTACGGTGTCGCCACTTCATGGATTATTTGAAGTTAGACATTAACACCGTTGGATTCCGGCCAGTTTAGTGGTCTTGGGGTTGAGCGCTCGCTTACGAAAGTGATAGGTCCTGGGTCCGAATCTTGGGATCGCGGATGCTCACTGCTGAGGAGCCACACAACAGGACGAAACGGCCGTTGAGTGATTCCAGGTTTTCCACGGTGGTTTAACTTCAATTGACTCATGATTTCAACTGTATAATTCATTATGCAGAAAAAACGAATTCTGGGACAATTAATGAATATTTTACACATTTAGTATTACAGTATGGTTTTTCTATTTTACTAAGTCTTCAGTGAGTTACTATCTCACAACATAACCATTTGAACTCGACTGATCACTGTTACCCATTACAACTCCAGGAAATACCTCAGGAAGCCAGTCAATAGTGAGCATATGTTAATTAATATCAGAAGGGTTTTTGTGAATATAATAGTAATTTTAATAGTTGAGATCATGATTCAATTGAAGCTAGACCACCATGAAAAACCTGAAAGCAGTGGACGGCCATTTCTAACATCCAGGACAGAGTTTAAGTGGTTTGAACTCTTTTCTGGTTAGGGTTTTTTTAACAAGTTAGTATTCTACGGGATGGAGTCGCTAGCCTCATGCCCAACCCTCCTCCATTATCCAGGCTTGGGACCGGCAGTAGCACCAGAAGGGCTCCAGGCGGAGTTACAATCCATAATGCTTCTATAAAATAGCTTTTTAATCTCTAAATGTATTTAATGTATCAGTTCTATGGTAGTTGCGTCATGTTCCTACGTTGTTCCTAATTTGTTTAATTCTATTCATGTTGGAATTTCTTTTTTATTTCAGATATTGATAAAGTGTATATAGAAACCTACTCCAATGCAAAAACAATGTTTACTTCATCTATAGAACATTCAATGGTGTTCATAGAGAATCGACCAACTCAACTTGGATGTTTTTTTAAAAAGACTAATGTACCTATTCATGCAAATTATGAATACACGTAAGTTATAAATGATCTATTACTGTTTCTTGTCAATATCCTTACTACTGATGAAGATAATATAAGTAGTAGAAAATTGACAGAAGTTATTATTATCTGAATAGGGTTTGTTTAGATTTTTAGAAATTTCAATAGTTGAAATCATGAGTCGATTGACAAAACCTGGAAGCACTGGAGGGCCGTTTTTTCCTAGTATGGAACTACTCAGAACTGAGCATCTACGATCCCGCCCTCCGCGAGATTTGAATCCAAGACCTATCGGTCTCGTGCGAGCGTTAACCATTAGACCACTGAGCTGGCTCTGCTTTCTCTTGACTGACTTCAAGAGGTATTTCCTGAAGTTTTAGTGAGAAGCCATTACCAGTGGAGTTCAACCACGTCTTTTGTGAGATATCAACTCACTGAAGACAATGGTGTACGGTGGCGCAACTTCGTGGATTAGTTGAAGTTACGTATTAACACCGCTGGATGCCTGCCAACTTAGTGGTCTTGAGGTTAGGCGCTCGCTCACGAGAGTGATATTTCCCGGGTTCGAATCTCGGAATTGTAGATGCTCACTGCTGAAGAGCCTCACAATAGGACGAAACGGCCTTTCGGTGTTTTCAGGTTTTCCATGATGGTCCAGCTTCAATTGACTCATGATTTCAACTATAGAATTTATTATCATTGATTATGACTATAACTTTAAGAGTAACAGGAATATAAAAGACAATTGTCAATGATCAACATGGATATCACCTTATCCACTCATTGTAAATTCAATTAGTTTGTGATATTAAACTTTTAAAGAAACATCTCATTCATAATATCTCTATGGAATTCCATAGAATGAAGCTTATTACTTAGTACTTCTTTGTTGTATGGTTCTTATATTGACATATATAGTATATTACGTGAGTCAGAAATGTAATGTCTGGCAGCAGAAGATTGAAATGATCAAAAAAGGAGGAATGATGATAGAAAGCAATTGGTATGAAAATACAGGAACAATGAATTCTGAGACAATCAATCAACATTTTACAAATTAAGTATTACAGTATGGCTTTTCTATTTTACTAAGTCTTCAGAGAGTTACAGTCTCACAATATAACCGGTTGCACTCCACTGATCACTGCTTCCCACTACATCTCCAGGAAATACCTTTTGAAGCCAGTTACTAGTGAGTATATGTTAATTAATATCAGAAGAGATTTTGTGGATATTATGGTAATTTTTTTAATAGTTGAGATCATGAGTTAATTGAAGCTAGGCCACTATGAAAAACCTGAGAGCACTAAACGGCCGTTCCGTCCTATTGTGAGCCTCCTCAGCATTGAACATCCACGATTTCGCCACACGAGATTTAAACCCGGGACCTATCAGTCTCGCGTGCGAGCGCTTAACCTTAAGACCACTAAACTGGCGTGCTGGCATTCAACGGTGTTAATATCTAACTTCAATCAATTCATGAAGTTGCGCCACTATCCACCATTGTTATCAGTGAGTTACTATCTCACAACTTTTCAATATGCTATCGATTTGAGATTAGTTTAACAAACAAGACGATATTGTTTTTCTTATCCATACACTAAGCGCTTGATTTCAATCTTCCAATCTGTTATGTGTCTTTTTCATCGGTTATTTTGTAATTACAGAATTTTTATTCAACTATCAGATCATATTAATCATAATGATACATTAGTCAATATAAGTTCATTATCGACTATTGATCAAATTAATAATGATTATCATCACATTGTTTTATCATTTGAAATTCCTTCAAAATTACTTAGATTACATCATCAATTAAAAGATCATATCATAGAATTTGTACCACATCGAAAATTTCATCGAGGAAGAATCTATTGTCAAATATCGATTCGAATGAAAAACGATACAATCAATACAATTGATTTCATAATGTCTGAGGTATCATCTAAGGTATCATTAAGAAGCTGGAGTAACCAAATTTATAATGTTAATGATGATATAGAAAATGATTCAGTGAATGATCCCGTAATGATTTCTTCAGCTTTGATTGGTATGTGTAAACATCAAATCAGCAATGGATGTACTTCCAGTTGATAAATCTTAGTTTGAGTGAAACATGCGTCCTTGAATCCGCTACAAGCAGCATTCAATATTTTCTATATATGATGCCAAATTTAGAGATTTCTCGAGATTAGATTTACTCAGAATAAAAGATGTGCATGATGAATTGATGTCAACTAGATAACTTTTGAGTATTAATAATTACTAAACAGCTTCTTCGTCCTGTTCTAGGATTCATCAGTAGTTTTTTATCCATGAACTCGCAACAGTTTAAACCCTGGAATGTCAGGCTTTGTGTAAAGCATAATAATAGTGTTTTAACTTTCTATTAGATTAAACATCAGTTATCCTATGATTATTTAATTCGTGTATAATTCATTCATTTACTTAAAATAAAACAGTTAAACAAGCTGGGAAGTAAACTATTCGACATGATCAGTATGGGGTTGTGGAGATTATTAAGTTTTTGACTGAAATTATGAATCGATTGATGTTAAATTACCATTGAAAACCTGAAAGCATTGGACGGTCATTTCGTCCCATTATGGGACTCCACAGTAGTGCGCATCCACGATTCCACCTCGTGAGATTCGAACCAAGAACTTATTGTTTAAATTGTATACATTTTAATCTTCTGTTATAGATGGACCAAATATTGATAATCGAGAAAATGAGATTTATATATTGTACCCTTGTTCAATATTTGCAATGAAATTGAAAATGCTCTGTTGGACAAAATCTACAGATCATCTGTATATAACACAAGAGATAACATTGTGGGTAAGTGAAATATAGAAAATTAAAGGTTCCTTGTTAATATTAGCTTAGTTGAAATGATTGAATGGTATTCATCACTCTGCATTAACTTCATTGACTGCGAGAAAGAGTTTGCTAGAGTAGACAGGACAACACTATGGAAGCATCTTCAACACTATAGCCTACCTGAGAAGATGATCAATATCATACGGAATTCCTATGATGGATTAAACTGCAAAATCGTGAATTGAGGACAGCTGACAGACTCGTTCGAGGTAAAGGCCGGTGTCAGGCAAGGTTGCTTACTCTCAGCCTTTCTCTTTCTCCTGGTTATCGACTGGATTATGAAGACGTCAGCATCTGTGGAGAAGCATGGGATACAGTGGACAGCTAGGATGCAGCTGGACGATCTAGACTTCACCGATGATCTGACTCTTCCATCGCACACGCAACAACAAATGCAGGAGAAGACAGCCAGTGTATCAGCAGTCTCAGCAGCAGTAGGTCTCAACATACACAAAAGGAAAATCAAGATTCTCCGATGCAACACGACATGCACCAATCTTATCACACTTGACGAAGAAGCTTCGGAAGATGTAGAAACCTTTACAAATCCGGGAAGTATGTTGGTGAACACGATGGATTCGATGCAGATGTAAGTGCGTAAATCTTCAAAGCAAGAGTGGAATATACACAATTGAAGAACATCTGAAACTTAAAACAACTGTCGACCAACACCGAAGTCAGAATTTTCAATACAAATGTCCAAGCAGTCCTACTTTATGGGGCGAAAACTTAGAGAACTGCAAAAGCCATCATCTAGAAGATACAAGTGTTTATCAACAGCTGCCTAAGCAAAATACTTCGGATCCTATCAAGACACTGTTAGCAACAACCTACTGTGGGAGAGAACATACCAGATTCCAGTGGAGGAAGAAATCAGGAATAAGCGCTGAAAGTAAATAGGACACATATTGAGGAAAACACCCAACTACGTCACAAGGCAATCCCTTACTTGAAATCCTCAATGTCAAAGGAAAAGAGGAAGAAATGGAGACTGGAAATGAAGGCTCAGGACAGAGTGGGTTGGACAATGCTGGTCGGTGGCCTATGCTCCATTGGGAGTAACAGGCGTAAGTATGTTGAAATGATTTTGCGTTGATTAGTTCTATCTATGAGTTGTATTGCTAAGGATCAGTCTCAGATGAAGTAGCATTGAAAGGTCATTTCTTCATAGTACACAACTCTTTATTAATGAATACTTATGGACATACCAGGGATTGAACCCTGAACCATAGGTTCTTGTAACCAGCTCTTAATCACTATAATTAATGGTTCGGTGTTTAGTGGTAAAATTCTAAGTTCAATCAACAGCTCAACTATAATCCAATATCAATTTTTACTACGCATTAAAGAAAATATTAGTTGACATGTCTTGATTTGTCGCTGTTGCATCTAGAGCTTAGATTCATGATAAATCGCGTAAAACTCGAGCACTCGAACGCTGGAAACCTCCAAGTTGTAAATTTGAAAACAGAAGACGAGTGAAAAAGAATCCTATTCCAAACAATGTCGAATATGATACAAAACTCTCAGGTATTTTTAGATTTTAGTAAAAGCAAAATCATCATTTTAGTCATTCAATTGGAATCCAGTGGTTTTAGATATTTGTTCAAAACGGAAGCTATACATTGAGATTCTGTAGTGTTCTTCCAAAAGACGATTAAGTGTTATGTCTGTGACTCCTTCTGAACTTCTTCGCGTTCACCCGGAGGCCATCCTCACAGTCACCTTTCAAATTCAAATCATTGAAAAAGAGATAATAATTTTGAGCCACAATATCAAAATTCTATGAATATTTTAGAAATAGAATGACTGTTTTGGTAGTTTGCTCAATAATTAAGCAAATTAAAGTTCAATGTAATTCATCTTACACATATCAATTTGAATCAACTATACCTCATTCAACATACCATCGATTTGTAAAAATACAGACCTCATTGTTCTATATACTGATGAATGTTGTCAATAATCAACCATCCACCGTTACATCATTCCTACAAACAGATTTTAGAATAGTTAGTACAGATCATTTTTCAAGTTTCAAAGCCTTATTTTTCATCTAGATAATAATTTGCCTACTGTAAAACTATAGGTACATGGAATGCTCACACAATGTGGGAGACTGGGAGAGTTTTCCAAATTGCTGCAGAAATGAGGTATATGTGTATGTTTATTTGCATCTTCTCCTTGTTGTTTAGAACTGAAACTGATCAGGCTCATATTTGCATATGTGCATGTTGTACGGACTGCCTTCATAGTGTCTTAAGTGACAAGTATTATAAGTAAAGTAGTGGAATCCAGGATGAGCGTTTATTCGTAATTGTGACTTGTTAACTGGATGTACCTGCCTTATTTCAGATATTGGTATACACTCCAGGACTTGTATTTTACTAGTTTGTGCCTGGATATTGGCAATTTCGATAGAATGCACATATGTCGTCAGGAATTGATCAATCATAGTTCTAAACATTGATGGGAAAGTTCAAACAACTAATACATGTGAAATTTCAATAGTTGAAATCAAGAGTCAATTGAAGCTAGACCACCATACAAAGCCTGGAAGCACTGGACGACCGTTTCGTCCCATTGTGAGACTTCTCAGCAGTTTGCATCCACGATCTCGTCTTGCGAGATTCAAACCAACGACCTATCACTCTCGCGCGCGAGCACTTAAGCATTACCCCCCTGAACTGTCATTAAACAGTGTTAATGTCTAACTTTAACTAATCCAAAAAATTGAGTGACACATCCACTATTGTCTTCAGTGAGTTACTATCTCACCATAGACCCGGTTAAACTTCACTGGTTACTACTTCTCACTAGAACTCCATAACTTCATTATCAGTTACTGTAAAGAATATTTTTATTTTGTGCAAATAACCGACAAAATGTTTGTCATCTACATCAAATGTTGGTGGTTCATTCATTGCGATTTTCATAAGGATACATGAGCACACAGATTTGCATGGATCAGCTAGAAATCACGCTAAAATATGTATTACATCTCTTCAGAAGTTGATGGATTTCACTACACATCTTCACATCTACACATCATCATCATCATCATTACCAGTCAGTGAGATAATTGTGGAAAGTAGCAAAAATCAGTTTGTATTCAACAGTGATTTCTTCTTTGTCTCTTACTTAATCAGTAGTCAGAGATATAAAATCGACTAATTTACTTCTCTGTGTCATTAAGTTAAAATCTATAGATTTCATTCAGTAGAAAGAAATATTTCTCTAAACATGTTTAAGATACCTGAGAACTCAGAAAGTTGGTTTCAACGTTTAAAGTCAAACTTTTGTGGTATCAAATCGAGTGGTTACTGAAAAGTATTCACATTTCCTGAAACATTTTTCCGAGAGAATGTTATTTCTAGTTTTGTTAAAGATAACAGTCTTTATATTTATGTACTCTTAGTTTTTATTTTGGTTGTTAGCAAACTATTATTGTTCTTGGACACAGCTATAAGATGTCATTCGCGCTATCCCACCGTGTAATTACGCTTTATGTTATCACTGATGTGAATCTTTCTCTGTTCAGAAATATAGACATGTTAATCGCATCAGAGATTTACTCATGTTCTCACTAGTGACTAGCTTCGTGAAGGAATTCCGGGAGTTTTAATGAGAAGTTGTGATCAATAAAGCTGATCCATGTCAGATATAGATAGGTATCTACCTTAAACAATGGAAGATGGTCGCACAATTTTGTAGATTGGTACATAGTAATTCACATGTATATGGAATTCTAGACAAATCAATTAATCTTATCTGCAATGTTATCAGTTTCCCGGAACTAAATTTCACCTATCCAATATGGTTACATAATGGTGAATATATTACAATGGAAGATCCATATAGTAACAATAATAATAATATTAATAATAATAATAATAATAATAATAATAATAATAATAATAATAGGAATAAAATAACGACAATGAACTCAACAATTGAAAATTCCCAATTCCCAATTATTCTTACTCATAATTTTATAACGAAATATAAAATCATTCACAGAAAATATTCAGTAGGATGGATTATCACTTTACAGATAAACAATTTGGATTTAAATGATGAAGGAGTTTATCAGTGTACATTTTCAAATTTAATGAGATCAAGTTCTTATGATATAAATTTAGATTTAAATCGTAAGTCATCTAATTCTTTTGTTTATAACATTTAACTACTATTGATTATTAAAGTAGTTCACCTTGTTTAACGAAATTTATAGTGTAGAATACATCATGGAATCTAGAAAGAAGCATATGCTACGTGATAGAACTCTAGTCTTCTTCAAATATATGTATAAATCATATGCTCTGATGACTTTTACTGCTTTTGGAAACGTTTCATAGACTTCGTGAACTATGTTTCAGTGAAGCAGTAGGAAAAGTTTCAAATTGATTTAAGTAATCCTGTTAAAATACTTAATCTTGTTCGCGAGAATATCATATATTTTTGAGTTGCACCATATTTCAGTTAAAAAAAGTCAGCACTTCACTTTGGTACTGATCTACTAGACATAATTCTTGGTGACGTCATGGCAATCGAACTTTTTGTTTTCTTATTTATTAGGTTCTAGTTAGTCAGCCATCAGTAATGTAGGACATAGTACACATATATATCTATCCACGTTAAAGCAGCTCATCAGTACAGATGGATAAAATTATGACGACAACTACTAAAGTATTTAAAGTGATATCAGCTTTAGTAAATAAACTTTATCCATTGACGAAACTAATAGATAAAAAAGAATAACTTCGCTGAATCAGTGATCCAAGATAATCTTGAAACTCATAATGCAGCAGGAGACAAGCGGTAAACGACTGTGAACTATTTTAATCTGGGTGCGAGCTATTTCACTGTGCGTCCGCGACTATTGTTCAAGTTAATTACACGAAATCAAACTATAGAATTTTTTATCTATCAATAACCCACAGACCGACAGGCAGCGACACCGAGGACTGATCCCTTGGACCGACTTAAGCATTCATATGTCTGAGGTAAATGCCATCACATCTGTAGTAAAAGATCAATTCTGTTGTTAAACTCTTCAATGACTTTTGATTCATTGATATGATGAAGTGACTTTATAGTAGGCTCTGAAAATAATTACTCTACTTTGTAAGATGATAAAATTTAGATATGTATTTATTTGATAAAAACTGAAGGTCCTAGGTTCGATCCCTGATGAGATCATTTAAGAGTGAGACCTCTATTCATTGTTTTCTGTTCTTCAATGAATGTCTTATCAATATGATGATATAAGCAATAAAATTTAACTCAAAAATGTAACAATTAAACAAATGCAATTACTGAATTCATGAGTTAATTGAAGCTAGGGCGAGACTACCATAGAAAATCTGGAATCACTGGACGACCATTTCGTCCTAATTTGTTGACTCCTTAGTAGTGTGCATCAACGATCCCATTTCTGAAGATCCGAACCCAGGGTCTATCAGTCTCTTGCACGAGCATTTAACCAATAGACCATTAAGACGAAACGGCCGTCCTGTGCTTTCAGGTCTTCCATAGTAGCTTAGTTACAAATCAACTCATTATTAACTAAGATTAACAAAGTTTTATACTTTCTATATTCAATACTATCATTTTGTTTTTAATTTAAGATAGATTTACCAGACATCAATTCATCATTATAATTGTCAGTTGTGTAATTGCCTTATTGACTATTCTTACATTCATTATTGGTTTATTATATATTCAGAGAAAATGTAAATACATTGAATGGTTCAATCATTATTTATGTATAAAATGTCAATTAACATTGAATAGAACAACCCATAGTAAAAATGAAAGAAGGTAATGTGAAGAAACTTTATTTTCATTTGAAAGGGGGAGGGGGGGGTAATGGGATTACAGTGAATATTCACAGTGTGAATTCACTTATTGTGTTTTGCTTGTTGTTTAGGTCTGTAAATGATCAGTCTCTTGTTGACATATGTGCATCCTGTGAGGATTGTCTAGATGTTGCCTTAAATCACAAGCTTTATAAGTAAAGATGGATATCAAGCGATTTTAAACTTCATTCCATTGAACAAGCAGGTGGCTAACAGGATTAAGTAGCTAAGTGGACAACGATTACAGTTTGTAGTTTATATCATGAACTGGATTTTGATTAAACAACTATAGTGTGAATTCGTTTGGTATTGTTTATTTGAATCGTCTCATTGTTGTTTTAGATTACAACAGATCAGTCTCTTGTTGACATATATATATATATCCTGTGTAGACTGTCTCAATATTGTCTTCAGTCACAAGCTTTATAAGCAAAAATGAATATCAAGCGGTTTCAAACTTCATTCTATTGCACAAGCATGAGGCTATGAGGATTCAGTACATAATTTTTACAGCGCAATAGAGTTTCAAGTGAAAGGTATTGAGTTCGAGTTCCGTAGTGAACATCAACTCGGAGACGCAGGTAAATCCAGCTGACGTATCTCAAGTAGGATGAAACACGCATCCTGGATTCCATCGCTAGCTATTATCTGTCTTTGCTTATAAAATTATCATGCGATTTTTTCGGTTTTTAAAAGTGAACACTATTAATTGTAAAAATAATACTATTTTCAAAAAGAACTAGAATATAAAAATATTTTTGAAAGCCTTGGAAGAATTAGTAAACCATAGAGTTCAAATATACAGATCATTGGAGCAACGTCACCAATGATAATGAAATCAGATCTCACTTTATCGAAAATCGACTGAAGTTTAAATCAACAACCAAAGTGTCTATTCCTACTATAAGCAATGATCTTTATCATACTGTTGTTAATATTTAAGACCAAATTTTAATTAATCTTTGTTGATATACGTAAATCCTGTGGGAATTGTTTCAATGTGAACATTGCGATAAATTATTTGGAAAAGCTAACTGCAAATAGTAGTGTAGTCTAGCAATCCTATTTCGTCCCATTCAGAACTTATCAATCGCATGTACATGTATTTCAGAGTAAGTGTTCTTAGTCAATAAGTAAGTGGCAATCTAGATTCAGATGTTCTATGAATACAATACTAATGTCTGGAGAAGAGGGTAATCAATTCAAGTCCAGATGTCAATAACAGCATTAGGATGCGATTATATTCAGCTAGAGAACCCTAAACTGGACTAGACAGGACTCTTAAATTTTACTGTTATTCTAATTTGTCTAAAGTTAATGCACTCACTAACAGACGTGATGATACATGATTCAATTCCTAAATGTTAGGTTGTAAGTACTCTCCACTGTGAAGTTTTGTATTAATATAAAACAGCTGTTCACTACAACTTAATCTATAGTACTTGCCTGACAAATGTCAATCTATAAAATGTACGTTAGAAAAGGAATGTCATGTATGTCGTTTCGTTGTTTCTCTTCCTAAAAGATACAATCATAAAACAGTTGGATACTTTACAGCAATGGATTTGTCAGAAGTTATACAAAATTCACTTATTGATGATGATCATTTTAATGGAATCAATAATAAAGAAATAAATCAATCACTTACTCAACCTTATTTGGTAGGTATTTTAAAGAAATATTTTAATCTACTTACATTATTTAAGTGGTCATAAAATTAATAATAAAACTAATGGTATAGTATAATATCAACTAGAATGATTGATTAGGAATCCCACATTTCGATTGATGAATCAAGCAATTTAAGTCGAACATTTTACACATATATGAGGAACTGACTGTAAGATTTAAATGCATCACCAAAGGAAAGGAAGGTTTTGTTGACATTTGATACAAGATACTTGAAATATCAATCTGTAATGAACGGGAACATAGGCGAGGATAAGCGAATGGTTAAGAATACAACATTACAGAATCTCTTGATAAAATCTGAAAACCACACTGTAAATACTTCGTTTTCAAAATGTCAATCAATTGTTTCAGACTTGATTTGTCCTTATTCTCTTCTCTTCAATTTTCATAACCTTCTGTCGTCAGACATTTCAGTTTTGATTGATGATACTCCGAATTTGTCGACATCAATAGCGCACACCACAAACCAAGTCTTAGTTGTAATACTGAAGTATTTAGTTAGTATACTAATCATGAAAAATTCTGAAATGAGATAACTATTATTCATGTTATATATGACGTGAATAAGAGATACTGTATTGGTCTTCATAATTAAGTGGTTGCAATATATTCAGTTTTAGGTAAATGTGAACAATGAATATTTGACAATCTGCTTTCTATTTTCTTTGGAACGCTATTTAGAATGATTCCGTAGCACCTATAAATCAATTCGATGATTACGTAACAAATATTCCTATTTTAAATGGGCAACAATCAACTTTATGTGAAAAAGTTTGTTGTGAATATAAAAGTAAGTGATCACACATGATTCTTGTCTAGCGATTGGTGATTTTGATCAAATGGTATATTGTACTTTTCAGTGAAAATAAGTATTGACTTATGTATAACTAGATAATGAAACTAAAAGTATCATTGCTCATTGTGGATTATTAGATCAATAGAGTCTCCCTATGTTCACTGTGTGACAGTTTCTCCCTAATGCTATTGCATAATAGTTGTGCAATGAAGCCAAGTTATCGGCGTGAGATACATAAAACTTTGGATCCGGACTTAAGGGTATAAAAAGTAATCCTTCTATGGGTAACCCAGAAGTCCCAAGTTCGATCAGTGATTGGTTCAAGGATACGTGTTGTTGAAAAATTCCTTATCACAGCGAAGCCGGTATCTAAAACTTCTTGATTTCATTAGTTATCTGACTACGGTTACTTTTGAACATAAACCAAAAAATTCCTTGATGTTATACTTTACTGAAGAAAGTATGTACGTCGAAAAAACACATGACTTCCGATGTAGAAAATCAGTTAGTATGCGCTTTATAACTTTGAAATGAGCACTCCTAGACTGACCAACTTCTACAAGTGTATGAATTATCAATGTAGAAACTTCAAAAAGCCAATTGTTAGGAATTATAAATAATGAATTAGAAGCATACAGAATTACTTCAGAGTACGATTGAGTACTGAAACGAAAGACGTTAGATGATGTTCATGATAATGTCCTGTATTCCATCACCATGATTTTAACAAAACATTAATCACAATATTGAGAAGAATCAAGCATTAAATAGAGTTGATAACTACTCTAAATAGATGGATCAGAGAAAGATTACCAGCTGTTACATTGATATCAGTATACTGATCTCCTCAATTTACTAAGTATACAGTTAAAACAACTGCTGTTTTATCATTGTTCATTCTTAAATTGAATACATAAACAGACCTGACTATATGAAATATTTTGCATTTAACTATGATTGTCAATGAGAATAATAATGATGGTAAACATTTGAGTGACGACAAAGTGACTGTGAAAGTGTCCACCTAATAATTACTACAAAATGAGGGTTACAAACCAGTGTAGGAAATTAGAATTATGATATACAGTTGATGGGTAAAGTTAGGAATTAGATTTAGTGTTTTCATCACGAACTGACATCAGCTAAAATGACAAGACTCTATTTGACCAAATGAATGGTGTGAATTTCGCTCCAAAGTCCAAGACCTGTTATCATATACCTGATTGGTTTGTCCATAAGTTATAGTCTCGCTAGATTGTCTTATTCTTTATTAACAATCAGATAGATTAAAGCCATATAACCTGATGAAACAATGCTAGTCGTTGATAGATTCTTCGATTAAAGTCAGTTTATGATGTACATTCACTTTGTGTGTGTGCTTTGTTATGTAACTTAGATACCTGTGTACATCCCTTAAGCAATTTCAATATTCAGTCTCAATCAAATTGTTCTATATGTTCAAATGCAAAACCTTTGATTCCAGCTAATAACAACAATAATAATAATGATCATGATAGTTATGTATATAACTGCTGTGCATTAAAACAATCTACACTTCAATCTAAAACAAATTCAGTATATGATAGTAACAATCCTAATTGTACAATAAAATTTGTTCATAATAAACTCCGTTATGAATCTGTTCTTCAAAATAATAATAATAATGATGACAGACCATTAAATTTGAATCAAACATCTTTATCAAATCAAATCTATACTAATGATATTTGTTTAAATGAATCAATGTCAAAGTCAATGTTCAACGATTAATATTCATGTTATTTTAAATGTAATACAAAAACTAATCAAATTCAAAGATCACATTACACATTATCACACTATTGTATGTTATACTCTAATACAATGAATAAAAATATTCATACATTTATTAATCAACACGATAAATGTATTCATTGTATATTGAAATCTGGGAATTCAGTTTTGGCGCCTAAATTAGACGAAACTATTTCTCACTGTGATAATAAGGTATTATCAAAAATGAATACCAGTACTATATTAAATCTAATCAACGGAATGTGTAATCATTATAATTTCAATGATTCACTGTAGAGAAATTTGTGAATAAAACAATTTTGTACCGATTGTTATAATCTAATTTCATATGATATATATTTGATAGTTTATTCACTTATCTATTGAAAGTTTTCATTGGTATAGAGAAGATGATCAGAAATGAGGATTCATGAGTCGACCTATTTTAAACTACCATTGAAAACCTGGAAGCACTGGTTGACTGTATCGTCTTAGTACAGGACTCCTCAGCGATGCATATTCACAATCCCGTATAAAAGAAACTCGGTCTCACGCGCAAACATTTAACCTTTAGACCACTAAGCTGTCATTCAATGTTCCGGAGTACCATACTAGGACGAAACGGTCATTTAATGATTCCATGTTATCAGTCTATTTTGGATCAACTTCTGAATTCGACTACTAAAATCAAGAAAATTATTGAAATGATATTTAAAATTCTTTTATCATATGTTTATCAACTTTTTTGTTTTAAGTAATTGTAAATATTTTAAAAATGTAGTGTAACGATATTTAAAGCAGAATAATGACAAGACAGTAATGAATATTTTCTATTGACGATATCATTTACTGAAGCTTCAAGATTGTATTTACAGTTCGCTTTAAATAAAACAGTCTACTGGCAGATATGATGATGATTACGTCATATCACGTATCAAAGAAAGTTGATTAATAATCGAGAATGCAAATGAGGTAATAGGTTGAAATGAAATGTGAGATGGATAAGTATTCACTTGACAAGTATAAGATGGGTGAAGTATTGATAAAAACAGATTATCGTTGATGAGCATTAAGTGTTATTACCATGAAAGAATAAAGAAATGTACGTGTTCGATTTGTATATACAGTTGAGGATTAAAAATATGGATCAGTAGTGTCTACGTAGTGCAGAAGTTATTAATTTACTCTCCTTTCAAACATAATAGTCTGATATTATAGATACATCTAGATGACTCATCAAGAGAAGCCATGTGACCGCAGTTCACAAGATGCTCTAATATTAAAATCTTAATTGATTTAAATCGAGTTATTGAAAGCCGCTCGGGATAATGTTCAGAGATGTATTGAGAAAACGACCGCTGTGTGCGATCTATATAACCTGCCCCACTAGTGAAAATGAACTTATAACTACACACTGATGTGCCTCCATGTGACACTTTGTTCTTGGCGCATTCACGAATGATGTTGGTCTGGGAAGGACGATGTGAACGCTTTCGTCAATGAATTTCATAAATGATTCTTCAAAATGTTTTTAGCACAGTCTCACTTAAACTCAATTTTCATTAAGTGACTTTTCTCTGGAACATTCATCATCAAGAAGAAACGTTTCTTCGTTGAATTGTTTTCAACGAGACAACAGGGATCGCCTTCGTCACACATGACGCTATTTAGTGCTTTTTAGTTCTGATACACATAATTCGATCCAGTGACCGAAATAAATTGACAGCTTGGTAGTTGATAGTGATTCTAGATTATTTGCTATTTAGTTTTCATGAATGCTTTTATTTTAATGATGCTACAGATGTAGCGTGGTAATAAGTTGTAATCAGATAGTATAACTGTGTAAACCTTCTTCTCACTCCATTAGGAAACAAGTAAGATGTGCACTAATAGTTATACGCTTGTCTGCCTGTCGATTTATAATATAGCGTATGTACTGTGTAAGATGTTTTCATTAAAAAACTTCAATACCAGATCACTTGGATGAAGTAAATTGAAGAAGCCAGATGTATTTGGAATTCGACAACGCTTTAACCAGTAACAACCAATATGAGTCTCGTCCACCTAGTGAAATCAATATTTATTGGGATTAGTTTTATTTTGTTATATTATTTTATATTCAGTTTATCTTGTTACGAAATCCAATCGTCTTTAAACTTCAACCTCATATATGCCATGTAAGATAATTTGTTCACTTTCGCTCAACTTTATTTGTTCCAAAAAACAAGTTAAATTATCTGCTTCCACAGCATACATAATCAAACTCGTCAGGTAGGTTCTGGAGGGTGCATATAACATTTTATTAGGTTAAAGACATTGTAGTGACCTACTTTTGTCAACAGAACGCGATTAGTTCGATAACAAACCAATTATTACTATAACCAATTGTACCAGTGATTGTTTTATTGTGCTCGTTTGTTTAACTGTGCTAATAACAGCCATTTTGGTCTTCCATTGTACTCCATTATTTTTACGCAGTTTTCGACTACGCACGTATGTTTACTTGCCGATCGCATTTGTACTCCTTTGGCACGATCTCGGTATTCTTTCGATACCACGAGATTACCAACAAATATATTGCAACTACTACTATCACCTGCTTTCTGATTTTTGGCCTACCGGAATGTTATTGGTCTATTGGCACGTAGTCTTGTAGCGGTGTTCATAGTCAAGCTCAACTCGACACCACGCTACAACATAAATAGCCTGTATACAGTCATGTCAAAAATCTAAGTGTTACTGAAGTTCTAAAAACGTCATATCATATAAGCGAAACTGTCTCTCCATAACTCTCCGTGAAGTGTTTGTATGTCTGCCACAGTGTAACTCCTCCTGTAGCTCCTCTAACGTTACTGCCGGTCCATGATCGCATTTATGAAATAACCGTACTTCTTTGTCCTCACCAACAAGCCAAATAGGTCAGTTGTATGTGTTCAGTTAGTCTATTGTGATTTGAAACATGAGAAAATTAAGGTTTAGATAAGCATTAACCTGAGAAAACGAACCACCGCTACTAAAACCTAGTCATTATACCAGGTGTTATCATATGGCTAATCCTAAACAACTACTAGCGACTCCAATATGATGTTGAATTTCAAACGATGTAATCAGTGGAAGCATCTGTATCTTTTAGGCGAGCTTTTACGATCAGGACATTAAAAGTTGACCTGGAAATCCTAGCTGCCTAGGGATAAGTAAATCGTAGATCGACAGCTAAATTAAGTAAAATTGATGCCTTTCTCTATAATTATATGAAACGTCTAAAACAGAAAGAAGAAAGTAATCTTATTATTCAGGGTTCTTTGTAGGTTAGCAGAATACCTTGCTGTGTTACAATATTATGAGTTCGTTCTTGACCTACGAGTAACTACGCTATAATGAACATATATTCCAAACATTTCCGGTTAACAGCCAGACGTTCAGGTCTAGCATACAGTGTTTTGAAAGGTTTATTGAAATAGTTTTAACTGTAAAAATAGTGTTTTCAGTGAACTCTACGAAATGTATCCTTATTGACTATTGGTCTGTGATCTCGCAAATTCCAATAGCTTCGTTCATTTGTGTTAGATTCAGTCACGTTTAGTTCTACTAGATAAGCACAAAAATTGTCAAACAGATGCTTGGTCGGTTGATAAGAAGTGG
Organism: Schistosoma spindalis; assembly: GCA_946903255.1. Taxonomy (NCBI): domain Eukaryota; kingdom Metazoa; phylum Platyhelminthes; class Trematoda; order Strigeidida; family Schistosomatidae; genus Schistosoma; species Schistosoma spindalis. The sequence goes on along the minus strand of OX336419.1, from coordinate 21,336,031 downwards.
TTAGGGTGATTTTCGTTGCACTACAATTTCCACTATCGGTTTTCTTCACCGACAGGAGACAAGGAATTTACCTGAAAATCAGTGATGCCGTAGCGTCAAAACCTAAAAAACATCTAGTAGAAAGCCACTTCGCCTTCACAACAAACAACTACTAGGGGCAACATGATATCCTGTTTAACAACCTCTGAGTATATTTTTGTAGTCAGGTTCAAACTGTAATCTGATATTTATGCCTGACCTCAATAATACTTTTATCGTTATCGTATATCTACATAGAAATACTAATGATATATACTATCATTATGCTACAGATTCAATATATTATTCTTTTGAAATGAGCTAGTTTGTTTTAGTTCGCCATTATGCTTGTTCCTTGATAAGTAGTATTTCAAATCGGTTTATAGAATGCGTGATACACTAGAAGACAGGAAGCAAAATTTATGGTAAGCCTCGCCTATTTTATCGGCTTACTGGGTCAGAAAATCAACGCTGCTATTTTAATTCTTAAGTTGAAATTCGAAGTTTCAGTCTAAGTCAAGAAATCGGTTGTCAGAGAGGTTTAAGTAACCCTCAATTTAGTCTTCAATACGACGCTTCCTGGTGCAAAGTTCAGTATATAGAGAGTGGAATTTAACATATATGAAGTACATCAACTTTGATGTGATTTGCTGTTTGTGTATTACCAAGGTTAAGCTCTTAAAAGCCACATTATATTCAAAGTGTCTCTCGTTATATTGGAAATTTAAGCTGTGATAAGAGTCTTCGTTCTTCAGTGATGAGGATTTTAGGTCGGTGAACTTGTGTTAATCCTGACAGACTGCTTCCAGCGAAGGTCCGGTCTTTCTTTGAAAATATTCACTGATTGTGCTGAAACCACTTGTTCGGGTATTGCGTTCCAGTTCTTCACTCCTCGATGAAGAAAACGGGACCTCAATTCAAGTTTTTTAGACCGCGGTTTGTGAACCTTCTTGCTATGATCACGGAGATTATTAGTGCTGAAGGGAGCAAAAAGATAAGACATATTAATACCCAAATCATAATTAAAGATAATAAGGTTGAAGATGCTACAGGTATTCGGAGTTTGACAACGCTTTAACCAGTAACACCTTCTAATACGAAGCGCACCCACCAAGTAAAATCAAAAGACAGAAGCGAGGAGATCGAAGATATATTTGATAAGCTATCAATATATCGAGGATCGTTGGCACTAATCTGGCTAGCGATTGCGGCAGATGTTGAGCACGGCGTTCCCACGCGTGATCTGGTGCGGATGCTTGACCGAGCGCCTTCCGCTAGATGAGTCCACTAAAACTATGGTCAGCATCCAATGTCGAAAACTTACAGAGCTATTTGATTTTGGGGAGTTATTTACCGCTACAGATCACTCCCCCCCTTGTGGGGTAGTGATGACCCTAAGACGTGGCCAGCCTGAAGTTTAAACCCAACGAGATTTTCGTTGGTAAACACTCTTCTGATAGCTTGCTAGGTTTAGCAGCGTCTGGTCGTCTTTCCTTACTATAATGGACCATGATGTACAATATAGTAAAAAAAGGTACAATGCAGATTTTCGTTTTTCGCAACTTCATCGTTCTTTTCCAGTCGTCCTGGAAAAGAAAAGAAAAATATGTAAGTGCATGTCGGAATACACTCGTACGCGCATGAAAACACAAAACAAGCGAAGAAAAGGAAAACAAACTCATGCTCACGTAGTAGCGTAAAATAAGATTTTTATAATATCGTTGTTTTTTTGTTTGTTTTTTTTTTGAAATAAAAAAAAAATAATATATAAGCATATTAAATTCAGGTTTTTTTAAAAAAAAACTTATATGTAGTACAAAGGGAAATTCGAGAGGATGTAAAATGTTAACTTGTATCTTACGTGCAGTAATCGTTCAAGTGTTCTGGAAATCTTACTCTTCTTCCAGAACGCGTTGTTTTGAGTTTATTTTCGGATACCGTCGCAGTATCAACGTGTGTGTCTGCTGTCGATTGAGGCATTATAAGCGCAGGAGTTGTGTCGTGCGACTGTATTGAAGGAAAATCGACGTGAATAGGATTTCCTTCTAAATACGCTGCTTTGAGGCGATCGATGCTGATGCTTTCGTTGGTTCCGTTCTTATCTATTATATAGTACTTAGATTCGCGTTGAAGAACTTTGAAAGGTCCTTCATATGTTGATTCGAGAGGTCGTCGATGCGAGTCTCGACGCACGAAAACGTGTGTACTATGTAGTAAGTCAGGTTGAACGAAAACATCAGTTGATTGTGGTCGAGTGGAAACAGGTTTAACTGAACGCATTGTGTTTGTAAGCCTGTTCGCGTAGGAGGTTAGATCCATGTCCATCGAAGAGGATGAAGGATCCACGAACTCTCCTGGAAGTCGAAGGGTCGTACCATAAACGAGTTGAGACGCAGTGTATTCAATGTCAGATTTCACTGCATTGCGTATGCCTAGTAAGACGAGTGGAAGAGCGTCAGTCCACTGAGAAATGTTTGAGGCTGATAGTGACGCTTTTAGTTGTCGGTGAAAACGTTCTACTAACCCGTTTGCTTGTGGGTGGTAGGCCGTCGTTCGAAAGCGAGTGATTCCTAGTTTCATGGTAAGACAACGGAACAGTTCAGATTCAAACTGACGTCCACGGTCTGTAGTAATGGATGTTGGGCAGCCGAAGTTTGCTACCCACCTCTCGACGAAGGCGCGAGCCACTGTTTCAGCAGTAATATCTCTGATGGGTACTGCTTCTGGCCATCGAGTAAAACGGTCTACGCATGTTAAAAGATAAGAATATCCATTTGAATCTGGTAAAGGTCCTACCAAATCCAAATGAACATGATCGAAGCGAGCATCGGGAGTTTTAAACGAGCCTAAGGGACATTTGTTATGCCTAATAACCTTAGATTTCTGGCAGCTTACACAGGAACGTGCCCACTCCCTCACATCTTTATTCATACCAGGCCAGCAAAACCGTTCTGCTATAAGCTTGATGGTTGCACGAACACCTGGATGAGAAAGTCTGTGCAACGTATCGAAGACGTTGCGTCGATATTGTTTCGGCACGATTGGGCGATCCCTACCTGTAGATGTGTCACAAAGTAAGGTTTCCTTACCTGTTCCCATCTGTTTAATGCGCAGTTTAAGTGTTGTTGAGGCCAACTCGTGCTGAAGATCACTGTCTTCTTTTTGAAGTTGGGCGAGTTTTAAAAGGTCGATTCCTTGGGAACTGTTCAAGGAATTTATACGAGACAAGGCGTCTGCGACTACATTGTTTGCTCCAGAAATGTGTCGAATATCTGAAGTAAACTGCGAAATGTAGTCCAGTTGTCGAGACTCACGTGGTGAGTACTTGTTCGAAGAAGAGCTTAAGGAGAACGTAAGTGGTTTATGGTCGGTAAAAATGATAAATTCACGGCCTTCGATATAGTGTTGAAAATGCCGGACAGCACAATACATAGCTAGGAGTTCCCTACCGAATGTGCTGTACCTCGATTCAGTGTCTAGCAACCGTCTAGAGAAAAATGCCAAAGGTTGCCAGGAGTGGTTAACCCATTGTTGTAAGACTGCTCCGATTGCTGAGTCGGATGCGTATACTGAGATGCCAATGGGCGCTTTGGGGTCCTGATGAGCAAGCATTGCTGCTCGGGCGATATGTTCCTTAACCGTGGAGAATGCTTTTCGGGTAGTGTCATCTAGATTAATGGATTTCGCATTACCACGAAGTTGGTCGGTAAGGGGTTTCATAAGTAACGCGAATTTCGGTATGAATCCTCTATAAAAACTTACCAGACCGTTAAACGTGCGCAGTTGCTTGATGGTGGTCGGTTCTGGGTAATCCAGAATGGCCGCTACTTTCGTTCTAAGGGGTCGAATGCCATGCGCATCTATAGTGTGTCCTAAGAAGTCTAAGGATTCGGTTCCAATTTGGCATTTCTGAATGTTAACGGTAATGCCATGCTTTTGTAGTCGGTCGAAAACAATGTCCAGATGCTGGAGATGTGATTCTCTGTCCGGACTTGCTATTAGACAGTCATCAACGTATACATGTACGAAGTTGAGACCTCGAAAAACGTCATCTATGAACCTTTGGAAAGTCTGTGCCGCGTTTCTCAGACCGAAAGGCATTCGCAAAAATTCATAGAGTCCGAAGGGCGTTATAATAGCGGTTTTTGGAATGTCTTCAGTGGCCATAGGAATTTGGTTATAAGATTTTACCAAGTCAATTTTTGAAAAGACAGTTGCACCTTTCAAGGTAGCTGTCAAATCGTGAATGTGGGGCAACGGGTAACGATCGGGAATGGTGTTTGCATTCAATCTCCGATAGTCACCAGTTGGACGCCAATCGTTGCTGTCCTTTTTAGGGACCATGTGCAACGGAGATGCCCATGGACTATTTGACGGTCGTATGATCCCTAAGTTTATCATATGGTCGAATTCGTTTTTCGCCAACCTTAACTTTTCGGGGGCCAGTCGGCGTGCTTTCGAGAATACAGGTGGTCCTGTAGTCGTGATGTGATGTGTAACATTGCTGGTTACACACGGCAATTTCGGTTGCGATTGGTAAATGCCAGAATATTTATCGAGTAGTGGTTGGTAGAAGGGGTCTATAGTGTGCTTAATAGTGACTGGGGATAACCTGCAACCAGAAAAAGAAGTCAGGCAAACAGATAAATTAGTGTTTCCGTCAACTAACCTCCGTTTGCGCGTATCGATAATTAAGTTGTGGTGTTGTAGAAGGTCCATACCAATGATTGGCATAGAAACATCTGCAACAACAAAAATCCAGTGAATGGGTTTGCGTAAACCCACGTTAAGATAAACGTACCTTTGGCCATAAGTAGCGATAGGCTTTCCGTCTGCCGCCTGTAGATTTAAAACAGGCTCGTGTAGCCTGTCGTTGGAATTCGCCGGGAGAACGCTAACCTCTGCGCCAGTATCTACGAGGTAGCGAACTCTCGTTATCATATCAGTGACATATAAAAGACGGCTATGTTCGCCGGCTACGGTCGCCGTTAACGCGTGCCGGCTTGGAAGTTTCCCGAAGCGTTCTTCGCGTCGACGGATTTCGCATTGGGGAAATTGCAGGGTTTTCTGCAATTTCTGGCAGACTTTCCGTACTGGTTATGGTACCAGCACCAATCAGGATTATCTGTCTCTCGAGTTCTAGATGCGGATCGCCTACGTGATGTGCTTCTCCGCGGAGTAAGTGATCGTTTGCGGTCGTTACCGAGTTTGAGATAGCGCGTGAGTGTATGACACAACTGTGTTATGTCATTCTGGGTCGTTTGAGGCTTTTCTTTGACTGAAAAAACCTCGGCGTTAGGAGACCTAGTGATCTCGAGAATGCAATCGGCAGATGCCGCTAGTTCGTCTACAGCGTTGTTTTGGAACGAGACCAAAACAGCTTGCACCTGTTGAGGAAGTTTGGATAAGAAAAGTTGCTTGAATAGGCCGTCATCGAAGGTTCTTTGGCCAATGACTTCTCGCATTCTTTGCAACATGTCTGTGGCAGAACCGTGTTGCAGGTCGATGTTGTTAAGGAGTTGGTCTAACCTTTGTCGATCGGTTAGATCTCCGCGTTTAAGGATGGCCTGTTTCAGTGTTTGGTATGGATCAGCAACATCACTAGTAAACATACTAGGTGTTACGTACCTGTTGAATTCGCGCGGTAGTGCCTTGACTACTGCGAGGAATTGTGCACGCACATCGTTCACACCGTGCTCGTAGAAGTCGGCTTCTGCATAACAAAACCAGGCTTCGATGTTGTCTGGCCAGAAAGGCATAAGTTGGAAAGAGGGTGGGGACACAGTCTTTAACTTGAATACTTTAGGTGTCTGTTCAGTCATAGTAATATACCAAGTACGAAAGGTGAACGAGTGGCAAATATATATATGAACCCAAAAACACAGAAAAAAAAATATCACAATGTAAAAAAAAAGAAATTAAAATAAGACAATGATATATGAAATCACAAAAAGGAACAGACTCACAGTTTACAATATGGTGTACCAGATCACGTCGGGCTCACCAATGAAGATGCCACAGGTATTCGGAGTTTGACAACGCTTTAACCAGTAACACCTTCTAATACGAAGCGCACCCACCAAGTAAAATCAAAAGACAGAAGCGAGGAGATCGAAGATATATTTGATAAGCTATCAATATATCGAGGATCGTTGGCACTAATCTGGCTAGCGATTGCGGCAGATGTTGAGCACGGCGTTCCCACGCGTGATCTGGTGCGGATGCTTGACCGAGCGCCTTCCGCTAGATGAGTCCACTAAAACTATGGTCAGCATCCAATGTCGAAAACTTACAGAGCTATTTGATTTTGGGGAATTATTTACCGCTACAAGGTCAACTCGCGTCCTAAGATACGACAAAGAGGAAAATGTTTGGGCTTTTAAGAGCTCATTTTAAGGGAGCTTAGAAAAGTCCTTCACTAATTTTTTTCTCACACGCTGGACACGCTCAAGCGAGTTGGCAATGCGTAGTTGTTTTCAAGTCGTGACATTACTACTTCTGAGTCATTATGTTCTTGAATGCATGGAAACGATTTACCATCAACAGTATTAAGGTAACTATTACCGTGTCCGATTTGCATGAGCACACACTTCCTAGAAGTAACTTCTAAGCCTCAATCTCGAATGCAGCCTTGAACTGTGATATGATAGATTGCATACGAAAGTGATCCCCAACGTATAACATTATGCCTCCTGCTTTGAGACTTAAAGATTTATCACTTCTAATACAGATATAACCTGCAATGATGGAAGAAAAGTCCGAAGCACTGGCTTATAAGACGAATACTTGAATCACAGGTTTTGTTTACGTTATTAGATAATACGTCCCTTTCTTCAAAATTCCCGAGTACCAAATCCAAGCTCGTTCTTGATTGAGTTTCGCCTGCAACCCATTTACCGTGTCGTAATACTTTCCTGATATGTACCCTTGAAGTCTCTTCAGGTAGTACATTTCTGATTACAGATTCCGCTAACTGAAGATTGTGTGCGCGTCTTTTAGCATGGTCATTATTTTTCGACTCCTCTGAATTTCAAATAATTAAACTAGGAAGCGATCCACCTTCTTTGAGAATTGTGTTCATGGCTTTCGAACGTGGTTTCGCATCCTGCATATTAACTACCAGCACCTATCTGTACTTTATATTTGACTTACAAAAACATTATTATGGTTTTATCAACCAACTATATACGGAATTACTCAGACGCGTACAAAGCACTTTTACAACCTAATGGCTTTTGGATCAGAACCGTAATCCATATGTATTTTAAAAGTAGCTGTAGAAATTGAATGAATTCAAAAAGCTAGAATAAGACCAGGTGATACAAAAGTTCACTCGATAGAAGATGATCACGTCAATACATTATTTAGTTCTCATAAACAAACAAAATGTCTTTTTGTTTGGTGTCGCAGCCAAGTTGTAAGAAAAATGAGCTTGTTTGCAACTATAGTGTAACTATCTACTTTTTAATACTCACATCTTTAACATAATGTAAATAACCGAACATGAATATTCGTTTAAATGTATTAGTCGAGACTCAGAATATTAGTGTAACTACACATTTTGTCTCATTCATTTAGTTAGGGTTTCTATAGCAAATTTCATAGATCAGTAATCTTTTATTTGGAAAATATGTCGCCTATGATTTATGTCTACCACATAGAAAATTTGTTTCTCTTTCATTAAAGCACTGTTTTAACAGATGTATAGTATAGACGTCCATGACAAAGGTTAGATGACTATCATTGAATGAAGTGAGTGTGTGGCTATCCTTCATAATTTTCACATATCCTTTAAGAAGTGAAATATTTGGTGTATAAATATAAATATACAGCAAAGTTATCAGCGAAACGGAGTTAGCTGTTAAAAATCGCAATTAGATGTTTGCTTTTCGTTAATAATCTATCAGAAAACTCCTGTTATTTTGATTGATGAAATTAATGAAAATGAAAAATTGATTTTGCTTGATGATTTGAAATAGTCGATTGAGAAAATGCCTTAGAAACAAGTTGTCTAATAAGTATCATTCATGCACAAAATGTTTCATCAATATTAAATGGAATGTTGTTCTTCACCCGACTAACATCACATCAATCTTGAATTACGGTTAAAAACCTTATCACTATGTTATTTAGATCTATACGGATCTATTCAATACACATCTCATCATATTACAAGAGATTGTGTCTAGGGCTTTCATATTTTGTAACAAATATATTATTATTCAGAAGTACAGTTCAAATTTAACGTTTCTCAATCCAAACTTCAATTGATTTATATTATATGCATATTAACATGAGGAGTTTGTCTGAAGTTAGTTTAATTCAGCGATATACATTTGCGGGACAATCATAAAAACACAATGAGTACTAGACAAATGTTCCATTTCATCATGAGATTGATCATCAATAAATAGTTATGATTCAGGTAAAGAATGAACTTTAGGTTCTGTGAGTTATCTGTTACTAAAAGATCTTCTAACCTCCCTTCATTAGGTTTATGATTGTGGATGGTTGAGACAATTCAGTATTAGAACGCAACAACTGTCTAGTACTTCTTGATTTTCAATATTTACCGGCGTCAATGCTCTGCTTTATTACCTTAAATATTTATGCATCTAAACAAATCAAAACACTCGACAAGATGGAGCTGCTTTAATCTATTTGTCAATCAAAGAGGACATCAATACAAATACTTTGGTTAATTATATTAAACATCGTCTATTTGATCTACCATTGAAAAATTCAGCTATGCTAGTTGATCCAAAAGCAATTTTTATGTAAGTTCTAATTATGTTGTTGATATTTCCTTTACAATACAATTTAGCTGGATAGTAGTTCATATAGGCTGTTGAAGTTCCCAATCAGTCACTACAATGTATCAATGTCTACTTACAAGTCATATCCATTCAGATCATTATTAACTGAATATTATTTATGATCCACATTTTAGGAAGATTAAAATCACCTTGAAAACGATCAATATTCTGATATGTAATGTATGCCTGTATATTCTATTTGAATAGAAGAAAAGAGCTAAGGGAAATAATAATTTTAACACGACCGAACAGTTTTTAATGTTTATTTCATTACTGTTTGTTTACATTCCTGTTTTCTTCAATTCGAATTCCTCAGTCTTCTGTTGCCAGGTTTTAAACTTCGCATTGGTGTCACATACTACTTATATTTGTCAATACGAGTAGCATACACCACAGTATTACCTAAAGAGAAACAGTTATTTATATCCCTTTTATCATTAATACATACCTTTCTCAGTAAGATATTTTTCAATGTCTAATGTGAAGTCATAGATATAGGTGTGTATCATTTAATAAGGTTCTGTAGTTTTGGGTTGTTGATCAAGAGGTTTACAACTGATCAGTCCCTGTTACTGCACACCCGGAGTGAACTAAGAGAAACTTATTTTTAAAGAAGTAAGTGAAGATATACAAACATGTGGAGAGCTGATCGGAACCACTTACTGTTATGTAATATTAAAATCGATACTAGTGTTTGTTATTATATATGATTGAACAAATTATTCACATCAAAAAGTGTATTTTAGCTCTTTTAGAATTATCTATGAATGTTTATGGAAGCTGAGATTCGTCAGCTTCATTTATCTGGATCCTAGTCTTAATGTTCATATTGAAACTAAGAGCCAGTAGATTTCGTCTAAAACGCCCAATTCATTATCAACTGAGATCAAATAGTCATTAGCTTGTTGGAGTGGTATGATGTTTATATTATTATTTGAAAAAGTTTGAAGTAAAATGTTCTATGTTCGAGTCCCGATGTAAACAACAGCAATATATGTGCAGATACATTCAACAGGCATGCACTACTTGGGATGAATTGGACATGTTGGATTACATAATAGTTATAATCAATCAGTCCATGTAGAATTCGTATATTACCGATCGAAACTGAATCTTGATTATTTACAATAGGATAGTTCAATTTGATTAATTATGATATAATTTATCTCATTGGTTCTGTCCTTTTCCCGCTTATAAAGCAACACTGATTCATTCACATGTTACTATTCTGTTTTACAATTTCTTTGATAAATAAAGACCGGCTGGTTGGGATAGTTTACATCGATTGGAATTATTCAAATAGAATTTATCATCCAATTTAATTGATTGTAATTATAATCAGATTATTACAAAACCATCGAAATTAAGAAGAAAAACATCATGTGGTATGTTCTATTTCATTCTGTATTCATTCATCATGTAGTCGATACTTTATTATAGATGGTATCCAGATCGATTTCCTCTATAATCTTCATAATTGCTAAGCCGTTTCAAAGTGATTAGTCTCAATTGTAGATCAATCAGTAGTTAGAGTACTATTGAAAACCATAGAGAATTTGTCAGAAAGCTGTTAGAGTATGAGAAAGCTTCGAACTATGAGTTCGTTTTTGAAGTTTAAATGGGTTTTTCACTAACAAATTTGAAGCTATAATGTTTCAATGATACACTAACACCTAAGGAAACAACAAATTCAGCCGATTTAGTCTTTTTGGTCTTGAAATCCTGTGAAGTATTTCGAAGACACTAGAACATTTGTGAAAACCTTTCATGTTTTGTTGTGAGTCATTAGGTTACTCTGTTTTAAATTGGAAGGATATATAATGATCGACATTATGAGGTTTGGGTTACGAAGTTACTTAGCCATTCGTAAAATATAAAATCCCTTGGACAGGTCGACATAAGATCGGTCACCACTTCAAGATCATTCGATGTAAAATATCCCAGTCGTACACGTCATCTTTTTTCAGTATCACATGTTCGAATACAGATGGGAATTTTAGTTCGCTCGAGATTATAGACATATCTTGCCGATAAGTACCGTTTAATACGACATCTCAATCCAGAAACTCATATCAACCAACTTAAACTACATAACATCAGGATATACATAGACGCCTAGCAATTGGAGATATCTTTACGCTTATACTCGTATGTCAAACAGTTAGAAGACAATTCAGAGTTATCTTATTACATAAACAATTATTTGAATTTAGACAAACGAAGTGACATCTTTTTGATCTTTTGATACAGTTACAAAAACATGCGGAATAGATACCAGTCCTTCAGAAGAAGTGAATATTTTACAAACAGTTGAAGATGATCAACACTTTTTAAAACGAATGCAAACAATGTTAGCTAATATGCCTATGTTGACAGTTACATGTACATTACCAGGTAGTATACGTGGTACAACGACATCGATTAGTTCAACAATAAGTAATCAAACTAGAGAAACTCCAGTAAGTTACAATAACATTTTAACTACTTAATTCTATTGTATAAAAATATTCGGTTATTAGAATTATTTAGCACAAAACCCTCAAGATTGATATAATGTCATAAGAGCGTGTTTATGAAGCTAATTAAACAGATCTTATTGTTTCTTTATTCTTATTACCTTCATAAATTATCATTCTATTCTTATTTTCACTGAAATAATGATCTGACTAATGTTAGACCACCATTCAAAACCTGGAAGCATTAAACTGCCGTTTTGTTCCAGCATGGGACTTCTAAGTAGTGCGAATCGACGATCACACAAGAAGGAATAAAACCCAGGACAATCGGTATTGACAGCGGACGCTTAGAATATAGACCACTGAACTGGCACACAACGATGAAACTCGTCGATCTCCTCAACACTGTACTGAAAATTATCATGTATTCACTGATGAGTAGATTCGAGAGAGAACACTCAGAGTTGTAGTGAGAAGCCGTAACCAGTGTAATTTACTTGTGTCAGTGGTGAGACAGTTACTTACTCAAGACAATGGAAGATGGTAGCGCAATATCGGTCACATTCAATATGTCACTTGACCAAGGTGTGTTACTGATGGACTGGAAGAGCGCAATCGTCACTCCCATACATAAAACTAGACCACGACAACTTCTATCGAACTACAGACCTGTAAGCCTCACCAGTGTTGTAGTTAAAATATTGGAAAGAATAGTCAAACGGACCATAATGGCATTTCTGGAAATAATAACTTGCTAAACATAGAACGACATGGTTTTGGAAAGGGCCCATCTGATACAACAAATTTTCATATAGCAAAGAAATTTTGAATAAAAGCGCTAGACAACAGAAACTCAGTGAATTTTGTCTACATAGACTTCAGTTAGGCTTCCGAAAAGGTGGCAACCAATAGACTGCTATTGAAGTTGGAAAACCTTGGTATTGCCGGACCTCTTTTAAAATGAATTCAGGATTTCCTAGTAGGTCGTATACAGAAAGTAAGAATAAATACCAAGAGCTTCATCTAGAGATCAGTACTTAGTGGATTACCTCAAGTTTCCGCCCTACGTCCTTTAATTTTTATACCGTATGTTAATGATCTTCCAAGTATAGTACAGTCTTCAATGTTATTATACGCTGACGGTTTAAAAATCTGTCGAGTAATAACTGGAAACTCAGACGCATGAGCCCTTCAGGCAACCTTAAATAATATGATTTACTGGTCTGAAGAGTGTCTGATGCCTACAAACGCGGCGAAGTATGTTTACATACATACGATCATACCTGGAGGAACACCAAGTTCACAACCAAAAATTTAACAATCTTAATGAATCCGTGTGATCCTCAGTAAGATTGTCTACTGACTCGAGGTGTCTAGTTGGGGTCATCTACATGAAGTCCACTGCTGAAATCGTGTACGAAAATCGTATGCTGGCAGGATTATCCCGCCCCACGCGTTTCAACCGTTCCACGTCAACTACATTATTATAACTTTATCTGCGATTGTACAGGACTTTCCAAAGTGAACTTGAGCGCTGACTTGGTGTTCCGGAAACTGCAGCACCTAAGAAAAGACACTTCTTCTGGCCCAGATATGGTTCATTCTGCTATTCTGAGAGAAGCAGCTTCAATCCTAGCAACACCGCTCAGCGTGATGTTCTCACACTTGCTTAGCCGAAGCAAATTACCTGAAATTTGAAAGCTGGCTCACATGACACTAATTTTCAAAGGAAATGCGATGGTACACACGACTGTCTATTATCCTTCAAATTCTTTTCATCCCAACAGCATAGTTTCAAGAAGAGTCATTCTCATATAACCAACCTGCTGATTGCAATGAACAGATGGGCAATCATCCTTGATCGCTAAATTAAGGTTGACGTCATTTACCTCGACTTCTCAAAAGCTTTCAATAGGGTCAACCATATATGTCTTATCAATGAGCTCAAACGACTGGGGATCAAATCACCCCTAATTGAAAGGCTCACTTCATATATAAAGAATCGACATTTTACAGTCTGGCTAACTTCATTATCTCTCAAGCTACGATATGTCCTAGTGTGGTCCTCCTGGGCTGGGTACTAGGACCTCCTCACCTCTTGATTTATATAAATGATCTTCCAATAACTAAACCTTTATCCATTAAAGAATGGGCGTCTTAGAGTTGCCGTTTCAATGGCTAATGGTATCCTTAACACATCTGGACATCTCCTTAAACACCTAATTAAGTTTATTTCCAAAACAAACCTAATATCCAGAAATTGCAGACAAAACATAACAGAACGGACTGTAGACACACTTTCTACTCCTTGGGAGTTGTCAAGTGCGGGAATTCACTGCCGGCTGAGCTAGTTCAAGCGACTTCGCAGGAGTCCTTTAAGAGGAGACGTGACCTTTTCTTAAGGACTAAAGATAATATCTTAATATGATTTACCAATTTATTTTTCTCCTGCATTATCCTTAATATACCTAGGTTCCTGCCTGGAGGTGCTAGTGATCCACTGCTACCAGACATGGAAGCCCGTTAAGCAAAAGCTTCTATTCTGTCAACGGCCATTTAAAATGATAAAGCGATTTCAATGCGTTGAACCACATAAAATGCATTGGAAATATTTTGTTAAAAGTTATTATTATAAGAAGCACATAACTGTTGGTACAAGGAGGCACAAAACAGATATACGCAACACTTTGTCATCCTATTTGTGTTAGGGCTTGGATACTACCCGCGTGGTCAGACCGAAACGGGTGGTTTTCCTATGGGGCCACACACCGAGTCCTAAAGGTTTAATCCACAACGCAGTGGAGCAACGGCACAAGATGCAGTTCCATGAACGGCGGTGACCAACAGGACAGGTTTCAATGAGGAATTCTAGTGAGGAGCCTACGTTCCTCCACGAGGGGTAACAGGTGTAAGTGAATATGGTATTCAAAAACTCATTGATTAAATTTGTGGCATATTCACGTTCGCGATCTTGAACGATCACACCTTACAATATCAATAATAGTACAATACACTGGTGACTAGGATTGAGATGAAAATTCCAGAGTTCTAGTGAGCAGTTGTGTTCAGTGGAGTTCAACAATGTTTTGCATGGGGAAGTCATCCACAAAAGAACATGGAAGAGGGTCGTGTATTATTGTGGATTGAGAGGAGGAAAACTTGTACACAATCGAATATCGGTTTGTCGGTCTATAGGTTAGGCATACCGAAGATCCTCGGGCTCCACTTCCAGCTATGGTTGTGGATGTACATTACTGAGTAGTTCCAAATGAGGAAAAATCAGTCAACTAGCTTTTTAGAGTTTTCAAAAGTTGCTGTGATTTTCAAATAAATATGTTTCATTAATGATGCGTTAAATTTTTTTCTTATTAACTTTCCACTTACCAGTATCAATTTTTACAGTAACTTTTAATATTTGGAACGAAAGAAGCTGAATTCTGCACATTAGTTATAATTGACTCGCTTAGCTGAAGGCGCTCAGTCATGCATCCGCACCAGATCACGAGTGGGAACGCCGTGCTCAACATCCCTTGCAATCGCTTGTCAGCCTAGACCAGTCGATCCTCGATATGTTGACAGCCTATCAAATATATGTTCGAACATCCTCGCTTCTGTCTTTTGATTTCACTTGGTCGGTACAATGTTGCTGGAAAAGCGTTGTCAAACTCCAAGTACCTGCCAGACTGGAAAGCAGAACATACAACCAGGTGGTGCTTGGAATAAAGAAAACGCATCAGAGCGAAACTGGACAGAAAAGATTAACTTTGAGAGATGTATTTTTGTATTCTAGTCATGAAGACATATATAAATGCGAGTAGTCCGGCTGATCCTCTGTAAAGACGTGCGAAAAGCGTTAATGGTATGTGAGTCTCATGCACTGAATAAAAGCATTGGAAACTAAAAACATTAGTTTTATGAGAGGCTGCAGTTGATCATAGAGAAATGCCCACCAAAGGGTCCGATCACGTCAGTGAGAGACCTGAACGTCAATGTTAGAATGGACGACACTGCATATGAAGATAACATGGGACAACGATATGGACTGGAAGGAAATAAAGAAAATGGTGGGAGATCTGTAAGTCTATGAGTTTTCAACAAAATGGTTATCAGGTGCACCGTTTTCCTTTAAAATCCATACGCATAACTGCCTTGCGTTCACCGCACTACACAACAGAGTACCTTATAGATTACATTTTCATCAATAACATATTCAAGAAATCCAAGGAAGACGCGAGAACAAACGGGGGGAAATGAAGTAGCTTCAGATCACCACGTGGTTGTGCCTAAGAGGAACTCAAAGCTGAAGAAGCACTGAGTAACTAGAAAAACAGCATTATAAAATCTCAATACAGTCTTCCATTGGGGTACTAACAAACTCAGCGAATTCAAGATGGCTTTCAGCGGCAAATTAAAGGCTTCACAACATTTACCAAAATAGGAGGAAACCACTATGGAGAACAATCGGAAAGGGATTAAAGAAGTAATGATCTCTGTACGCAAAAAGACGTCAAGTCGCGATTATCATCAGCACAACCAGTGGGTCACTGTTGACATCCACAGCGATGTTCAAGAAACGAAGAACAAGAAAACAGCAATCAACAGCAGGCGATCAGGAGCAGGCAAAGACCAAATACACAGAAACCAGGTGAGTATTAGGGCCGACAACCGGAAATATGTATGAGATCAAGTAAGAGAAAGAAATCCGAGACAATTTTGTGATAAAGAGAAAATGCTGACAGAGAATTTTAGTGAAGCTGATTGACCAGTCAAGATCAAACAAGGAACACCAATCACTGAGATTCAAGAGCAGTGAAACAGGTTGGTACAACATTTCGAAGAGCTCTCGAATAAATCAGTCACATTGAACACACCGCACATCAAGGCAGTACACAAGGAACTTCCTATAACTATTGACACACCAACAATCTGACAAATCAGTGTGATCACCAGACAAACCAAGCGTGTCGAATCGGCTCGACCGAAAAACATACCAGCTGAAGCACTGAAGTCGAGTAAAGAAGTGACTGTAAAGATGCTTCGCCGTATCTGGAAAGATTTGAAAGGAAGAACAAATACCATTAGACTACAATGGGGGATAATTTATCAAACTAACAAAGAAATGGCACTTCAGCAAGAGAGAATACTGTAGAAGCTCACGTGCAATTGAGTTTGTTCATATTTAATTTGATTCATCCCTTTTGTTAACTTATTCAACGGAAAGAGTCATTCGTACAATATCAACTTATCGATATCATTGCAACTTTATTATTGCTGCGAATGTATGAATATGTATGCCTAAGCATTGCTTACTGCCAATTCATATATTCATTCCACTAGCTTTACTATTAACTGCTTAATTGATTCGATGATTTATATATATATATATATATATATATATATATATATATATATGGTCTGAGCTACCTGCTAATAGGCTGTAGTTGCTGCTTCTCTTTGCCTTTTGATTTCGAACACCGTTGCGGTTTATATAATAACAGTTACGAGGGTGATTGGTCAACAGTGCACAGCTATCACGGAATCACAAGAGCAACACACTACTAACAATACCAGGTCAAGTTCTAAACAGTGTTGGCGAACCGAATAAGAGATTCAGTGGATATTTATGCTTGCTTTTTTAAGGATTGATCATGTACTGACCAATCCACAACACCATGGATCCTTGTTAGATAATTAACTGGATAGAACTCATCACTAAATCAATTCTCTTGACTGTGAGAAAGTATTTGATAGTGTCGATAGTAAACATTGTGGAAATTTCTCTGACATCATAGTGTACCTCAGATCAGTGTCACCATCATACGGAGCTTCCGTGAGACTGAATTGATTACAGAGTTCCCAGATGCATTCTAAGTAAAGACTAGTGTCAGACAAAGTTGCTTACTCTCGCCTTTTCTCTTTCTTCCGATGGTTGACTTGATTACGAACACTTCCACATCTTAGGAAAAGCACGCAATACAGTGGGCAGTTAGGATCCAGTCACAGCATTGGGAGTTTGCGGATGACCTAGCTATTCTATATCGCACAGACCAAAAAACTCTGGCAGGGACAATCAGTGTATCATTATTGTCTACAGTAGTTGGCCTTAACATTCAAAATGAAAAAAGGCAAGATCCTAAAGTACAGCACAGTGAAAAGCAGTCAAGTCACACTTGATAGACAAGCTCTGGAAAAGGTAAAAATGTTTACGTACCTGGGATTCATCATTGATGAACATGGAGGATTGGGTGTGGATATGAAGTCCTGGAGAACCACCACAACCATCGTCAAGAAGGCAGATGTATTTATTAACACACAACATACGTCAGACACGTCGGCTAGAGACTATCAACTTGATTGGATACTTCTAGTCGGCTACTCATTCTCCACGAAGAGCAACAAGTGTAAATAAATAGGTAAAATAGTAAGT
Source organism: Schistosoma spindalis (assembly GCA_946903255.1). Classification (NCBI taxonomy): domain Eukaryota; kingdom Metazoa; phylum Platyhelminthes; class Trematoda; order Strigeidida; family Schistosomatidae; genus Schistosoma; species Schistosoma spindalis. The sequence continues at coordinate 21,318,314 of OX336419.1, read as the reverse complement.
TATTTAGCCGCTGCTTTCTGTTAAGAAAAAGTTTTGAGACCCCACTAGGAATGGATGACAAAATAAACCCTATAGCATTGTGTTTTACCTATGATAATGACTGGATATTGATAACACATGAACTACTCATTGACTTTGCATTCATCAAAATTATTGAAGCAACAAGAAAGTGGTCCATTACCTCATTGATTAAGTTGCCTCAAACTGTTACCACTCTATATGGCGACAAAATTAGTCACCTGATATCTTGAGCTCGGACAATCGATTTCCTGTCTATGCCTCAACTTCATTATTATTAGTATTTAATTGATTCATCAAGTTGTCTTTTCAATGATTTTCAACTTGAAATGATGACGTAATTTCTTATAACTTGTTATAAAACACAACTGTTTCACACTTTTTACATTATATCAAGAAGAGATGGATAACAAACAGTAGCTGAACATTTATCCATGAAACAAGAAAATATAACATTTGTAGCTATGTTGAATTTGAAACATTATCAAAGATGAGCTTCAATTTGTTCATAACGTAAACAAGTTTGTAACAACTATACTCAATGATATTCTGGATTGTTAAGTTATGGCTTTTATGAACACTTCTAAAATAAACTAGCTTAAAATCAGTTATTGGGCAAATCAATTGCATGTAAAATGCCCTTTTACATCCAAGGGTACAGGAACTCTGCTCTCGTTCTCAAAATGCTATCATATGGTTATAAGTATAAAGCCATTAACAAGGAAGTCCTACTTGCTTGTTTGAGAACTCGAGAGGAAAAAAGGTGGACTTTCGGTGCTTCAACCCGGTTAATGCGTACAGGGGATTCATCTAAGTGAGTTGGAAAAATTAAATCCAAAACCGATAGTGTACATCGGTTTCTAAATCATGAGGGAACAAATGGCGTATGAACCTGTTCTTGGTCATTGGCTAACGTTGTACCGCATCTCCCGACGTCGCTCAATTGTCTTGTGAATTAAGAGTCTCTAGGTCAAAATCTCGAAGAAGGCTCCCTAAATAAAACCCATGTTTCAGTTTGGTCAAATAGACAGTATTCCAGGCCACACACAAATTGAACGATAACTATTTTGCACAGCGTATATAAGTATTTTGGTGCCCTTTTGTACCAATGTTTATGTTTGACTGAATAAATAGTAAATGAAAAGATGAACGTTTGGAGAGTACCTTAGTGTATCAAAGCCAAGTGCTCAGGACAAGAACTGAAGAATATGGGTTCGATCCCTTGTGGACGCCCATTATTGAGGAATCACGAGCTGTAAGAAGACAGCTTTTCAGCTCTATATGGTTCCAATCGCCGTCTAGCTAAAATAAATATGTGATGAAAAATACACAGTACAACGATCTCCAGAAATGCTCTGTACTAATAACAACAGAAATTCGAATAGAGATACAACTATCTTGTTTTATTTCAAAAATACGTAGAGGTTTTTATTTGCAAAAGATTCGATCAAGATAAAATAAAATTCAACAAATTACATGTTGTATAACAAACAATCGATCAAAGACCTGACGAAGTCACCTTTATTATAACTTGGTTGTCAATACATTTAAATTTTATACACTAGTAAATAAGCAACGATTGGTTTATGAGCCGAACTAGGAAAACTCTTTTTTTAATTATAACAACAAGATATAGCGGATTCATTACTGATATTATTGTTATTTCAAAACAAAATATATTCGCCTACTTGAATTGCATTGTCAAGCCAACTATCATACTGAAAATATCAAGTTGAAAAACCCATGTGAAAAACTCACTGAAATGATTAAACATTTCAACAAATACGTACCATTTGAGATGTACAAGCAGTTACAATGATACTAAAAAGAAAGTGGAATATTAGCGAACAATCAATTCACAATATTATTAAATATTACCTAAAAAGTAAAAACCAATTGGTTACGATGCACGATTAACACTGATACATAAACATTGTAGATGCAAGCCCCTCAAAACAATCTTGAGTACTGGTTAGAGCTTGTAAAAGCTTGGGTTGGTTGGTTAAGAGTTGAACTCAAGCAACTAAGCATATATCAAAACAGCAAAGTTCAGATATTTATTCACTTCTTTATTTTGTTTAGGCGTCATGTTTCTAATTATCTTATATTGTATGTTGAGAGATTTTGTTTGTCTGAGTAAGGAATCCCACGCTGCACTGTGACTGCGCGAAGATTAAAATAAAAACCTATTTTCCTACGAGTCTGGTTTCTTTTATTAATAACGCGAGGGTTACCATAAGGCACGAAACTGGTGAGCCCTGTGAAACACAAATTTGATTTCATTTTTGATTAATAAATTTTGTTGGTTTTACTTAGTCGTAAAAATAGACCTTCTGATTATCCGTAATCATAGTCTGATATATATATCTATCCATAGTTTTTCTATTATTATTATTATCTTAAGGTAATCGTGCTGTAGTAACGATTTTTCGTGCTACGTTTATTGCTATATTGTTCATATACTTCATGTCAGACTCAATACAAACCCAAGACCTGGAGGATTTGTCCCCAGTGGAGATAGACACTGTTATGACTACGAAATCCCGACTTCCAGAATTCGATCGTAGTGATCCTGAGTTGTGGTTTGCTCAACTAGAGCATTATTCCACGAGACATAATATCAAATCCGAAGGAATTCGCTATAGAGACTTGTGTTATATACTTCCTCCACCAGTCACCAAAGAAGTCCGTGACTTGATTTTAAGCTCACCATCACCACAACCCCACACTATTCTAAGACGAGAGATCATAAACCGTTTGTCATTATCAGACAGTCGAAGAATCCAAAGGCTTTTCCAAGGAGAAACATTAGATGATAGGTCGCCGTCACAGTTTTACGTCACCTTCAAGTCTTAGTGGATGATAACACAGTGGGTGAAGCAGTCCTAAAGCAAGGATGGATACAAGCTCTCCCATGCTACGTCCAACACTGTTTGGATGCACAAGATCCTGAAACGTCTTTATCTCATTTAGCGCATATAGCCGATAGGATAATGGAAAGGGGTCCTCCAACTGGATCAAACACGATAAACCACACACAAAAAAACAACCAGCAAATAACTTAGTCATAGGGGGACTCATTGCGAGTGTTAAATGTCTCACTGAGGCTGTTGCAAAAATGCAAATGGTTCATAGAAACAGGAGCAGATCACCACAACGACCAAGACTCAAGTCACAGAACAGATTGCAAATGTCCAGACAATCTGGGCAGTTCTGTTGGTATTATTGGAAGTTTGGTGTCAACTCAACCGAGTGCATGCAAACCTGCGCCTGGCCCAAACAAAATCCCAGAAATGCGGGAAACGAGTAACCCATCCCCAGGTCGCGACGACTGAGAAGGGGCTCCTAAATAGTCGCTTGTTTTATGTTAGAGACAAAAACTCTGGCTTGTGCTTTTTGGTAGATACTGGCGCTGCTCTTAGTATCATACCTCAAAACAAAACTGAGCTGGGACGAAAAACATCCCCAGTCACACTCCAAGCTGCCAATAAAACTAAAATTGCGACATTTGGGCAGAAAACTTTAACACTAGATTTGGGGTTCAGAAGGCAATTCCCCTGGGTTTTCACTGTAGCCGATTTAAACATGGCAATACTGGGGATGGACTTTCTTGAGAGATACGAGTTTCTCGTTGACACTAAGAAACGACGCTTAACGCTGAAAGAAACGTCGAATTACACAATAGGCAAAGAAAGTCACATCACATCCCTTAACTTGATTCAAACTCCTCCAGTAACAACAGCGAAATTCCAAGATATACTAGCGGAATTTTCAAACTCAACTAGACCAAACCCACAGCCTTCCAAAGACAAACTAAAAGTAAGTCATACTATCAAAATCGAAGGTGCGCCTGTGTTTGCAAGACCCAGGAGACTAGCACCAGTTAAGCTCAAAATCGCTAGAGCTGAATTTGACTATATGCTGCAACTGGGAATTATTCGTCCCTCTGATAGCCAATGGGCATCCCCTTTGCATATGGTCCTAAAGAAAAACGAAGGCGATTGGCGACCATGTGGGGATTACAGAGCCCTCAACCGTCAAACCGTACCAGATAGGTACCCGATACCGCATATCCAAGACATCACAAACGGTTTACATGGTATGAACATATTTACTAAAATTGACTTGGTCAGGGCATATCACAATATTCCGGTGGCTGATGAAGATATCCCCAAGACAGCTATTACTACACCATTTGGTTTATTCGAGTTTGTACGCATGCCGTTTGGCCTGAGAAATGCGGCACAAACATTCCAAAGATTCATGGATAACCTACATCGAGATATGCCATTTGCACAGGGGTATATAGACGATTTGTTAATTGCCAGCATCGATTTACAATCACACGAACAGCATGTACGAGCAATGTTAAAAAGACTGGGTGAAAATGGAATGCACATACATCAAAGTAAGTGTGTTTTCGGTGTTCAAACTCTAGAATTTCTTGGGCACACAATAAGCCCAGAAGGGATTACACCTATCAAAGCAGAAGTGGACACCATCAAACAATACCCCATACCTAGTTCTCTAACACAACTGAGAAGTTTTTTGGGTTTAATTAACTTTTATCACAGACTCATACTCGGTTGTGCACAAATAATGCAACTCTTGACAGATTCACTTAAAAAAAACCAAAAGAATACAAACAGTCTTCTGACGCCGTCGAAGCTATTAAACGGCTAAAAGATAAACTGGTTCAAGCATCTACGTTGGTGTATCCGAATTCTCTTTCCCCACTTGCTTTAATGGTGGATGCTTCAGATAAAGCAGTAGGTGATACTCTTAATCAACTGGTTAAAAACGCCTGGAAACCAATTGCTTTCTTCTCGAATAGACTCGTTCCAGCAGAGACAAGATATTCTACCTTCGGGCAAGAGCTTCTGGCAATCTACCTGACCATTAAACACTTCCGACACATGTTAGAAGGCAGAGAATTTATGGTCTTTACAGATCACAAACCATTAACGAACGCATTACAAGCGAGAGCCGATAAATACTCACCACGAGACGTTCGACACCTTGACTATATATCACAGTTCACAAGTGATATTCGACATATCAAAGGTCGGGACAATCAGGCTGCAGACGCTTTATCTAGATTAGAAATGAACGTGCTACAGCAGTCTACAATAGACATCGAGACGCTAAAACACGAACAAGAAAAGGATCCAGAATTACAAAACCTACTTAAAACGAATAATCCAAGTCTTAAATTAAAACAGTTATCGTCGCCTATCGACGGTATTCTAATTTACTGTGACACGACCAAGGCATCGCCTCGACCTTTCGTTCCCAAAAGTATGCGAAAGTTGATATATAATAACTTCCATACCTTGTCTCATCCTGGCGCAAAAGCTTCAACTAAACTAATCAACGCCAGATATATATGGCCGAATTTACAGAGGGATGTACACAAATGGGTCAGAGAGTGTTCGGCATGCCAACAATCAAAGGTTATTCGTCACACAAATTCACCCATAGGTGTTTTCTCGAAACCAGATGCACGTTTTGCCCATGTGCATATCGACTTGGTAGGCCCTTTACCACGTTCGAACGGTTTTAATTATCTTTTTACATGCATAGATCGATTTACCAGATTCCCTATAGCCATCCCGATAGCGGACATCACAGCGGAAACAGTAGCCAGGGTTTTCATGCAGAACTGGGTAACCATTTTTGGTACGCCCATAACAATAACGACGGATAGAGGAGCGCAATTTGAATCCGAACTATTCAATAACTTGGCTAAACTTCTAGGCTCCAATAGGATACGCTGTACGGCATATCATCCTCAAGCTAATGGGATGGTAGAACGTTTTCACCGTCAGCTAAAGACCGCTCTAATATCTCAATCAAACCCCAATCAGTGGACAGAATTCCTACCGTTAGTTATGTTGGGAATACGAACATCTGTCAAAACTGACGCACATTGTTCAGCGGCGGAAATGGTTTTCGGAACAACTCTGAGACTACCAGGTGAATTTATTAACCCCAATACTAACAGTCAAAAACTTAATTTAGAAAATTACGTAGATCAACTACGGGACCACATGTCCAAACTTAAGCCAATTAATACTCGTGAACAATCGCGAGCTATATATATACCTAAAGATCTAAGCAATTGCACGCACGTCTGGATAAGGTGTGACAAAATAAAAGCACCGCTTAGCCCTCCGTTTGAAGGTCCTTTCAAAGTCGTCTCAAGAAAAGATAAATATTTCATGATAGAAAGACATGGAAACACGGACTCCGTAAGTATTGATAGGTTAAAACCAGCTTATCTTGATCATAAACCACCGTACATGTTGTTAGACCGCTGACCTGACAAAACAATTGCAGAATCGACATGTAAAAGTGGTAGATCTTTACAAGTGACTAAAACGACTCGATGAGCACATCCAATTAGTCAGTCAAGAATATGGACAGTTTTGGCTGTAGAATAAAATCTAACCACGTATCTCGTAGGATCATGCGTTTATTTAAAAATAAATTTTTTCTCATAACGTCCCACCTATTTTATTTAACTAACAAAAAACATTTATTAAAAAATTAGTTTGCCATGTTATACTATCCACAACTCCCCAGACCTTTTACTTTTGATATATAAGTGTGTGTTAAATTTTTTTTAAATACTGGATACATAAGCTAGGTATTCCTAAACAATTGCTGTGTGATAGTAGACGAAATCATAAAAAGGGGTAAGTCACACCAGAGAACGACGAATCTCCAAATAAGGTGAGTGATGTGAACCAGCTGCGCCTGTTGAACTAACCAATTTCTTAGATTTTACCAATAATAGTAAACAATTAAAAAAGCTGGAGGCAAACGTTGAACGAATTCCCTGTGAGCATGTTTTATGAACCCACACAATTAGCCCTAGCAGTAACTGCGAATTCAAAAAGCAACCCAGGCGAGTCTTATTATTATTTTTTTGGTTAATTGACTGTGTTTGTAGTACTTCTTATACATATATTCACTTAGACTCGTTATAGACCATATGAACTAATCCTAAAATGTTTTCAGGTGAAGATATGATCGATAGTACTATTAAGTGTTTTTTTAAACAAAACATTTAGATTAAACCATGGTCAAGTACTTATTAAGGTTCTCATTATCATTTTTCCATGTTTAGGTAATTTATGCAATAAGTTTACCAGTTTCCTGAAGCATCGTTTTAGATATAATCACTTAACCCATTTTATTGGCGCCGTACATTTTTTTTCTCATATTTTCGAAGCAATAACCGTGAGAATATAGTACAGTACGTTACATGTTAGGTTACTGTATTAGCGGCATTGATTGTACACACCTAATTTTAAACGCAACTTATAAAGGAACTGTTAAGTAATCATAACATTGGGCTAAATATATAACCATCACGCGATGCTCATGTTTGTAGTGACCTACTTTTGACAACAGAACGCGATTGGTTCGATAAAAAACAATTATTATTATAACCAATTGTACCAGTGATTGTTTTATTGTGCTCGTTTGTTTAACTGTGCTAATAACAGCCATTTTGGTCTTCCATTGTATTCCATTGCTTCTACGCGGTTTTCGACTACGCACGTATCTTTTCTTGTCGATCGCATTTGTACTCCTTTGGCATGATCTCGGTATTCTTTCAATACCACGAGATCGCCAGCAAATAAACCTCGATTACAGCCATCATCTGCTTTCTGATATTTACCTACGGGGATCATATTGATTACTAGCACGTAGTCCTCCTGTAGCGGTGTTCATAGTCAAGCTCAACTCTACACCTCGCTACAATTGGTGAGTCAAATATTGGAACACGCCTCAACCTCGGTCAAATCTTCCACAAGTTGTGTTCGTGGAACACTTGTTAATCGCAACCAAACCTTCCAAAGAAGTCAATTTTGGTGAGTCTATTGTTTATCTATCCACGCCTGTCGGATATTTTCATATTAATTTTTAATATATAATATATTTGACATGACGGATAACGATAAGAATAGTATTAATATAATAGACTCCGATGTACGCGTACCGAATCCCCGGCACATTTTATTCGCGTGACGATAAATTCCACGCTTTATTCGAGAAATTCCGCAGAATAACTAAACCACTCGAGGAGATTTCATCGGTGACCAATCGTGTGGTACACCACATAGTCACCCGCGGACCACCAGTCACGGCAAGACCACGCCGACTGGCACCGGACGAATTAGCTTTCGCTAAACGTGAGTTTGACAATTTACTATCTGCTGGTATTATTCGTCCTTCTCACAGTCCTTGGGCCTCTCCTTTACACATGGTGCGCAAAAAGGATGGGGTTAGTTGGAGACCATGCGGCGACTACCGAGCATTAAACGTAGTTACGCGCTTTGATAGCTACCCCATCCCCCACATACACGACATCACGGCATCGCTCAAGGGCACGACTATCTTTTCTAAAATCGATCTGGTACGAGCATATCACCAGATCCCAGTCGCTCTTGAAGACATCGAGAAAACTGCTATCACGACTCCGTTCGGTCTGTTTGAGTTCCTACGAATGCCATTTGGATTACGAAATGCTGCTCAAACTTTCCAAAGGTTTATCGATAGCATAGTACGAGACTTGGATTTTGTTCACGTCTATATTGATGACCTGCTGATCGCATCATCAAACGTAGATGAACATTATCAACACCTTACGCTATTATTCCAACGTCTTTCGGATAATGGAATAGTAGTCAACCCAGAGAAATGTGAATTGGGTAAATCAGAAATAATATTTCTGGGTCACATCATCAGACAAGAGGGTATTCTGCCTTGCGAGGACAAAATTCGAGCAATCAAGGAGTACAACGTGCCGTCCTCAATCAAGGAACTGAAGGCTTTTCTCGGTTTGGTTAACTTCTACCGACGCGGCAGAACGGCTACGACCATTAACCGATTTACTACGCGGTAATCCACGCAAATCAGAATTGAACGATACCGCACGTACTGCATTCTCAGAGATCAAAACGGCTCTCGCTGAAGTTACACTCCTCGCTCATCCTGACCCATCAGCCACGCTTAGTATAGCGGTTGATGCATCAGATTTCGCCATAGGAGCCGTTATGCTACAGAATATCTCGGTAGTTGGCAACCACTTGAATTTTTCTCACGACACCTTAATCCCACGAAGACGAGATATAGCGTATTTAGTCGCGAGCTGCTAGCAGCCTACTGCGCCATCAAACATTTCCGGCACGCGGTAGAATGTCGTAATTTCATCTTATTCACCGACCACAAAACCTTAATGTATGCCCTGCATACCAAGTCTGACCGCTACTCACCACGAGAGTGCAGACATTTGGACTATATCTCCCAGTTCACGACAGACCTTCGTCACATTAAAGGCGAGTCGAACTATGTTGCCGATGCTCTTTCACGTATCCAGTCGAGTGCAGTTTCCTTACCGGTGCTCGATCTTCCTGCTATGGCCGCCGCGCAAGCAAACGATCCTTTCTGTACAGAAGCACCACAATCTTTGTCCCTTCAGTGTCAGGAAGTACCCCTAGCTACTAGCTCAGGTACTATCCTATGTGATATTTCTACCGGTCTTCCTCGACCCATCGTACCCTCCGCCTATCGCCGTCTCGTCTTCGATGCCCTTCATGGATTGTGTCATCCAGGTATCGCAGCCACATTACGCCTCATTGCTGCACGATACGTCTGACCGTCCATGAATAAAGATGTTCGTATGTGGGTAAAGCAATGCTTACAGCGTCAACGATCAAAAGTGCATAGGCACGTAGCTGCCCCCATCGGCACGTTCGCTACGCCTGATGCTCGCTTTGATCACGTTCATATAGACATTGTAGGACCATTGCCACCATCGCATGGGTATGATCACATACTCACGTGCATTGACCGTTTTACAAGATGGCCCGAAGCTATTCCCATCACGTCTATCACGGCGGAGACAGTTGCTCACCGCTTCGTAGAACGATGGATAGCATTGTACGGTTGTCCCTCGACTGTCACGACTGACCGAGGACAACAATTTGAGTCCGCGTTATTCTCCTCACTGACCCGGCTGCTTGGTACGGAACGCATACGCACTACCGCCTACCATCCAGCATCGAATGGTTTAGTCGAAAGGTTTCATCGCCAACTTAAAAGTGCTCTTCGAGCACACGAAAACGACAATTGGTACGAAACCTTGCTGCTCGTTCTCTTAGGCATCAGAACGAGTTTGAAAGCAGATATCCAATGTTCCGCCGCTGAACTTGTATACGGCACGACATTGCGTCTTCCTGGGGAATTCTTCACACCACGGAGCAGTAATGATTTCGGTAAAACAGACTACGTCCATCGACTGTCTGCATTTATGCGAACGCTGTCTCCGGTGTCAACTCGAATACAACATCGACAGGTCGCTCTCCCTCGAGAGTTATCTACCTGTTCACATGTTTTCATACGAGTAGATTCGGTACGCAAACCTTTGCAACAGCCTTACGAAGGACCTTTTCACGTGATCTCTCGTCACGAAAAGACCTCCAAGGTTGATCGACATGGCTGCGTTGAGATCGTCACTATTGATCGTCTCAAACCGGCACACGTCGATGACAGTGTCCTACTCGATAACTTGAGACTCAATGCTAGACCTATCAAACCTTCTAGCGGGATCTCTATGTCTACCTCGGATCCCACGCTGGATACATCAGAGACCTCGTTCTCACGTCCCGGTCAACAGCACGCGTCATCTGCACCATCTACGGACGAGACTTCCGTCTCACGTCCAGATCAGCAGACCACGCCGCCCTTGACCTCGGATGAGATCGCAGGCTCACGAAGCACGAACGAGACTACCGTCTCACGTTCCGGTCGCCGAGTACGATTACCCGTACGCTTTCGCGACTAACCGCACAGTCAACATCGGATATAGTGTAGGAAAATTCCTATACTACACGCATGCTACACTTTTCTTTTTTTGATTTCTTTTTGTATCCTGAGCTCACGCCTCCGACCATCGTCCATTTGATAACGTCGAATTCAGTCAACTTTGGCAAAAGCTGGTTTGGCCACCCACGCTCTAGTCAACGCACTCAGTCGATTATCTGGTCTCGAATTCGCCTGGCATACGCTTGGTCGTTATGGTCGCGTCCGGTTTCTTGGCTCAACGTGATTTCGTCCTACGTCTGCAGCGTTTTCTGGTCCGCATCCCTACGAACGCAATCATCAGATTCTGGATACAAATAACTCTGGTGTGGTATGCTAACTCGACCAACAAATACAGCACACTTCTCCTGGTACCGTTCTGCGCAAAAGACTTTCGTTTGCAACTCGAGGATCAACGATCACTTTTTGTTCCGCCAATTTCCTCCGTCCTACAACCGCAATTCTGCCGATCAGTCCCATGAATTAAACCGCTAACTATCGAAAAAGTAAACCCTTTCTAGCGGGGGGCTCCTGTAGTGACCTACTTTTGTCAACAGAACGCGATTGGTTCGATGAAAACAATTATTATTATAACCAATTGTACCAGTGACTGTATTACTGTGCTCGTTTGTTTAACTGTGCTAATAACAGCCATTTTGGTCTTCCATTGTATTCCATTGCTTCTACGCGGTTTTCGACTACGCACGTATCTTTTCTTGTCGATCGCATTTGTACTCCTTTGGCACGATCCCGGTATTCTTTCGATACCACGAGATTGCCAACAAATATATACGACTACTACTATCATCTGCCTTCTGATTTTTTGCCTACCGGAATCTTATTGGTCTATTGGCACGTAGTCTGGTAGCGGTGTTCATAGTCAGGCTCAACACGACCCCACGCTACACATACAATACAAGAAACCATAATAAACCTGTCACTGCGTAAAAGCACTTTCAACAGAATGAAACTAACCTCTACAGACAGATAGATTGATCCAAAAAAAGACAATATTCTGCACAACAGATGTCGACTGAACAGCTGAAATCAGTATTGAGTAAGGATTAAGCGTGTACATTTGAGCAATAGGGAATTGCTTCTGAGTGAAGTATAAAAAAGAACATGGGTGCGTTTCCTGTTCACCCAATCAGGTGAACGTTTGGTGCCAAATTAGAAATCATACTGCAATTAACTGGTTCTTGAAAATAAGACCCATTTGAATTTATTAAAATTACAAGTCAATAAAAATGATAGCTCATATAAAGCATATTTAAACCACCTTAGTTCATGAGGATTGTTTATCTTATAAACCGATTTGCCATCTTCGAGTGGTAGGTAATTCAAATCTAACTAAAACCTACCAACCAACCTTTCTAGAACGGTAGGATTTAAATGTACGTGCGTTTTAGCCAATACAACTTGATTGGGACGTCACAGCAGACAAATCGAAGTCAGTCAATCAGCTTCAACTTAGAACTAGTCACATGTATTCATCGATTCGAATTTCCATACATCATTAGCACAACAAGATAAACACCAAATGCATAGAAGTAGGTAGTCTAATGGTGGTAACGCGTGAAAAAACCATTGTCTATAAGGTTATACTACAGGAAAAAAGAAGTATATGACTGATTAGTCAGTGTAAAGAAATACTTAAGTCATTTTCTCCCACGGCCTGATGTGGTTTATTGGTTAAGCTCATGGTCTAGCATTCAGGAGGGCAGAAGTACGACTGCATATGGTGCCGGTGTTTTTGTTCACAAAACCGTCCTTACATACGATGTTTGTTGACCATATGTCGCTCACATATGAAGAAAACTGACAAGAGAACAGATTGATATGTCAAAGTGCAAGTTCTTTGTTCATACTAATAATAATACAATAAGAATGATACAAGTGTGTTGTATTTCAGTAAAACGTTATAATTACGCAACAAATATATAAGTTATTGGCATTACATGTTTCCTTTTTTTATAACGCTAGTGTTAAAATTCAGAATTTTGTGTGGACCGCTTATAATAATTGGTTGAACATGTAGCGAGGTGTCGAGTTGAGCTTGACTATGAACACCAGAAAACGCTGCCGACGTAGGACGAAATCACGTTGAACCAAGAAACCAGAAGCGACCATAACGGACAAGCGCGAAACCAAGCATATGCCAGGCGGTTACGAAACCAGATAATCGACTGAGTGCGTTGACAAGAGCATGGGTGGCCAAACCAGCATTCGCCAAAGTTGACTGAAGTTGACTTTTCCAAACGGGCGATGGTCGGAGGCGTCGGCACAGGATACAAAAAAAACAAAAAAAGAAAAGTGTAGCATGCGTGTAGTATAGGAATTTTCCTACACTATATCCGATGTTGACTGTGCGGTTAGTCGCGAAGGCGTACGGGTAATCGTACTCGGCGACCGGAACGTGAGACGGTAGTCTCGTTCGTGCTTCGTGAGCCTGCGATCTCATCCGAGGTCAAGGGCGGCGTGGTCTGCTGATCTGGACGTGAGACGGAAGTCTCGTCCGTAGATGGTGCAGATGACGCGTGCTGTTGACCGGGACGTGAGAACGAGGTCTCTGATGTATCTAGCGTGGGATCCGAGGTAGACATAGAGATCCCGCTAGAAGGTTTGATAGGTCTAGCATTGAGTCTCAAGTTATCGAGTAGGACACTGTCATCGACGTGTGCCGGTTTGAGACGATCAATAGTGACGATCTCAACGCAGCCATGTCGATCAACCTTGGAGGTCTTTTCGTGACGAGAGATCACGTGAAAAGGTCCTTCGTAAGGCTGTTGCAAAGGTTTGCGTACCGAATCTACTCGTATGAAAACATGTGAACAGGTAGATAACTCTCGAGGGAGAGCGACCTGTCGATGTTGTATTCGAGTTGACACCGGAGACAGCGTTCGCATAAATGCAGACAGTCGATGGACGTAGTCTGTTTTACCGAAATCATTACTGCTCCGTGGTGTGAAGAATTCCCCAGGAAGACGCAATGTCGTGCCGTATACAAGTTCAGCGGCGGAACATTGGATATCTGCTTTCAAACTCGTTCTGATGCCTAAGAGAACGAGCAGCAAGGTTTCGTACCAATTGTCGTTTTCGTGTGCTCGAAGAGCACTTTTAAGTTGGCGATGAAACCTTTCGACTAAACCATTCGATGCTGGATGGTAGGCGGTAGTGCGTATGCGTTCCGTACCAAGCAGCCGGGTCAGTGAGGAGAATAACGCGGACTCAAATTGTTGTCCTCGGTCAGTCGTGACAGTCGAGGGACAACCGTACAATGCTATCCATCGTTCTACGAAGCGGTGAGCAACTGTCTCCGCCGTGATAGACGTGATGGGAATAGCTTCGGGCCATCTTGTAAAACGGTCAATGCACGTGAGTATGTGATCATACCCATGCGATGGTGGCAATGGTCCTACAATGTCTATATGAACGTGATCAAAGCGAGCATCAGGCGTAGCGAACGTGCCGATGGGGGCAGCTACGTGCCTATGCACTTTTGATCGTTGACGCTGTAAGCATTGCTTTACCCACATACGAACATCTTTATTCATGGACGGTCAGACGTATCGTGCAGCAATGAGGCGTAATGTGGCTGCGATACCTGGATGACACAATCCATGAAGGGCATCGAAGACGAGACGGCGATAGGCGGAGGGTACGATGGGTCGAGGAAGACCGGTAGAAATATCACATAGGATAGTACCTGAGCTAGTAGCTAGGGGTACTTCCTGACACTGAAGGGACAAAGATTGTGGTGCTTCTGTACAGAAAGGATCGTTTGCTTGCGCGGCGGCCATAGCAGGAAGATCGAGCACCGGTAAGGAAACTGCACTCGACTGGATACGTGAAAGAGCATCGGCAACATAGTTCGACTCGCCTTTAATGTGACGAAGGTCTGTCGTGAACTGGGAGATATAGTCCAAATGTCTGCACTCTCGTGGTGAGTAGCGGTCAGACTTGGTATGCAGGGCATACATTAAGGTTTTGTGGTCGGTGAATAAGATGAAATTACGACATTCTACCGCGTGCCGGAAATGTTTGATGGCGCAGTAGGCTGCTAGCAGCTCGCGACTAAATACGCTATATCTCGTCTTCGTGGGATTAAGGTGTCGTGAGAAAAATTCAAGTGGTTGCCAACTACCGAGATATTCTGTAGCATAACGGCTCCTATGGCGAAATCTGATGCATCAACCGCTATACTAAGCGTGGCTGATGGGTCAGGATGAGCGAGGAGTGTAACTTCAGCGAGAGCCGTTTTGATCTCTGAGAATGCAGTACGTGCGGTATCGTTCAATTCTGATTTGCGTGGATTACCGCGTAGTAAATCGGTTAATGGTCGTAGCCGTTCTGCCGCGTCGGTAGAAGTTAACCAAACCGAGAAAAGCCTTCAGTTCCTTGATTGAGGACGGCACGTTGTACTCCTTGATTGCTCGAATTTTGTCCTCGCAAGGCAGAATACCCTCTTGTCTGATGATGTGACCCAGAAATATTATTTCTGATTTACCCAATTCACATTTCTCTGGGTTGACTACTATTCCATTATCCGAAAGACGTTGGAATAATAGCGTAAGGTGTTGATAATGTTCATCTACGTTTGATGATGCGATCAGCAGGTCATCAATATAGACGTGAACAAAATCCAAGTCTCGTACTATGCTATCGATAAACCTTTGGAAAGTTTGAGCAGCATTTCGTAATCCAAATGGCATTCGTAGGAACTCAAACAGACCGAACGGAGTCGTGATAGCAGTTTTCTCGATGTCTTCAAGAGCGACTGGGATCTGGTGATATGCTCGTACCAGATCGATTTTAGAAAAGATAGTCGTGCCCTTGAGCGATGCCGTGATGTCGTGTATGTGGGGGATGGGGTAGCTATCAAAGCGCGTAACTACGTTTAATGCTCGGTAGTCGCCGCATGGTCTCCAACTAACCCCATCCTTTTTGCGCACCATGTGTAAAGGAGAGGCCCAAGGACTGTGAGAAGGACGAATAATACCAGCAGATAGTAAATTGTCAAACTCACGTTTAGCGAAAGCTAATTCGTCCGGTGCCAGTCGGCGTGGTCTTGCCGTGACTGGTGGTCCGCGGGTGACTATGTGGTGTACCACACGATTGGTCACCGATGAAATCTCCTCGAGTGGTTTAGTTATTCTGCGGAATTTCTCGAATAAAGCGTGGAATTTATCGTCACGCGAATAAAATGTGCCGAGGATTCGGTACGCGTACATCGGAGTCTATTATATTAATACTATTCTTATCGTTATCCGTCATGTCAAATATATTATATATTAAAAATTAATATGAAAATATCCGACAGGCGTGGATAGATAAACAATAGACTCACCAAAATTGACTTCTTTGGAAGGTTTGGTTGCGATTAACAAGTGTTCCACGAACACAACTTGTGGAAGATTTGACCGAGGTTGAGGCGTGTTCCAATATTTGACTCACCAATTGTAGCGAGGTGTAGAGTTGAGCTTGACTATGAACACCGCTACAGGAGGACTACGTGCTAGTAATCAATATGATCCCCGTAGGTAAATATCAGAAAGCAGATGATGGCTGTAATCGAGGTTTATTTGCTGGCGATCTCGTGGTATTGAAAGAATACCGAGATCATGCCAAAGGAGTACAAATGCGATCGGCAAGTAAAGATACGTGCGTAGTCGAAAACTGCGTAGAAGTAATGGAGTACAATGGAAGACCAAAATGGCTGTTATTTGCACAGTTAAACAAACGAGCACAATAAAACAATCACTGGTACAATTGGTTATAATAATAGTTGGTTTGTTATCGAACTAATCGCGTTCTGTTGACAAAAGTAGGTCACTACAAAC
Organism: Schistosoma spindalis; assembly: GCA_946903255.1. Lineage (NCBI taxonomy): Eukaryota > Metazoa > Platyhelminthes > Trematoda > Strigeidida > Schistosomatidae > Schistosoma > Schistosoma spindalis. Next base: position 21,301,581 of record OX336419.1, on the reverse strand, counting down.
ATGAGCATCGCGGTGATGGCCATATATTTAGTCCAATGTCATGATTTTTTAACAGTTCCTTTATAAGTTGCGTTTAAAATTAGATATGTAGACTCAGTGCCGCTAACACAGTAACCTAACATGTAACGTACTTTACTATATCCTCACGGTTATTGCTTCGAAAATATCAGAAAAAAAATGTACGGCGCCAATAAAATGGGTTAAGTGATTATATTTAAAAGGATGCTTCAGGAAAACTGGTCAACTTATTGCATAAATTACGTCAACATGAAAAATAATGAGAACCTTAATAAGTACTTGACCATGGTTTAATCTAAATGTTTTGTTTAAAAAAACACTTAATAGTACTATCGATCATATCTTCACCTGAAAACATTTTAGGATTAGTTCATATGATCTATAACGAGTCTAAGTGAATATATGTATAAGAAGTACTACAAACACAGTCAATTAACCAAAATAATAATAATAAGACTCGCCTGGGTTGCTTTTTGAATTCGCCGTTACTGCTAGGGCTAGTTGTGCGGGTTCATAATACATGATCACAGGGAATTCGTTCAACGTTTGCCTCCAGCTTTTTAATTGTTTACTATTATTGGTAAAATCTAAGAAATTGTTTAGTTCAACAAGCGCAGCTGGTTCACATCACTCACCTTATTTGGAGATTCGTCGTTCTCTGGTGTGACTTACCCCTTTTTATGATTTCGTCTACTATCACACAGCAATTGTTTAGGAATACCTAGCTTATGTATCCAGTATTTAAAAAAAATTTAACACACACTTATATATCAAAAGTAAAAGGTCTGGGGAGTTGTGGATAGTATAACATGGCAAACTAATTTTTTAATAAATGTTTTTTGTTAGTTAAATAAAATAGGTGGGACGTTATGAGAAAAAATTTATTTTTAAATAAACGCATGATCCTACGAGATACGTGGTTAGATTTTATTCTACAGCCAAAACTGTCCATATTCTTGACTGACTAATTGGATGTGCTCATCGAGTCGTTTTAGTCACTTGTAAAGATCTACCACTTTTACATGTCGATTCTGCAATTGTTTTGTCAGGTCAGCGGTCTAACAACATGTACGGTGGTTTATGATCAAGATAAGCTGGTTTTAACCTATCAATACTTACGGAGTCCGTGTTTCCATGTCTTTCTATCATGAAATATTTATCTTTTCTTGAGACGACTTTGAAAGGACCTTCAAACGGAGGGCTAAGCGGTGCTTTTATTTTGTCACACCTTATCCAGACGTGCGTGCAATTGCTTAGATCTTTAGGTATATATATAGCTCGCGATTGTTCACGAGTATTAATTGGCTTAAGTTTGGACATGTGGTCCCGTAGTTGATCTACGTAATTTTCTAAATTAAGTTTTTGACTGTTAGTATTGGGGTTAATAAATTCACCTGGTAGTCTCAGAGTTGTTCCGAAAACCATTTCCGCCGCTGAACAATGTGCGTCAGTTTTGACAGATGTTCGTATTCCCAACATAACTAACGGTAGGAATTCTGTCCACTGATTGGGGTTTGATTGAGATATTAGAGCGGTCTTTAGCTGACGGTGAAAACGTTCTACCATCCCATTAGCTTGAGGATGATATGCCGTACAGCGTATCCTATTGGAGCCTAGAAGTTTAGCCAAGTTATTGAATAGTTCGGATTCAAATTGCGCTCCTCTATCCGTCGTTATTGTTATGGGCGTACCAAAAATGGTTACCCAGTTCTGCATGAAAACCCTGGCTACTGTTTCCGCTGTGATGTCCGCTATCGGGATGGCTATAGGGAATCTGGTAAATCGATCTATGCATGTAAAAAGATAATTAAAACCGTTCGAACGTGGTAAAGGGCCTACCAAGTCGATATGCACATGGGCAAAACGTGCATCTGGTTTCGAGAAAACACCTATGGGTGAATTTGTGTGACGAATAACCTGTGATTGTTGGCATGCCGAACACTCTCTGACCCATTTGTGTACATCCCTCTGTAAATTCGGCCATATATATCTGGCGTTGATTAGTTTAGTTGAAGCTTTTGCGCCAGGATGAGACAAGGTATGGAAGTTATTATATATCAACTTTCGCATACTTTTGGGAACGAAAGGTCGAGGCGATGCCTTGGTCGTGTCACAGTAAATTAGAATACCGTCGATAGGCGACGATAACTGTTTTAATTTAAGACTTGGATTATTCGTTTTAAGTAGGTTTTGTAATTCTGGATCCTTTTCTTGTTCGTGTTTTAGCGTCTCGATGTCTATTGTAGACTGCTGTAGCACGTTCATTTCTAATCTAGATAAAGCGTCTGCAGCCTGATTGTCCCGACCTTTGATATGTCGAATATCACTTGTGAACTGTGATATATAGTCAAGGTGTCGAACGTCTCGTGGTGAGTATTTATCGGCTCTCGCTTGTAATGCGTTCGTTAATGGTTTGTGATCTGTAAAGACCATAAATTCTCTGCCTTCTAACATGTGTCGGAAGTGTTTAATGGTCAGGTAGATTGCCAGAAGCTCTTGCCCGAAGGTAGAATATCTTGTCTCTGCTGGAACGAGTCTATTCGAGAAGAAAGCAATTGGTTTCCAGGCGTTTTTAACCAGTTGATTAAGAGTATCACCTACTGCTTTATCTGAAGCATCCACCATTAAAGCAAGTGGGGAAAGAGAATTCGGATACACCAACGTAGATGCTTGAACCAGTTTATCTTTTAGCCGTTTAATAGCTTCGACGGCGTCAGAAGACTGTTTGTATTCTTTTGGTTTTTTTTAAGTGAATCTGTCAAGAGTTGCATTATTTGTGCACAACCGAGTATGAGTCTGTGATAAAAGTTAATTAAACCCAAAAAACTTCTCAGTTGTGTTAGAGAACTAGGTATGGGGTATTGTTTGATGGTGTCCACTTCTGCTTTGATAGGTGTAATCCCTTCTGGGCTTATTGTGTGCCCAAGAAATTCTAGAGTTTGAACACCGAAAACACACTTACTTTGATGTATGTGCATTCCATTTTCACCCAGTCTTTTTAACATTGCTCGTACATGCTGTTCGTGTGATTGTAAATCGATGCTGGCAATTAACAAATCGTCTATATACCCCTGTGCAAATGGCATATCTCGATGTAGGTTATCCATGAATCTTTGGAATGTTTGTGCCGCATTTCTCAGGCCAAACGGCATGCGTACAAACTCGAATAAACCAAATGGTGTAGTAATAGCTGTCTTGGGGATATCTTCATCAGCCACCGGAATATTGTGATATGCCCTGACCAAGTCAATTTTAGTAAATATGTTCATACCATGTAAACCGTTTGTGATGTCTTGGATATGCGGTATCGGGTACCTATCTGGTACGGTTTGACGGTTGAGGGCTCTGTAATCCCCACATGGTCGCCAATCGCCTTCGTTTTTCTTTAGGACCATATGCAAAGGGGATGCCCATTGGCTATCAGAGGGACGAATAATTCCCAGTTGCAGCATATAGTCAAATTCAGCTCTAGCGATTTTGAGCTTAACTGGTGCTAGTCTCCTGGGTCTTGCAAACACAGGCGCACCTTCGATTTTGATAGTATGACTTACTTTTAGTTTGTCTTTGGAAGGCTGTGGGTTTGGTCTAGTTGAGTTTGAAAATTCCGCTAGTATATCTTGGAATTTCGCTGTTGTTACTGGAGGAGTTTGAATCAAGTTAAGGGATGTGATGTGACTTTCTTTGCCTATTGTGTAATTCGACGTTTCTTTCAGCGTTAAGCGTCGTTTCTTAGTGTCAACGAGAAACTCGTATCTCTCAAGAAAGTCCATCCCCAGTATTGCCATGTTTAAATCGGCTACAGTGAAAACCCAGGGGAATTGCCTTCTGAACCCCAAATCTAGTGTTAAAGTTTTCTGCCCAAATGTCGCAATTTTAGTTTTATTGGCAGCTTGGAGTGTGACTGGGGATGTTTTTCGTCCCAGCTCAGTTTTGTTTTGAGGTATGATACTAAGAGCAGCGCCAGTATCTACCAAAAAGCACAAGCCAGAGTTTTTGTCTCTAACATAAAACAAGCGACTATTTAGGAGCCCCTTCTCAGTCGTCGCGACCTGGGGATGGGTTACTCGTTTCCCGCATTTCTGGGATTTTGTTTGGGCCAGGCGCAGGTTTGCATGCACTCGGTTGAGTTGACACCAAACTTCCAATAATACCAACAGAACTGCCCAGATTGTCTGGACATTTGCAATCTGTTCTGTGACTTGAGTCTTGGTCGTTGTGGTGATCTGCTCCTGTTTCTATGAACCATTTGCATTTTTGCAACAGCCTCAGTGAGACATTTAACACTCGCAATGAGTCCCCCTATGACTAAGTTATTTGCTGGTTGTTTTTTTGTGTGTGGTTTATCGTGTTTGATCCAGTTGGAGGACCCCTTTCCATTATCCTATCGGCTATATGCGCTAAATGAGATAAAGACGTTTCAGGATCTTGTGCATCCAAACAGTGTTGGACGTAGCATGGGAGAGCTTGTATCCATCCTTGCTTTAGGACTGCTTCACCCACTGTGTTATCATCCACTAAGACTTGAAGGTGACGTAAAACTGTGACGGCGACCTATCATCTAATGTTTCTCCTTGGAAAAGCCTTTGGATTCTTCGACTGTCTGATAATGACAAACGGTTTATGATCTCTCGTCTTAGAATAGTGTGGGGTTGTGGTGATGGTGAGCTTAAAATCAAGTCACGGACTTCTTTGGTGACTGGTGGAGGAAGTATATAACACAAGTCTCTATAGCGAATTCCTTCGGATTTGATATTATGTCTCGTGGAATAATGCTCTAGTTGAGCAAACCACAACTCAGGATCACTACGATCGAATTCTGGAAGTCGGGATTTCGTAGTCATAACAGTGTCTATCTCCACTGGGGACAAATCCTCCAGGTCTTGGGTTTGTATTGAGTCTGACATGAAGTATATGAACAATATAGCAATAAACGTAGCACGAAAAATCGTTACTACAGCACGATTACCTTAAGATAATAATAATAATAGAAAAACTATGGATAGATATATATATCAGACTATGATTACGGATAATCAGAAGGTCTATTTTTACGACTAAGTAAAACCAACAAAATTTATTAATCAAAAATGAAATCAAATTTGTGTTTCACAGGGCTCACCAGTTTCGTGCCTTATGGTAACCCTCGCGTTATTAATAAAAGAAATCAGACTCGTAGGAAAATAGGTTTTTATTTTAATCCCATGAATTAACTGTTCGACGTAGTATCGATTAGCTGCAGCCTACGTGAATCGACAAGCTATTCATAGTGCTGTAGGAAATCAATACCTAGTATGGCTGTGGAAACATCAGCAATGATGAACGTCCAGAGATACCGTCGTCGGTTGCCTAGGTTGACCGCGAGTTGTCGTGTACCGTAGGTAGGAATGGCTGAGCCATTTGCAGCGCGTAGTCGAAGCATTGTAGCTTGTGACGTGATGCTACCTCGTGGTACGACAAAAACTTGGGCACCTGTATCCACTAGGTACCTAGCGTTTGTGCGATAATCGTGCACGTAAAATAAACGGCCAACCTGGGGGGCAGGGCCGGCGAGTACGGCCGCTTTTACTCGCCGGCTTTGGAGTTTCCCGCCTTGTATGAGCACGGGGCTCGACAACGGCGGGCACCAGATCCGAAGGATCGATGAAACCAGCACCAACCTTCACTCGCTTCCGAAGCCGCCTTTTGGCGTGGCTTGGAAGATGCCCTCGTTGGGCGAGTGTTGACGGCTTTTCGAGAGCGTGAGCGGACTCGAGGGACGTAGGGTTGGGGTACGTTACAACGGTCTCGAAAACTAAGACGTGTGTGAATACACCCTTCCCTGTCACCTTGAGTCGAAGAGTGGCTGCCGTCGATATCGACTTTCGGACGCGACGTTGAGGCAACTACGTAGTTGTCTCGGTTGCCAATCCAATCACTGGTACAATTGGTTATAATAATAATTGTTTTCATCGAACCAATCGCGTTCTGTTGACAAAAGTAGGTCACTACATATGCTTCAGTTTTGCGTAGATACGGCTACTCAAAATGCCTATTTCTTTTTTTCCACGTGTTAATAGGAATGGAAAGTGACGTCAATTATAAATTTTACTAATATATATCCAGTGAACATCCTGCAAAGAAACCCATCTCTACCATTAATTAATGTTACAACTTTAGTTAGCCGTTTACACAGTTGTGTGAATCAGTTGTTATGTTTTATTTCTGTGGATAATATGGTGAGAAATGTTCGTGCTAAACTAGTGCCACAAAGTCTTTCGATTGACGACGTTGAATTTTACCTCTTAGGTCGAATAAGTTACCCATTTGTATGCACTTGTTATTTGTTGGGAAAATCAACTAACCAATTTTGTAAGGAGACACTATGTAGTCAGTACTTGATGACACCTCTCCGGTTTGGGTACCCGTGCCCTCACACAAAGAAAATGATTTCTGTGGCGTGTATCTGTTTGTTACCTATTTGTACCAATGCTTATGTGTTGAAATAAATAAACAATTAAATATTACCACATCAGTACACAGAGGCGAAATTATTTACATACGGCAACCAAATTAAAGTAGATAATGTAAACTGTGGTGTGAATACAAACATGAAAAACAGTGCAAAAAAACAAATAGGACTTACTGTTACTTGTTACCAACTCCATCCTCAGTTCTCCATGCCGCTATTGTCAAGTGCTATTCACTCCTTATGTTTGTTTTCTATTTCCAGGGTTTGATAGGAAGTAGTAAAACATACTGAGAAGATATTTAATTGTAAATAAGACGATCTCGAGCGTTGGTTAGAGGTATTAGGCCGGTCGCCACTGCTCAGTTGCTCGCAGCGTTGAGGCAACCTTCTCGAATATCCAGGTTACCTGTTCCTGCCATCAACAAGTTATATGTTTCCTTGTTTGTTTTAACGCATCACCATGTCAGTTCAGTGCTTAACTTATTGAGGTGCGTTTGTGGAAATTTTACGGCCTTTCACTGTACATGTTACGAAAATGCATAATCAGGGACATCATGATGGTTGGCAATATGCACAGAAGTGATTGAGTATTATTCAGATCTCTAATTTTGAAAAGTTAATATCTAACTGACGATCGCTGAATATCGGTCCTGTAGTGACATACTTTTGTCAACAGAACGCGATTGGTTCGATAAAAACAATTATTATTATAACCAATTGTACCAGTGACTGTTTTACTGTGCTCGTTTGTTTAACTGTGCTAATGACAGCTATTACTCTCTTGACTTTGAACTTGTACGTATTCGGTTACGCTCAGCAACCACACTTGTACTCCTTTGGCACGATCTCGGTATTCTTTCGATACCACGAGATCGCCAGCAAATAAACCTCGACCACAGCCAACATCTGCCTTCTGATATTGGCCTACGGGAATCTTATTGGTTAATTGGCACGTAGTCTTCTTATAGCGGTGTTCATAGTCAAGCTCAACTCGACACCACGCTACAATATCGGTCAAGAAATAAGAAAGAGAATTTTGCTACAATATTTTGTGCCGAGAATTCTATATTGTGTCAGAGTATAACAATGAGCAATGCTAATAAAAAATAAGTAAATGAAACAAAATAAATAGAGATATTTCTTCTCAAAGAACCTGCTAATTGTGCTAGGTTGGTGGTTGTATTATTGACCTGGAAGCGTGACTGCTGAGCCCCGAGGACAACTGCTCAAGACTAGATACACGGCTCTTTTATGAGAAGTGTTCAATGTTGTAGCTCCGCCTTTCAAAAGGCTTCACCGTCGAAGACTGTTATGAGTGGGGAAGAGTGAGATGTGACTTTTTCTAACCCATTTGTAGTAAAAAAGTATCCCTTTAAATGCTAGTTGCTTAGCGGGAACGCCTTTCTGCTACCACACCTCTGTACAGTCAGTAGTATGATTTCACCCACGGACGTTAAGTTGGTCTTTTGACCTTACTGTTCTTCAAACGACCTAGCTGGAATAGTAGGACGTAAAATGACATATGTTCTGGCAAATGTAGCTCAGTTCAGTCATCGTAAAGGAGGAGCACAACCACCACGTCAAGTTATTAGCTACAGTCGAGATACTTGAGGTACTTTGTTCTTGAGTCATCGATCAGAACACAATTATTGATTGTTGTAGCATGTTTTTATGTGTACTTGTGTATATGAGAAATAGTATAGAAATCCCTTGCATATTCATATTACTTGACTGTAACACTATGTATTCTCTTGATTATTAGGTTTTCTCACACATTTATCCATGTTTTTGTATTATTTGTTTGATTTTTGATCTAAAACGAGGTTCTTCTTAATATTTGCCTGCAATTTTGTTTCTTCCTTTGTATTTTGATATCCAGTGATTGATAGTGATTTTCTTCTACTTGACGTTTGATCATGTGGTTTGTCATATTAATTCACAGCTTTTTGATGCTGGACCTGGTTGATTTTAAATGTTACTTTTTGCATTGAATTATATAAATATATATCCCTATTTGTTGGAAACGTCGATTATTCTGATGGGTCCCATACTAGGAAGAAGTGACCATCCAGTGCTGTCAGGTTTTCAATGATGATGTAGCCTAGAAAAGCTTATAAATTAAACTGATCAAATGATTAACTTCTACAATTTTTAACGTCTTTTCACTTAATATTGTCATGTCATTTGACCCATCAGATACCGCGTGATGAAATTGCTAATCAGAATACCGACTTCTATGACTTTGTCTCAGTGCTAAACAATGACACAACAACGGGCATCAGCAGGGTTGCGTCGACTCTGAATCGTTTTTGGTGCCGAGCGCAGTGTCTTTTCACCAAGGTCTCCCCGTTGAGTTCAGAACACAGATAACGGTCTCCACTATATAAGTCGTATATATCAGATAGATGCAGTTCACATGCAAAACACTCCAGGCCTCAGCACACCATAAAATGAAGACTAATAATTCTACAAGATCAAGTCGAAAGTGGCTGTGAGTGTGGCATACTGAAGTTTGAGCTGATGATGTCGTTCAGAAGAACGATGAAAGCTCCACGATCAAACCATCCAGCTCAGAGAACAGAACTCCATCAAAATACTGTAACTACCGATGTGAAAATAAGTTAAGAATGATAATTCGTATTGCAGTAGCCAATAAGTCGAATGACAGCTTATAATAAAAAAAGTATGGATATATATGTACAATCCTGTTGTTACTTAGTAGTTATCCCGTAGGATTATGTGTAATAATAGTCCATAAATAATTTGTGACATTTTTATAATTTCGTTGTATTCAATTGCTAATACAGGCGAAATTATTTCTAAAACTCATTCATTAAATCTGTTCAACAGTATACTTTACCAAATTACTATGTTCTAATTAATATTAATCAGTGTACTTCACTAACTAGAAAAGTAGGTTGTACACATTACTATTTAGGAACTGAAACACTCCTGATCATTTCAATTATTCATAATATACTTGTGTGTGTATAAAATGTTACTGTGATTTTCTTCTTAAACTTTTGCACACCCTAAACGATAACATATTGTTTACGTGCTTCCGTTAAGCGAATTCTTTGTGCAAAAGAAAACCTCTTCTGTATATTTCACTATCTTTGTATACATATGTGTATGTATTATCTCTAACCAGTACTCTAAATTGTTTTGAGGAGCTTGCATCTAGAATGTTTATGTGTCAGTGTTAATCGTGCATCGTAACCAATTGGTTTTTACTTTTTAGGTAATATTTAGGTAATATCCTTGCTTTAGGACTGCTTCACCCACTGTGTTATCATCCACTAAGACTTGAAGGTGACGTAAAACTGTGACGGCGACCTATCATCTAATGTTTCTCCTTGGAAAAGCCTTTGGATTCTTCGACTGTCTGATAATGACAAACGGTTTATGATCTCTCGTCTTAGAATAGTGTGGGGTTGTGGTGATGGTGAGCTTAAAATCAAGTCACGGACTTCTTTGGTGACTGGTGGAGGAAGTATATAACACAAGTCTCTATAGCGAATTCCTTCGGATTTGATATTATGTCTCGTGGAATAATGCTCTAGTTGAGCAAACCACAACTCAGGATCACTACGATCAAATTCTGGGCATTTCTCTATGATCAACTGCAGCCTCTCATAAAACTAATGTTTTTAGTCTCCAATGCTTTTATTCAGTGCATGAGACTCACATACCATTAACGCTTTTCGCACGTCTTTACAGAGGATCAGCCGGACTACTCGCATTTATATATGTCTTCATGACTAGAATACAAAAGTACATCTCTCAAAGTTAATCTTTTCTGTCCAGTTTCGCTTGTAGCGTGGTGTCGAGTTGAGCTTGACTATGAACACCGCTACAAGACTAAGTGCCAATTAACCAATAAGATCCCCGTAGGCCAAAAATCAGAAGACAGATGATGGCTGTAGTCGAGATGTATTTGTTGGCGATCTCGTGGTATCGAAAGAATACCGAGATCGTGCCAAAGGAGTACAAGTGTGGTTACTGAGCGTAACCGGATTCGTACAAGTTCAAAGTCAACGGGAGAGTACGTATAATGGCTGTCATTAGCACAGTTAAACAAACGAGCACAGTAAAACAGTCACTGGTACAATTGGTTATAATAATAATTGTTTTCATCGAACCAATCGCGTTCTGTTGACAAAAGTAGGTCACTACAGGAGCCCCCCGCTAGAAAGGGTCTACTTTTTCGATAGTTAGCGGTTTAATTCGTGGGACTGATCGGCAGATTTGCGGTTGTAAGACGGAGGAAATTGGCGGAACAAAAAGTGATCGTTGATCCTCGAGTTGCAAACGAAAGTCTTTTGCGCAGAACGGTACCAGGAGAAGTGTGCTGTATTTGTTGGTCGAGTTAGCATACCACACCAGAGTTATTTGTATCCAGAATCTGATGATTGCGTTCGTAGGGATGCGGACCAGAAAACGCTGCAGACGTAGGACGAAATCACGTTGAGCCAAGAAACCGGACGCGACCATAACGACCAAGCGTATGCCAGGCGAATTCGAGACCAGATAATCGATTGAGTGCGTTGACTAGAGCGTGGGTGGCCAAACCAGCTTTTGCCAAAGTTGACTGAATTCGACGTTATCAAATGGACGATGGTCGGAGGCGTGAGCTCAGGATACAAAAAGAAATCAAAAAAAGAAAAGTGTAGCATGCGTGTAGTATAGGAATTTTCCTACACTATATCCGATGTTGACTGTGCGGTTAGTCGCGAAAGCGTACGGGTAATCGTACTCGGCGACCGGAACGTGAGACGGTAGTCTCGTTCGTGCTTCGTGAGCCTGTGATCTCATCCGAGGTCAAGGGCGGCGTGGTCTGCTGATCTGGACGTGAGACGGAAGTCTCGTCCGTAGATGGTGCAGATGACGCGTGCTGTTGACCGGGACGTGAGAACGAGGTCTCTGATGTATCTAGCGTGGGATCCGAGGTAGACATAGAGATCCCGCTAGAAGGTTTGATAGGTCTAGCATTGAGTCTCAAGTTATCGGGTAGGACACTGTCATAGACGTGTGCCGGTTTGAGACGATCAATGCTGGCAATCTCGACGCGGCCGTGTCGATCAACCTTGTAGGTCTTTTCGTGACGAGAGATCACGTGAAAAGGGCCTTCGTAAGGCTGTTGCAAAGGTTTGCGTACCGAATCTACTCGTATGAAAACATGTGAACAGGTAGATAACTCTCGAGGGAGAGCGACCTGTCGATGTTGTATTCGGGTTGACACCGGAGACAGCGTTCGCATAAATGCAGACAATCGATGGACGTAGTCTGTTTTACCGAAATCATTACTGCTCCGTGGTGTGAAGAATTCCCCAGGAAGACGCAATGTCGTGCCGTATACAAGTTCAGCGGCGGAACATTGGATATCTGCTTTCAAACTCGTTCTGATGCCTAAGAGAACGAGCAGCAAGGTTTCGTACCAATTGTCGTTTTCGTGTGCTCGAAGAGCACTTTTAAGTTGGCGATGAAACCTTTCGACTAAACCATTCGATGCTGGATGGTAGGCGGTAGTGCGTATGCGTTCCGTACCAAGCAGCCGGGTCAGTGAGGAGAATAACGCGGACTCAAATTGTTGTCCTCGGTCAGTCGTGACAGTCGAGGGACAACCGTACAATGCTATCCATCGTTCTACGAAGCGGTGAGCAACTGTCTCCGCCGTGATAGACGTGATGGGAATAGCTTCGGGCCATCTTGTAAAACGGTCAATGCACGTGAGTATGTGATCATACCCATGCGATGGTGGCAATGGTCCTACAATGTCTATATGAACGTGATCAAAGCGAGCATCAGGCGTAGCGAACGTGCCGATGGGGGCAGCTACGTGCCTATGCACTTTTGATCGTTGACGCTGTAAGCATTGCTTTACCCACATACGAACATCTTTATTCATGGACGGTCAGACGTATCGTGCAGCAATGAGGCGTAATGTGGCTGCGATACCTGGATGACACAATCCATGAAGGGCATCGAAGACGAGACGGCGATAGGCGGAGGGTACGATGGGTCGAGGAAGACCGGTAGAAATATCACATAGGATAGTACCTGAGCTAGTAGCTAGGGGTACTTCCTGACACTGAAGGGACAAAGATTGTGGTGCTTCTGTACAGAAAGGATCGTTTGCTTGCGCGGCGGCCATAGCAGGAAGATCGAGCACCGGTAAGGAAACTGCACTCGACTGGATACGTGAAAGAGCATCGGCAACATAGTTCGACTCGCCTTTAATGTGACGAAGGTCTGTCGTGAACTGGGAGATATAGTCCAAATGTCTGCACTCTCGTGATGAGTAGCGGTCAGACTTGGTATGCAGGGCATACATTAAGGTTTTGTGGTCGGTGAATAAGATGAAATTACGACATTCTACCGCGTGCCGGAAATGTTTGATGGCGCAGTAGGCTGCTAGCAGCTCGCGACTAAATACGCTATATCTCGTCTTCGTGGGATTAAGGTGTCGTGAGAAAAATTCAAGTGGTTGCCAACTACCGAGATATTCTGTAGCATAACGGCTCCTATGGCGAAATCTGATGCATCAACCGCTATACTAAGCGTGGCTGATGGGTCAGAATGAGCGAGGAGTGTAACTTCAGCGAGAGCCGTTTTGATCTCTGAGAATGCAGTACGTGCGGTATCGTTCAATTCTGATTTGCGTGGATTACCGCGTAGTAAATCGGTTAATGGTCGTAACCGTTCTGCCGCGTCGGTAGAAGTTAACCAAACCGAGAAAAGCCTTCAGTTCCTTGATTGAGGACGGCACGTTGTACTCCTTGATTGCTCGAATTTTGTCCTCGCAAGGCAGAATACCCTCTTGTCTGATGATGTGACCCAGAAATATTATTTCTGATTTACCCAATTCACATTTCTCTGGGTTGACTACTATTCCATTATCCGAAAGACGTTGGAATAATAGCGTAAGGTGTTGATAATGTTCATCTACGTTTGATGATGCGATCAGCAGGTCATCAATATAGACGTGAACAAAATCCAAGTCTCGTACTATGCTATCGATAAACCTTTGGAAAGTTTGAGCAGCATTTCGTAATCCAAATGGCATTCGTAGGAACTCAAACAGACCGAACGGAGTCGTGATAGCAGTTTTCTCGATGTCTTCAAGAGCGACTGGGATCTGGTGATATGCTCGTACCAGATCGATTTTAGAAAAGATAGTCGTGCCCTTGAGCGATGCCGTGATGTCGTGTATGTGGGGGATGGGGTAGCTATCAAAGCGCGTAACTACGTTTAATGCTCGGTAGTCGCCGCATGGTCTCCAACTAACCCCATCCTTTTTGCGCACCATGTGTAAGGGAGAGGCCCAAGGACTGTGAGAAGGACGAATAATACCAGCAGATAGTAAATTGTCAAACTCACGTTTAGCGAAAGCTAATTCGTCCGGTGCCAGTCGGCGTGGTCTTGCCGTGACTGGTGGTCCGCGGGTGACTATGTGGTGTACCACACGATTGGTCACCGATGAAATCTCCTCGAGTGGTTTAGTTATTCTGCGGAATTTCTCGAATAAAGCGTGGAATTTATCGTCACGCGAATAAAATGTGCCGAGGATTCGGTACGCGTACATCGGAGTCTATTATATTAATACTATTCTTATCGTTATCCGTCATGTCAAATATATTATATATTAAAAATTAATATGAAAATATCCGACAGGCGTGGATAGATAAACAATAGACTCACCAAAATTGACTTCTTTGGAAGGTTTGGTTGCGATTAACAAGTGTTCCACGAACACAACTTGTGGAAGATTTGACCGAGGTTGAGGCGTGTTCCAATATTTGACTCACCAATTGTAGCGAGGTGTAGAGTTGAGCTTGACTATGAACACCGCTACAGGAGGACTACGTGCCAATTAACCAATAAGATCCCCGTAGGCCAAAAATCAGAAGACAGATGATGGCTGTAGTCGAGATGTATTTGTTGGCGATCTCGTGGTATCGAAAGAATACCGAGATCGTGCCAAAGGAGTACAAGTGTGGTTACTGAGCGTAACCGGATTCGTACAAGTTCAAAGTCAACGGGAGAGTACGTATAATGGCTGTCATTAGCACAGTTAAACAAACGAGCACAGTAAAACAGTCACTGGTACAATTGGTTATAATAATAATTGTTTTCATCGAACCAATCGCGTTCTGTTGATAAAAGTAGGTCACTACACGCTCTGATGAGTTTTCTTTATTCCAAGCACCACCTGGTTGTATGTTCTGCTTTCCAGTCTGGCAGGTACTTAGAGTTTGACAACGTTTTAACCAGCAACATTGTACCGATCAAGTGAAATCAAAAGACAGAAGCGAGGATGTTCGAACATATATTTGATAGGCTGTCAACATATCGAGGATCGACTGGTCTAGGCTGACAAGCGATTGCAAGGGATGTTGAGCACGGCGTTCCCACTCGTGATCTGGTGCGGATGCATGACTGAGCGCCTTCAGCTAAGCGAGTCAATTATAACTAATGTGCAGAATTCAGCTTCTTTCGTTCCAAATATTAAAAGTTACTGTAAAAATTGATACTGGTAAGTGGAAAGTTAATAAGAAAAAAATTTAACGCATCATTAATGAAACATATTTATTTGAAAATCACAGCAACTTTTGAAAACTCTAAAAAGCTAGTTGACTGATTTTTCCTCATTTGGAACTACTCAGTAATGTACATCCACAACCATAGCTGGAAGTGGAGCCCGAGGATCTTCGGTATGCCTAACCTATAGACCGACAAACCGATATTCGATTGTGTACAAGTTTTCCTCCTCTCAATCCACAATAATACACGACCCTCTTCCATGTTCTTTTGTGGATGACTTCCCCATGCAAAACATTGTTGAACTCCACTGAACACAACTGCTCACTAGAACTCTGGAATTTTCATCTCAATCCTAGTCATCAGTGTATTGTACTATTATTGATATTGTAAGGTGTGATCGTTCAAGATCGCGAACGTGAATATGCCACAAATTTAATCAATGAGTTTTTGAATACCATATTCACTTACACCTGTTACCCCTCGTGGAGGAACGTAGGCTCCTCACTAGAATTCCTCATTGAAACCTGTCCTGTTGGTCACCGCCGTTCATGGAACTGCATCTTGTGCCGTTGCTCCACTGCGTTGTGGATTAAACCTTTAGGACTCGGTGTGTGGCCCCATAGGAAAACCACCCGTTTCGGTCTGACCACGCGGGTAGTATCCAAGCCCTAACACAAATAGGATGACAAAGTGTTGCGTATATCTGTTTTGTGCCTCCTTGTACCAACAGTTATGTGCTTCTTATAATAATAACTTTTAACAAAATATTTCCAATGCATTTTATGTGGTTCAACGCATTGAAATCGCTTTATCATTTTAAATGGCCGTTGACAGAATAGAAGCTTTTGCTTAACGGGCTTCCATGTCTGGTAGCAGTGGATCACTAGCACCTCCAGGCAGGAACCTAGGTATATTAAGGATAATGCAGGAAAAAAATAAATTGGTAAATCATATTAAGATATTATCTTTAGTCCTTAAGAAAAGGTCACGTTTCCTCTTAAAGGACTCCTGCGAAGTCGCTTGAACTAGCTCAGCCGGCAGTGAATTCCCGCACTTGACAACTCCCAAGGAGTAGAAAGTGTGTCTACAGTCCGTTCTGTTATGTTTTGTCTGCAATTTCTGGATATTAGGTTTGTTTTGGAAATAAACTTAATTAGGTGTTTAAGGGGATGTCCAGATGTGTTAAGGATACCATTAGCCATTGAAACGGCAACTCTAAGACGCCCATTCTTTAATGGATAAAGGTTTAGTTATTGGAGGATCATTTATATAAATCAAGAGGTGAGGAGGTCCTAGTATCCAGCCCAGGAGGACCACACTAGGACATATCGTAGCCTGAGAGATAATGAAGTTAGCCAGACTGTAAAATGTCGATTCTTTATATATGAAAGGAGCCTCTCAATTAGGGGTGATTTGATCCCCAGTCGTTTGAGCTCATTGATAAGACATATATGGTTGACCCTATTGAAAGCTTTTGAGAAGTCGAGGTAAATGACGTCAACCTTAATTTAGCGATCAAGGATGATTGCCCATCTGTTCATTGCAATCAGCAGGTTGGTTATATGAGAATGACTCTTCTTGAAACTATGCTGTTGGGATGAAAAGAATCAGAAGGAGTGGTATTGTGACGACGGACCACGGGTAAACTCGAGGAAGCTATAAGAGGCTCAGAAGGAGCCGAAGATATTCCAGCCAATCACCGTTAGCAAGAATATTCTAGAATCCCTACGTGTAGCTTCTCGATTGGACAAGGCTAATAACCCCCTGTATGCGGATTGGAGGACTATAATGATGATTTTTGTTCTTTCTAAAACTATAAATACCTGACAATTTGTACCCATAATTGACACTGTTAGGAATAACATTCCTTTCACTAGTCTTCTGTCTTCTCTTTGCGACTTGGAAGGGTTTGGGCGTTCGTGTGTTCAGTTGTACGCGTTATATCAAGTAAATCAACCATTTCTAGATATAACAACTGGCGACGGGTTATCATATCAAGATGTCATTTACCTTTGAACAACTTGAAGCCTTATTGGAACGTCAAGAAAAACGTTTCGAACAGTTCCAGATGCGCATGATAGAAACACTAACCCAGAAAATGAACCTGAATCAAAAAGAAGTTGCAGATGATCCCTTCAAATCTCATGTTGACCATATCATCGATTCTATCCATGAATTTAACTTCGATGCTTCAGCTGGTGTTACTTTTGAAACCTGGTTCAACAAATATGAAGATTTGTTCAAGGTCGACCTCAAAAAACTTGACGACGCCGCTAAGGTCAGAATACTCTTACGAAAACTTGGAACTGTTGAATATGAACGTTACAGTAATTTTATCCTTCCAAAGAATCCAAGAGATTTTTCTTTTGATTCAACGATCGAAACTTTGTTGCAAATATTCGCTGAACAGTCGTCTTTGTTTAATATTCCTTATCAATGTCTTAAGATAACAAAAGCAGTTGACGATGACTGGGTGAAGCATGAGGGGTTTGTAAACCGTGAATGTGAGCGCTTCAAACTATCAGCATTGACAGAAGATCAGTTCAAGTGTCTAGTGTTCGTGTGTAGCCTCCAATCTCCTGAAGATGCCGATATTAGAACCAGAATTTTGAGTAAAATTGAACAATGTCCAAACATAACACTACAGGAAGTAACCACAGAGTGCCAAAGATTGGTAAACGTAAACCACGACACTTCCATGGTCGAAAATAATGGCCAGTTGCCATACGTTCATGCTGTAAGTGGAAAGAAAGATACCGGCTCAAGAAAATCATCACACACAGACAATCAGCCCTCATCTCCATGTTGGTCGTGTGGAGGTTGGCACTATAAAAGGTTCTGCCCATATAGAGAACATTATTGCAGTAAATGTCACCGAAAGGGCCATAAAGAAAACAGATGCAGAAAAATAACCCATAAACGACATTCTTCGAAGCCCTATCTCAAGAAATACAGACATAATGCACTAACTAACAAAGTATTGGTATCACATAATCGAGCACGAATTTGCCGCCGACGAAAGTATGTGAATGTAGATATAAATAAAAAGCGTGCCCGCCTGCAGCTCGATACTGCTTCCGACATCACACTTATCAGTCGAAGAACCTGGAAACTTATCGGGAAACCACAGGCGCTACCGACAACCCAGTTAGCTCATAGCGCTTCTGGAGGAAAGTTGAACATTGTTGGAGAGGTTTGTTGCATAGTTTCAAAAGGAAACGCGAAGACAAAGGCAACACTTTATCTCACAGAGAACCCAGGACTAGATTTGCTGGGTCTAGACCTATTAGAAACACTACAATTAACAAATAACTCCAACCACATATGCAGCGCCGTAAGAACCAGTAAACCAGTTGAGAAGGATCTGAAGAATGTTGTGTTAGAAAGACATAGTCAAGTGTTTACAGAAGAATTGGGGGAGTGCAAAAAGGCAAAAGCAGTAGTGATTCTTAAACCGGGAGTTACCCCAGTCTTCAGGCCAAAACGTCCTGTACCTTATGCAGCGTTACCTATTGTTGAGCAAGAACTAGAGCGTCTGCAAAGTAGTGGAATAATAGAACCAGTGAACTATTCCGATTGGCCAGCACCAATAGTGATTGTCAAAAAGCCAAATGGAAGTATCCGGTTATGCGCAGATTATTCGACTGGATTAAACGAAGCACTTGAAGTCCATCAATACCCTTTGCCGGTACCAGAAGATTTATTTGCAAAACTGAATGGGGGTAAGTATTTTGCAAAATTAGACCTGTCAGAAGCTTATCTACAGATTCCAGTAGCGGAAGAATGTAGGCATTACCTGACAATAAACACTCATAAAGGATTGTTCCGATATAACAGACTTCCTTTTGGAGTAAAAACAGCCCCTTTAATCTTCCAACAAGTCATGGATACTATGTTACAAGATATTCCTGGTAATGCGGCCTATCTAGATGACATACTGATCATGGGCACAGACTATGCTGACTTAGAGAGTAAGGTCGACACGGTGCTTAGACGCATAGCAGATTATGGGTTCAGGTTGCGTGCTGGAAAATGTGATTTTTACATGGAGCAAGTCCGTTATTTGGGATTCATAATCAATAAAAACGGGAGAAAACCTGATCCTGAAAACGTTGAAGCCATCAAGTCCATGCCCCCACCGACGGATGTATCAACTTTACGTTCTTTCTTGGGAATGGTTAGTCATTATGGCGTCTTTCTTCCAGATCTGCATCGCCTTCGTGCTCCACTTAATTGCTTACTGAAAAAGGATACCAAATGGTTTTGGTCAACCGAATGTCAAGAAGCATTCCTAAAACTAAAGCAGCTCCTATCATCAGACATTCTACTTACACATTATGGCCCAGATCCTCCAATTATAGTCGCGGCAGATGCGTCAAATTATGGAATCGGAGCTGTAATTTCACATACCTATCCTGACGGGTCTGAGAAAGCAATCGCTCACGCAGCAAGATCGCTGACTATGACTGAAAGAAACTACAGTCAGATTGAGAAAGAAGCTCTCTCCATCATATTCGCTGTAAAAAAGTTTCACAAGATGCTGTTTGGCAGACAGTTCACCTTACTAACAGACCATAAACCGCTACTGACAGTATTCGGATCTAAAAAAGGTATCCCGGTATATACAGCAAACCGTTTACAGAGATGGGCAACTACGCTACTGGGTTATGATTTCAAGATAAAGTACCAACCAACAACCGACTTCGGACAGGCAGATGCCCTCTCAAGGTTGATTAATTCGCATGCAAAACAAGAAGAGGACGTGCTTGTAGCTGCCATAGAAGTCGAGGCTGAAGTTCAGAAAGTATTAACAGATGCAGTTTCCGGACTCCTGGTAACATTCGAAGCCATTAAAGAAGCTAGCAAGAAGGATAATACATTGAAGATTGTTCACCGCTGCATACTCAACAAGTGGCCTTCATCTAGACTACGTGGCGAACTCTTACAATATTTTCGTCGACGAGATTCCTTAACAGTTGTCGACTCGTGCATCAGGTTTGGCCACCGTATCGTTATCCCTAGAAGCCTTCGGCATCATTTCATTAAGCAATTTCACTGCGGGCACCCGGGGATAAGTAAAATGAAATCACTAGCTCGCAGCTATGCATACTGGCCGACAATGGACCGTGATATAGAACAAAAATGTCTCAGTTGTTGGTCCTGTCTAGAGGCCGCGAAGAATCCAACAAAAGCTGAACCAAAACCATGGCCAAAACCGGACGGGCCTTGGCAAAGAATACACGCCGATTTCGCCGGACCAAACGCTTTTACAAAATGGCCAGAAGAATATGATATGCCGAAAACGACATCAGACAGTACAATAAGAAGATTGTCAGGATTGTTTGCTTGTTTTGGGGTTCCAGGGATTTTAGTGACCGATAACGGCACTCAGTTTATGTCATCAGCTTTCAAACGCTTTTGCAGTGAAAATGGCATATCGCATCTACAATCTCCTCCGTACCATCCTCAGTCGAATCGCCAAGCAGAAAGATTCGTGGATACGATAAAAAGAGCTCTGGTAAAGGGGAGAGGTGAGGGTATCCCAGAACAAGTGATCAGTAAGTTAATAATGTCTTACAGAGTTACCCCCAATCCGGCAGTACCAGAAGGAAAGTCACCAGCTGAGTGTATGTTCGGGAGAAAAATTCGGACAGTCTTCAACAGTATGTTGCCACCTAGAAAGACAATAAAACGGATGAATGAGTATCGTACGATCACTCGTAGCTTCCAGGTGGGTGAAAGGGTACTTGTCAAAGCCTATCAAGGTAATAGGAGATGGGAACCAGGTGTCATAGAACGTCGAATCGGAAATGTACTGTACCTAGTCCGGAAGGGTGTCGGAAAATGCATAAGACATATAAATCAAATGCAAAGAGACAGCAGTACAATGGTCCCAGGAAGCCTGCTCCCATTTCAATTGCTCGTGGATTCACCTCAGAAAAGCCATCATGAGCGAGAAAGAAGTCTTACACAACGGACTTTAAAGGAGGGAGGTGTGACGACGGACCACGGGTAAACTCGAGGAAGCTATAAGAGGCTCAGAAGGAGCCGAAGATATTCCAGCCAATCACCGTTAGCAAGAATATTCTAGAATCCCTACGTGTAGCTTCCCGATTGGACAAGGCTAATAACCCCCTGTATGCGGATTGGAGGACTATAATGATGATTTTTGTTCTTTCTAAAACTATAAATACCTGACAATTTGTACCCATAATTGACACTGTTAGGAATAACATTCCTTTCACTAGTCTTCTGTCTTCTCTTTGCGACTTGGAAGGGTTTGGGCGTTCGTGTGTTCAGTTGTACGCGTTATATCAAGTAAATCAACCATTTCTAGATATAACAGGTATCTATTCCACATGTTTTTGTAACTGTATCAAAAGATCAAAAAGATGTCAGTTCGTTTGTCTAAATTCAAATAATTGTTTATGTAATAAGATAACTCTGAATTGCCTTCTAACTGTTTGACATACGAGTATAAGCGTAAAGATATCTCCAATTGCTAGGCGTCTATGTATATCCTGATGTTATGTAGTTTAAGTTGGTTGATATGAGTTTCTGGATTGAGATGTCGTATTAAATGGTACTTATCGGCAAGATATGTCTATAATCTCGAGCGAACTAAAATTCCCATCTGTATTCGAACATGTGATACTGAAAAAAGATGACGTGTACGACTGGGATATTTTACATCGAATGATCTTGAAGTGGTGACCGATCTTATGTCGACCTGTCCAAGGGATTTTATATTTTACGAATGGCTAAGTAACTTCGTAACCCAAACCTCATAATGTCGATCATTATATATCCTTCCAATTTAAAACAGAGTAACCTAATGACTCACAACAAAACATGAAAGGTTTTCACAAATGTTCTAGTGTCTTCGAAATACTTCACAGGATTTCAAGACCAAAAAGACTAAATCGGCTGAATTTGTTGTTTCCTTAGGTGTTAGTGTATCATTGAAACATTATAGCTTCAAATTTGTTAGTGAAAAACCCATTTAAACTTCAAAAACGAACTCATAGTTCGAAGCTTTCTCATACTCTAACAGCTTTCTGACAAATTCTCTATGGTTTTCAATAGTACTCTAACTACTGATTGATCTACAATTGAGACTAATCACTTTGAAACGGCTTAGCAATTATGAAGATTATAGAGGAAATCGATCTGGATACCATCTATAATAAAGTATCGACTACATGATGAATGAATACAGAATGAAATAGAACATACCACATGATGTTTTTCTTCTTAATTTCGATGGTTTTGTAATAATCTGATTATAATTACAATCAATTAAATTGGATGATAAATTCTTTTTGAATAATTCCAATCGATGTAAACTATCCCAACCAGCCGGTCTTTATTTATCAAAGAAATTGTAAAACAGAATAGTAACATGTGAATGAATCAGTGTTGCTTTATAAGCGGGAAAAGGACAGAACCAATGAGATAAATTATATCATAATTAATCAAATTGAACTATCCTATTGTAAATAATCAAGATTCAGTTTCGATCGGTAATATACAAATTCTACATAGACTGATTGATTATAACTATTATGTAATCCAACATGTCCAATTCATCCCAAGTAGTGCATGCCTGTTGAATGTATCTGCACATATATTGCTGTTGTTTACATCGGGACTCGAACATAGAACATTTTACTTCAAACTTTTTCAAATAATAATATAAACATCATACCACTCCAACAAGCTAATGACTATTTGATCTCAGTTGATAATGAATTGGGCGTTTTAGACGAAATCTACTGGCTCTTAGTTTCAATATGAACATTAAGACTAGGATCCAGATAAATGTAGCTGACGAATCTCAACTTCCACAAACATTTATAGATATTTCTAAAAGAGCTAAAATACACTTTTTGATGTGAATAATTTGTTCAATAACATATGATAACAAACACTAGTATCGATTTTAACAGTAAGTGGTTCCGATTAGCTCTCCAGATGTTTGTATATTATAGCAACTCACGTTCAATTGAGTTTGCTCTCACCTAATTCGGTTAAGCCCTTTTATTAACTTATTAAACGGACAAAGTGACCTGCACTATAATAACTTATTGTATCCTTATTACTGTTGCGAATGTATGTACCTTTATTATTGTTATCCTTGTATGAATGT
Organism: Schistosoma spindalis; assembly: GCA_946903255.1. Classification (NCBI taxonomy): domain Eukaryota; kingdom Metazoa; phylum Platyhelminthes; class Trematoda; order Strigeidida; family Schistosomatidae; genus Schistosoma; species Schistosoma spindalis. The sequence continues at coordinate 21,278,422 of OX336419.1, read as the reverse complement.
GTATGCTCGGCAAGCCTCACTGCCTACGCATTTATTCACGCGACTAGCTTTACTATTAACCGCTTAATTGACTCGATGATTCATTCATTTCACTATGTATATATATGTCCATGTTATTCATATTCATGACTAGCTCGCTCGTTCATTCACTCGATTGATCGCTCGCTCGCTTGCCTGTTTGCATTTCGGCACAACTATTTGATGCTTGCTTAACGCATCTGTAGTTTTGGATATCTGTGTGTGGTCCCTTAATAAACGTAATTAACGCTTCGTATTTGCCTTCTGATTATTACCGTTGGAGCATTATTTGGTGACGGTTACCGAGACGAACTGTATACGGAGTTTAAGGAATATATCGACCACCGACCACCATAATATCTTCACTTACTTCTTTAAAAATAACTTTCTATTAGTTCACTCTGAGTGTGCAGTAACAGGGACTGATCAGTTGTAAACCTCTTGATCAACAACACAAAACTACAGAACCTTATTAAATGATACACACCTATATCTATGACTTCATATTAGACATTGAAAAAATATCTTACTGTGAAAGGTATGTATTAATGATAAAAGGGATATAAATAATTGTTTCTCTTTAGGTAATACTATGGTGTATGCTACTCGTATTGACAAATATAAGTAGTATGTGACACCAATGCGAAGTTTAAAACCTGGCAACAGAAGACTGAGGAATTCGAATTGAAGAAAACAGGAATGTAAACAAACAGTAATGAAATAAATATTAAAAACTGTTCGGCCGTGTTACAATTATTATTTCCCTTAGCGCTTTTCTTCTATTCAAATAGAATATATAGGCATATATTACATATCAGAATATTGATCGTTTTCAAGGTGATTTTAATCTTCCTAAAATGTGGATCATAAATAATATTCAGTTAATAATGATCTGAATGGATATGACTTGTAAGTAGACATTGATACATTGTAGTGACTGATTGGGAACTTCAACAGCCTATATGAACTACTATCCAGCTAAATTGTATTGTAAAGGAAATATCAACAACATAATTAGAACTTACATAAAAATTGCTTTTGGATCAACTAGCATAGCTGAATTTTTCAATGGTAGATCAAATAGACGATGTTTAATATAATTAACCAAAGTATTTGTATTGATGTCCTCTTTGATTGACAAATAGATCAAAGCAGCTCCATCTTGTCGAGTGTTTTGATTTGTTTAGATGCATAAATATTTAAGGTAATAAAGCAGAGCATTGACGCCGGTAAATATTGAAAATCAAGAAGTACTAGACAGTTGTTGCGTTCTAATACTGAATTGTCTCAACCATCCACAATCATAAACCTAATGAAGGGAGGTTAGAAGATCTTTTAGTAACAGATAACTCACAGAACCTAAAGTTCATTCTTTACCTGAATCATAACTATTTATTGATGATCAATCTCATGATGAAATGGAACATTTGTCTAGTACTCATTGTGTTTTTATGATTGTCCTGCACATGTATATCGCTGAATTAAACTAACTTCAGACAAACTCCTCATGTTAATATGCATATAATATAAATCAATTGAAGTTTGGATTGAGAAACGTTTAATTTGAATTGTACTTCTGAATAATAATATATTTCTAACAAAATATGAAAGCCCTAGACACAATCTCTTGTAATATGATGAGATGTGTATTGAATAGATCCGTATAGATCTAAATAACATAGTGATAAGGTTTTTAACCGTAATTCAAGATTGATGTGATGTTAGTCGGGTGAAGAACAACATTCCATTTAATATTGATGAAACATTTTGTGCATGAATGATACTTATTAGACAACTTGTTTCTAAGGCATTTTCTCAATCGACTATTTCAAATCATCACACAAAATCAATTTTTCATTTTCATTAATTTCATCAATCAAAATTATTTTAACATTTAGAAAAGGATACATTCAAGGCATAATTTACGTAGATGATATAGAATGTAATCAAATTTTTCATTTGTATAACCAAATTCTTTTTCAAGTATATCAGTCATATCTGTCTACAAATGTTCATAGAAAAGATAAAGAAAAATCGAAAAAAAGGGAACAAATGAGTCATTCCAAGAATGGTTTTGAATGAACTGGTCTTTGATAATTTTGTTTATTTTAATAGTTGAATTCATGAGTTTTCATCCGCAAGACCAATTATTCCTGGGTTCAAGTTTTTTTATTGCGAAATCATGGATGTGCACTGCTGAGGAGTCCCATACTAGGACAAAACGGCCGTCTAGTGCTTCCGTGTTTTCAATGGTTGTCTAGCTTATATCAACTCATGAATTCAACTATTGAAATTACTACAATCTCCGCAAACTCCATTCCACTCATAATTTTGATCATTTCAAGAATGTTTTGAATACTCTGACCTGAAGTACGTCATTGTTTAATCTATCGTACATAGAATAACTGGTGCACTATGTAACTGAATACAGATAAATGAAGAATATAAATATCTACCATGTTATTACTTATTGCGTACAATTCCGAATTATCGAAATGTTGACGGTTTAATACACTCATGGAGCAGAAATCAATCATCTTCGATGCATAAACATTTAATTGAAATAGGACCGTATTGTTTGTAGAGAATGTTTCAAGTGATAATTCTCAGGCTTGCGAGCCATGTGTTTTTATGTTTGAACAAAATCAATTTCTTCTGAATTTGATCTCTCCTTTCTTCCTTGATAATCCATATTTGATAACATTTTATTCTTTCCATATTAAATTATGTCACTTCGTTTAAATGATTTGCTTTGATATGCATAGACAAATGTATTGAAAAATAAGTGTTTAGCTTCTATGGGCATATTGTATTCTCCAGATTAATTCCATTTCTTCGTTAGCCTAATAAAATTTATTCAAATAATCGTTCCTATGAAATTTATATGTTTTCTTACAATGTGGAGTGAATATTTATGAAGATGGATAGGACTGATCACTTGCAATCTTGAATGTTACCATACTGAAAAACATAAACCTTTACAATTCAATCGATTATCTGTTGAATAAACTAGTGATTATCTGGATTCACTATTTCAGTGGATAACACATTGATGTTTGAAGTGATTATATGATGAATTTTGTTCTCAATATGAACATCAATAATGCAATGACTGTTCATCATGCTGACGAGTCTTAAATAGTACAGAACCCATAAAATACATTCCATTATATATCATTACTCAACTTAAAGAAATATTTTTGATTGAGATCATGAACTGATTGATGTCAGACCACCCGGGGCATTCAGTCTTGCACGCGAACGCTTAACCTCTAGGTATCCAAAGGTGTTAATGTCTAATTTCAACCAATCCACGATATTGCGTGACCATCTACCAGACACAGATTAACTCCAGTGGTCACAGCTTCGCACTAGAATTCCGAGAATTCTCTCATGAATGTAGTCACTAGTGAGCACATGTGACTGAATGACAATTCAGAATATTTAATTACAAATCTGTAGCAAATAATATGGGCTATAGAATTTGTAAAAGCTAATCACATTTGCATAATCCCATACATTCTTTTAACTACTCTAATATACTGAACTATAATGACTGAGGTATAATATCAGGTTCATATTTCATTTTAATTGAATTAATTGATATGTGTTTATTCTTCTGATTAAAAATATCATTGGAATACGACAAAATTTTATGGAAAAAATATCGTCAGACATTACAATTTGATTAGTTAAACATTGTAGTTGGCCAATATTGCCAATAAATGGTCTATTTTTCCTTAACCGAAAGAGCATTATTTCTCATAGAAAACATTACAGATAGGTATTTATTGAAGGCTCAAAACAAATTTTTCAATAAAACAATCATATTAAAAAACTTTCTGACATGTAAACTCAAAAAGTGAAAGTTTAAATATAAACATCATTGAATACTACTATAAGTAATAAGGTATTAATCCATTACATAATCAAAGTAATGGATGTAATTCATTTGTCATGGTCACATTATTCTTGTGAAAGTTGATCATGTTACTTTTTTGCTCAATTCAATCGTTATTCATTTATCGATCGTCATTCAAACACATTCAATCATTGTTCACCTGTTTATTTGAATATTTTAATCGGAATTCAATTTGGCGGGAAAATAAGAGTTTAGAATTCAAACTTGATATATAAAAACAATTTCTTTGTTTGTTTGTTTTTTTCACTTACTACTTGATTTTAAATGTTCAATTTCTTCTAAATCCATTTTTAAATAATGAATATGTTGTTCAATAATTTATAACCATAATTCTAAATCATTCATTATTGACCATGGTTCAGTATAATCAATATAAATGATTTCCATAGTATACCATATAGTTGATTTATTTAAAGCAAATTTTAATAAATTACTTTGTTATGGATCACCATCTAAACTCCATATACCCATATGTAAAGATTCTTAAAATGATTCAATAATTTAATACTTTCATATTGATTCAATGAATGTTATACAAGACTATTGATAGTAATATGAATTAGTGAATGAATATTTAAGGATTATTGTATTTATAAGACAGTTATATCTTGAATAATGAACAGTGAATAAATCTAATAAACACTTTTGTTGAAGTTAAATTCTGCTCTTAACTCCTTCATTTAGACTTGAACTGAACAGATAATTCACTAAACTGATGTGACACAATATCAATTAGCGTGTTTGATGGGTGTGTATGTTTACGTTGTCAATATTCAAGATTGTAGTTGGTTAGTGTTTGTTTGTTATAGAAATTCCTTTAAGTGAACTGCTTCATATCTTAAACATGTTCTAATGATGATATCTAGAACATTGTTGATTGATCTTGGTCAATAGAATCGAGAACGTGATCTAGGATCAAAGCGGATATCAGGTAGTTTACAATGCAGGTTTATCCAAGCGACAAGTCTCAAATAAGATAATGAGTTCCAGTTCTCATTCATATTGATTCTTCAAAACATAGTTTGAAATTAGGTTGGATTTGAATAATAACGACTAATGTACATATTCATTTTCAAGACAATTTTACATTACTAAACTGACATACACATATATCAGTTGTTTTTACAGAGATAATTATCAAGTCATTAGTAGGCATCTTGATTAACTTGGAAATCAGTGGTAACGAATACCGTACAGTTTTCACTAAAGACAATGAAATAATCTGACAGATGAATTTCGCTAGTGAAAATCTCTTTAGAATACAACTCAGTAAAATTCTATGGAAGTATTTCATGGAAAGAGTTACTGATTTTCTTTTGATGCCTTAACCTCCCCAGATATTAATCATCTTTCTCGGAGAAGTATGATTTGTAAAAGGAATATATAACATCATCATTGATGGAGAAAAACTCCTTACACTCTGAAATTACTAACCTTTACTTCCATCTTCATGTAGATTAAGAAATTGATAATCTAAACCAATCCCACATTGAATATCTGTATTCGAATAAATACATTCAATAATTCGTGTTTTATCGGTGGATTCATTGCCAAAAATGATTAATTGTGCTTTATCAGGTGATTCAATTGTTCCATAAGCATTTCTTCTATTCGATTGAACTTCATCAAGTAAAGATATCCTAAAGGGTATAGAAAAATGATAATTATTCATTCACATTTATGTGTATTACATCAATTGAATTTAGACTATGAAATGAAAATTTAGTACTGCTGTTAGGGCTTATCGTTCACAAATCTTTTAGAACATTTTAAGTTTTTAGAAAGCAGCAGGATGTAAAAGGTATTGGATTTTAAGATTAACATAACAGACTTAATTTCGTAAGGGAACTTTATAAAGCCAGAGAGGAGTGGACGACTGTTTGATTCTTGTATTGCGGCCGTTTAACTTGTAAAGTGTTTATCTGGTATTTACTGGCTTATATTATTAACTCCAGTTAATTTGTGAAATGAAACCAACCTCACCCCTTGCTAATAGTGAACGTTTTCTCACTTCCGAAATTGTTAAACTGCGATGGACACCGTTGTTTACTATTATCGTTATTTACCGAGAAATCATATACTAAGAGAAAAATGCTACGTAAGTATCTCTGATTTTCTTATGACAACTAAGTAAGGCGGTCCTCAAAGTAAAACTACAAACGTTCGAGTCATCAAGATGTTCCGTTTCATCAATCTCATACTTCTCTTCATTGCTTAAGATGATAATCTTGATAAGCAGTACGTTTCTTAATAAAAATAATAGTTGCCTCTGAAAATAACTCGGTTTAGACAAAAAATGATTAGTAAGTGAATTTGTTTCCGGACTCCGATTTGAGCCCACCCTTGGATTCACATGAGATCAAGTTCACAAATCTCGACCATGAGAATGACATCGTTCAGTCATTGGTTCAGAATTCAGTGGTCCAGATTTTAGCCAAAACACCGATCTCACCAAATATCATTTACAAATGATTGCATCAGTTCCTTTTTGGTCGAAATTGTTAAGCCAACATGTCCAATAACTTTGTAAATTACCGTTTTAACTATTTAATTTACTCTTACAATGTTGTTATGTTTATTGATTAGTCAGTGAAAAACAGCTGATAGTTTGTGAATGAAAATCAGGTCATACTCTTCTTCATATATAAAAGGCGAAACCATGTATAGTTATGAATTAATCAATAGTCGGAAAATTTCATTTCTATACTTTTAAAATTTCTCACTATTAATCTGCTCAAATCTTTGCAAAATAGAATTACTCAAAAGACTGCTGGCGTCATATTTTGTTTAATGCATAGGTTGAAACTATGAGGAGAAGTACAACATTCGATCTCTAATAGAAGAGTTTAATTTTTAAGGCTTTTAATGAATCTCGCTTTACTTAAGCAGAAATGAAGCATCTCAGCACAAGAGAGAAACTAAAGACAAGACGATCATTATACACTAGGCATAAATCAGAATTCCATCTCACTTCACTTATTTTTCTGCGTTTAGCTAAACTGAATAATATGCAATTTCAAAATAAATCAAACCAAATATCACTTGACGTCGATTTTTCAATAAATCGCATAAGAATCCCACAGCTTACACATAGAATTGATTAATTAGGTTACACGTAACCTCTTTGTTAGTGGAAACCCTCTGTCTTTCCAATCGGCTATTCTAACATTGAAATATCTCCTCTGGGACTAAACTGACATATAATGTTCAAATACTTAGTGGGGTACGTGACTCAAGCTCATGATCACTTATTGTGATCTTAGATAGCTGAAGATGAACAACAATAAGTCGTAAACTAGAGTGTCGAGTGTCAACTAGAGCAGAAGCTTCATTAGAATGTTAAGACTGAAATAGGTTGAGACTAGCTTGTTTGTTAAATATTGGCATTGTAAATATCAGCGAATATTTCTCAAGATTATAATTTGTGATAACTTACAACTGGATGAGTAAACAATAACAGGAGTTTTCTGATAGATTATTAACGAAAAGCAAACATCTAATTGCGATTTTTAACAGCTAACTCAGTTTCGCTGATAACTTTGCTGTATATTTATATTTATACACCAAATATTTCACTTCTTAAAGGATATGTGAAAATTATGAAGGATAGCCACACACTCACTTCATTCAATGATAGTCATCTAACCTTTGTCATGGACGTCTATACTATACATCTGTTAAAACAGTGCTTTAATGAAAGAGAAACAAATTTTCTATGTGGTAGACATAAATCATAGGCGACATATTTTCCAAATAAAAGATTACTGATCTATGAAATTTGCTATAGAAACCCTAACTAAATGAATGAGACAAAATGTGTAGTTACACTAATATTCTGAGTCTCGACTAATACATTTAAACGAATATTCATGTTCGGTTATTTACATTATGTTAAAGATGTGAGTATTAAAAAGTAGATAGTTACACTATAGTTGCAAACAAGCTCATTTTTCTTACAACTTGGCTGCGACACCAAACAAAAAGACATTTTGTTTGTTTATGAGAACTAAATAATGTATTGACGTGATCATCTTCTATCGAGTGAACTTTTGTATCACCTGGTCTTATTCTAGCTTTTTGAATTCATTCAATTTCTACAGCTACTTTTAAAATACATATGGATTACGGTTCTGATCCAAAAGCCATTAGGTTGTAAAAGTGCTTTGTACGCGTCTGAGTAATTCCGTATATAGTTGGTTGATAAAACCATAATAATGTTTTTGTAAGTCAAATATAAAGTACAGATAGGTGCTGGTAGTTAATATGCAGGATGCGAAACCACGTTCGAAAGCCATGAACACAATTCTCAAAGAAGGTGGATCGCTTCCTAGTTTAATTATTTGAAATTCAGAGGAGTCGAAAAATAATGACCATGCTAAAAGACGCGCACACAATCTTCAGTTAGCGGAATCTGTAATCAGAAATGTACTACCTGAAGAGACTTCAAGGGTACATATCAGGAAAGTATTACGACACGGTAAATGGGTTGCAGGCGAAACTCAATCAAGAACGAGCTTGGATTTGGTACTCGGGAATTTTGAAGAAAGGGACGTATTATCTAATAACGTAAACAAAACCTGTGATTCAAGTATTCGTCTTATAAGCCAGTGCTTCGGACTTTTCTTCCATCATTGCAGGTTATATCTGTATTAGAAGTGATAAATCTTTAAGTCTCAAAGCAGGAGGCATAATGTTATACGTTGGGGATCACTTTCGTATGCAATCTATCATATCAGAGTTCAAGGCTGCATTCGAGATTGAGGCTTAGAAGTTACTTCTAGGAAGTGTGTGCTCATGCAAATCGGACACGGTAATAGTTACCTTAATACTGTTGATGGTAAATCGTTTCCATGCATTCAAGAACATAATGACTCAGAAGTAGTAATGTCATGACTTGAAAACAACTACGCATTGCCAACTCGCTTGAGCGTGTCCAGCGTGTGAGAAAAAAATTAGTGAAGGGCTTTTCTAAGCTCCCTTAAAATGAGCTCTTAAAAGCCCAAACATTTTCCCCTTTGTCGTATCTTAGGACGCGAGTTGACCTTATTATCTTTAATTATGATTTGGGTATTAATATGTCTTATCTTTTTGCTCCCTTCAGCACTAATAATCTCCGAGATCATAGCAAGAAGGTTCACAAACCGCGGTCTAAAAAACTTGAATTGAGGTCCCGTTTTCTTCATCGAGGAGTGAAGAACTGGAACGCAATACCCGAACAAGTGGTTTCAGCACAATCAGTGAATATTTTCAAAGAAAGACCGGACCTTCGCTGGAAGCAGTCTGTCAGGATTAACACAAGTTCACCGACCTAAAATCCTCATCACTGAAGAACGAAGACTCTTATCACAGCTTAAATTTCCAATATAACGAGAGACACTTTGAATATAATGTGGCTTTTAAGAGCTTAACCTTGTTTATACACAAACAGCAAATCACATCAAAGTTGATGTACTTCATAAATGTTAAAGTCCACTCTCTATATACTGAACTTTGCACCAGGAAGCGTCGTATTGAAGACTAAATTGAGGGTTACTTAAACCTCTCTGACAACCGATTTCTTGACTTAGACTGAAACTTCGAATTTCAACTTAAGAATTAAAATAGCAGCGTTGATTTTCTGACCCAGTAAGCCGATAAAATATGTAAGGCTGACCATAAATTTTGCTCTCTGTCTTCTAGTGTATCACGCATTCTACAAACCGATTTGAAATACTACTTATCAAGGAACAAGCATAATGGCGAACTAAAACAAACTAGCTCATTTCAAGAGAATAATATAGTGAATCTGTAGCATAATGATAGTATATATCATTAGTATTTCTATGTAGATGTACGATAACGATAAAAGTATTAATGAGGTCAGGCATAAATATCAGATTACAGTTTGAACCTGACTACAAAAATATACTCAGAGGTTGTTAAACAGGATATCATGTTGCCCCTAGTAGTTGTTTGTTGTGAAGGTGAAGTGGCTTTCTACTAGATGTTTTTTAGGTTTTGACGCTACGGCATCACTGATTTTCAGGTAAATTCCTTGTCTCCTGTCGGTGAAGAAAACCGATAGTGGAAATTGTAGTGCAACGAAAATCACCTCAACCACTTCTTATCAACCGACCAAGCATCTGTTTGACAATTTTTGTGCTTATCTAGTAGAACTAAACGTGACTGAATCTAACACAAATGAACGAAGCTATTGGAATTTGCGAGATCACAGACCAATAGTCAATAAGGATACATTTCGTAGAGTTCACTGAAAACACTATTTTTACAGTTAAAACTATTTCAATAAACCTTTCAAAACACTGTATGCTAGAGCTGAAAGTCTGGCTGTTAACCGAAAATGTTTCTAATGTATGTTCATTATAGCATAGTTACTCGTAGGTCAAGAACGAACTCATAATATTGTAACACAGCAAGGTATTCTGCTAACCTACAAAGAACCCTGAATAATAAGATTACTTTCTTCTTTCTGTCTTAGACGTTTCATATAATTATAGAAAAAGGCATCAATTTTACTTGATTTAGCTGTCGATCTACGATTTACTTATCCCTAGGCAGCCAGGATTTCCAGGTCAACTTTTAATGTCCTGATCATAAAAGCCCGCCTAAAAGATACAGATGCTTCCACTGATTACATCGTTCGAAATTCAACATCATATTGGAGTCGCTAGTAGTTGTTTAGGATTAGCCATATGATAACACCTGGTATAATGACTAGGTTTTAGTAGCGGTGGTTCGTTTTCTCAGGTTAATGCTTATCTAAACCTTAATTTTCTCATGTTTCAAATCACAATAGACTAACTGAACACATACAACTGACCTCTTTGGCTTGTTGGTGAGGACAAAGAAGTACGGTTATTTCATAAATGCGATCATGGACCGGCAGTAACGTTAGAGGAGCTACAGGAGGAGTTACACTGTGGCAGACATACAAACACTTCACGGAGAGTTATGGAGAGACAGTTTCGCTTATATGATATGACGTTTTTAGAACTTCAGTAACACTTAGATTTTTGACATGACTGTATACAGGCTATTTATGTTGTAGCGTGGTGTCGAGTTGAGCTTGACTATGAACACCGCTACAAGACTACGTGCCAATAGACCAATAACATTCCGGTAGGCCAAAAATCAGAAAGCAGGTGATAGTAGTAGTTGCAATATATTTGTTGGTAATCTCGTGGTATCGAAAGAATACCGAGATCGTGCCAAAGGAGTACAAATGCGATCGGCAAGGAAAGATACGTGCGTAGTCGAAAATTGCGTAAAAATAATGGAGTATAATGGAAGACCAAAATGGCTGTTATTAGCACAGTTAAACAAACGAGCACAATAAAACAATCACTGGTACAATTGGTTTTAATAATAGTTGGTTTGTTATCGAACTAATCGCGTTCTGTTGACAAAAGTAGGTCACTACAATGTCTTTAACCTAATAAAATGTTATATGCACCCTCCAGAACCTACCTGACGAGTTTGATTATGTATGCTGTGGAAGCAGATAATTTAACTTGTTTTTTGGAACAAATAAAGTTGAGCGAAAGTGAACAAATTATCTTACATGGCATACATGAGGTTGAAATTTAAAGACGATTGGATTTCGTAACAAGATAAACTGAATATAAAATAATATAACAAAATAAAACTAATCCCAATAAATATTGATTTCACTAGGTGGACGAGACTCATATTGGTTGTTACTGGTTAAAGCGTTGTCGAATTCCAAATACATCTGGCTTCTTCAATTTACTTCATCCAAGTGATCTGGTATTGAAGTTTTTTTAATGAAAACATCTTACACAGTACATACGCTATATTATAAATCGACAGGCAGACAAGCGTATAACTATTAGTGCACATCTTACTTGTTTCCTAATGGAGTGAGAAGAAGGTTTACACAGTTATACTATCTGATTACAACTTATTACCACGCTACATTTGTAGCATCATTAAAATAAAAGCATTCATGAAAACTAAATAGCAAATAATCTAGAATCACTATCAACTACCAAGCTGTCAATTTATTTCGGTCACTGGATCGAATTATGTGTATCAGAACTAAAAAGCACTAAATAGCGTCATGTGTGACGAAGGCGATCCCTGTTGTCTCGTTGAAAACAATTCAACGAAGAAACGTTTCTTCTTGATGATGAATGTTCCTAAGAAAAGTCACTTAATGAAAATTGAGTTTAAGTGAGACTGTGCTAAAAACATTTTGAAGAATTATCTATGAAATTCATTGACGAAAGCGTTCACATCGTCCTTCCCAGACCAACATCATTCGTGAATGCGTCAAGAACAAAGTGTCACATGGAGGCACATCAGTGTGTAGTTATAAGTTCATTTTCACTAGTGGGGCAGGTTATATAGATCGCACACAGCGGTCGTTTTCTCAATACATCTCTGAAAATTATCCCGAACGTCTTTCAATAACTCGATTTAAATCAATTAAGAGTTCAATATTAGAGCATCTTGTGAACTGCGGTCACATGGCTTCGCTTGATGAGTCATCTAGATGTATCTATAATATCAGACTATTATGTTTGAAAGGAGAGTAAATTAATAACTTCTGCACTACGTAGACACTACTGATCCATATTTTCAATCCTCAACTGTATATACAAATCGAACACGTACATTTCATTATTCTTCCATGGTAATAACATTTAATGTTCATCAACGATAATCTGTTTTTATCAATACTTCAGCCATCTCATACTTGTCAAGTGAATACTTATCCATCTCACATTTCATTTCAACCTATTACCTCATTTGCATTCTCGATTATTAATCAACTTTCTTTGATACGTGATATGACGTAATCATCATCATATCTGCCAGTAGACTGTTTTATTTAAAGCGAACTGTAAATACAATCTTGAGGCTTCAGTAAATGATATCGTCAATAGAAAATATTCATTACTGTCTTGTCATTATTCTGCTTTAAATATCGTTACACTACATTTTTAAAATATTTACAATTACTTAAAACAAAAAAGTTGATAAACATATGATAAAAGAATTTTAAATATCATTTCAATAATTTTCTTGATTTTAGTAGTCGAATTCAGAAGTTGATCCAAAATAGACTGATAACATGGAATCATTAAACGACCGTTTCGTCCTAGTATGGTACTCCGGAACATTGAATGACAGCTTAGTGGTCTAAAGGTTAAATGTTTGCGCGTGAGACCGAGTTTCTTTTATACGGGATTGTGAATATGCATCGCTGAGGAGTCCTGTACTAAGACGATACAGTCAACCAGTGCTTCCAGGTTTTCAATGGTAGTTTAAAATAGGTCGACTCATGAATCCTCATTTCTGATCATCTTCTCTATACCAATGAAAACTTTCAATAGATAAGTGAATAAACTATCAAATATATATCATATGAAATTAGATTATAACAATCGGTACAAAATTGTTTTATTCACAAATTTCTCTACAGTGAATCATTGAAATTATAATGATTACACATTCCGTTGATTAGATTTAATATAGTACTGGTATTCATTTTTGATAATACCTTATTATCACAGTGAGAAATAGTTTCGTCTAATTTAGGCGCCAAAACTGAATTCCCAGATTTCAATATACAATGAATACATTTATCGTGTTGATTAATAAATGTATGAATATTTTTATTCATTGTATTAGAGTATAACATACAATAGTGTGGTAATGTGTAATGTGATCTTTGAATTTGATTAGTTTTTGTATTACATTTAAAATAACATGAATATTAATCGTTGAACATTGACTTTGACATTGATTCATTTAAACAAATATCATTAGTATAGATTTGATTCGATAAAGATGTTTGATTCAAATTTAATGATCTGTCATCATTATTATTATTATTTTGAAGAACAGATTCATAACGGAGTTTATTATGAACAAATTTTATTGTACAATTAGGATTGTTACTATCATATACTGAATTTGTTTTAGATTGAAGTGTAGATTGTTTTAATGCACAGCAGTTATATACATAACTATCATGATCATTATTATTATTGTTGTTATTAGCTGGAATCAAAGTTTTTGCATTTGAACATATAGAACAATTTGATTGAGACTGAATATTGAAATTGCTTAAGGGATGTACACAGGTATCTAAGTTACATAACAAAGCACACACGCAACGTGAATGTACATGATAAACTGACTTTAATCGAAGAATCTATCAACGACTAGCATTGTTTCATCAGGTTATATGGCTTTAATCTATCTGATTGTTAATAAAGAATAAGACAATCTAGCGAGACTATAACTTATGGACAAACCAATCAGGTATATGATAACAGGTCTTGGACTTTGGAGCGAAATTCACCCCATTCATTTGGTCAAATAGAGTCTTGTCATTTTAGCTGATGTCAGTTCGTGATGAAAACACTAAATCTAATTCCTAACTTTACCCATCAACTGTATATCATAATTCTAATTTCCTACACTGGTTTGTAACCCTCATTTTGTATTAATTATTAGGTGGACACTTTCACAGTCACTTTGTCGTCACTCAAATGTTTACCATCATTATTATTCTCATTGACAATCATAGTTAAATGCAAAATACTTCATATAGTCAGGTCTGTTTATGTATTCAATTTAGGAATGAACAATGATAATACAGCAGTTGTTTTAACTGTATACTTAGTAAATTGAGGAGATCAGTATACTGATATCAATGTAACAGCTGGTAATCTATCTCTGATCCATCTATTTAGAGTAGTTATCAACTCTATTTAATGCTTGATTCTTCTCACTATTGTGATTAATGTTTTGTTAAAATGATGGTGATGGAATACAGGACATTATCATGAACATCTTCTAACGTCTTTCGTTTCAGTACTCAATCGTACTCTGAAGTAATTCTGTATGCTTCTAATTCATTATTTACAATTCCTAACAATTGGCTTTTTGAAGTTTCTACATTGATAATTCATACACTTGTAGAAGTTGGTCAGTCTAGGAGTGCTCATTTCAAAGTTATAAAGCGCATACTAACTGATTTTCTACATCGGAAGTCATGTGTTATTTCGACGTACATACTTTCTTCAGTAAAGTATAACATCAAGGAACTTTTTGGTTTATGTTCAAAAGTAACCGTAGTCAGATAACTAATGAAATCAAGAAGTTTTAGATACCGGCTTCGCTGTGATATGGAATTTTTCAACAACACGTATCTTTGAACCAATCACAGATCGAACTTGGGACTTCTGGGTTATCCATAGAAGGATTACTTTTTATACCCTTAAGTCCGGATCCAAAGTTTTATGTATCTCACGCCGATAACTTGGCTTCATTGCACAACTATTATGCAATAGCATTAGGAAGAAACTGTCACACAGTGAACATAGAAAGACTCTTTTGATCCAATAATCCACAATGAGCAATGATACTTTTAGTTTCATTATCTAGTTATACATAAGTCAATACTTATTTTCACTGAAAAGTATAATATACCATTTGATCAAAATCACCAATCGCTAGACAAGAATCATGTGTGATCACTTACTTTTATATTCACAACAAACTTTTTCATATAAAGTTGATTGTTGCCCATTTAAAATAGGAATATTTGTTACGTAATCATCGAATTGATTTATAGGTGCTACGGAATCATTCTAAATACCGTTCCAAAGAAAATAGAAAGCAGATTGTCAAATATTCATTGTTTACATTTACCTAAAACTGAATATATTGCAACCACTTAATTATGAAGACCAATACAGTATCTCTTATTCACGTCATATATAACATGAATAATAGTTATCTCATTTCAGAATTCTTCATGATTAGTATACTAACTAAATACTTCAGTATTACAACTAAGACTTGGTTTGTGGTGTGCGCTATTGATGTCGACAAATTCGGAGTATAATCAATCAAAACTGAAATGTCTGACGACAGAAGAATATGAAGATTGAAGAAAAGAGAACGAGGACAAATCAAGTCTGAAACAATTGATTGACATTTACAGTGTGGTTTTCAGATTTTATCAAGAGATTCTGTAATGTTGTATTCTTAACCATTCGCTTATCCTCGCCTATGTTCCCGTTCATTACAGATTGATATTTCAAGAATCTTGTATCAAATGTCAACAATACCATCCACTCCCTTGGTGATGCATTTAAATTTTACAGTCAGTTCCTCATTTATTTGTAAAATGTTCGACTTAAATTGCTTGATTCATCAATCGAAATGTGGGATTCCTAATCAATCATTCTAGTTGATATTATACAATACCATTAGTTTTATTAATAATTTCATAACTACTTATATAATGTAAGTAGATTAAAATATTTCTTTAAAATACCTACCAAATAAGGTTGAGTAAGTGATTGATTTATTTCTTTATTATTGATTCCATTAAAATGATCATCATCAATAAGTGAATTTTGTATAACTTCTGACAAATCCATTGCTGTAAAGTATCCAACTGTTTTATGATTGTATCTTTTAGGAAGAGAAACAACGAAACGACATACATGACATTCCTTTTCTAACGTACATTTTATAGATTGACATTTGTCAGGCAAGTACTATAGATTAAGTTGTAGTGAACAGCTGTTTTATATTAATACAAAACTTCACAGTGGAGAGTACTTACAACCTAACATTTAGGAATGGAATCATGTATCATCACGTCTATTAGGGAATGTATTAACTTTAGACAACTTAGAATAACAGTAAAATTTAAGAGTCCTGTCTAGTCCAGTTTAGGGTTCTCTAGCTGAATATAATCGCATCCTAATGCTGTTATTGACATCTGGACTTGAATTGATTACCCTCTTCTCCAGACATTAGTATTGTATTCATAGAACATCTGAATCTAGATTGTCACATACTTATTGACTAAGAACACTTACTCTGAAATACATGTACATGCGATTGATAAGTTCTGAATGGGACGAAATAGGATTGTTAGACTACACTACTATTTGCAGTTAGCTTTTCCAAATAATTTATCGCAATGTTCACATTGAAACAATTCCCACAGGATTTACGTATATCAACAAAGATTAATTAAAATTCGGTCTTAAATATTAACAACAGTATGATAAAGATCATTGCTTATAGTAGGAATAGACACTTTGGTTGTTGATTTAAACTTCAGTCGATTTTCGATAAAGTGAGATCTGATTTCATTATCATTGGTGACGTTGCTCCAATGATCTGTATATTTGAACTCTATGGTTTACTAATTCTTCCAAGGCTTTCAAAAATATTTTTATATTCTAGTTCTTTTTGAAAATAGTATTATTTTTACAATAAATAGTGTTCACTTTTAAAAACCGAAAAAATCGCATGATAATTTTATAAGCAAAGACAGATAATAGCTAGCGGTGGAATCCAGGATGCGTGTTTCATCCTACTTGAGATACGTCAGCTGGATTTACCTGCGTCTCCGAGTTGATGTTCACTACGGAACTCGAACTCAATACTTTTCACTTGAAACTCTATTGCGCTGTAAACATTAGGTACTGAATCCTCATAGCCTCATGCTTGTGCAATAGAATGAAGTTTGAAACCGCTTGATATTCATTTTTGCTGATAAAGCTTGTGACTGAAGACAATATTGAGACAGTCTACACAGGATATATATATATATATGTCAACAAGAGACTGATCTGTTGTAATCTAAAACAACAATGAGACGATTCAAATAAACAATACCAAACGAATTCACACTATAGTTGTTTAATCAAAATCCAGTTCATGATATAAACTACAAACTGTAATCGTTGTCCACTTAGCTACTTAATCCTGTTAGCCACCTGCTTGTTCAATGGAATGAAGTTTAAAATCGCTTGATATCCATCTTTACTTATAAAGCTTGTGATTTAAGGCAACATCTAGACAATCCTCACAGGATGCACATATGTCAACAAGAGACTGATCATTTACAGACCTAAACAACAAGCAAAACACATCAAGGGAATTCACACTGTGAATATTCACTGTAAACCCATTACCCCCCCCTCCCCCTTTCAAATGAAAATAAAGTTTCTTCACATTACCTTCTTTCATTTTTACTATGGGTTGTTCTATTCAATGTAAATTGACATTTTATACATAAATAATGATTGAACCATTCAATGTATTTACATTTTCTTTGAATATATAATAAACCAATAATGAATGTAAGAATAGTCAATAAGGCAATTACACAACTGACAATTATAATGATGAATTGATGTCTGGTAAATCTATCTTAAATTAAAAACAAAATGATAGAATTGAATATAGAAATTATAAAACTTTGTTAATCTTAGTTAATAATGAGTTGATTTGTAACTAAGCTACTATGGAAGACCTGAAAGCACAGGACGGCCGTTTCGTCTTAATGGTCTATTGGTTAAATGCTCGTGCAAGAGACTGATAGATCCTGGGTTCGAATCTTCAGAAATGGGATCGTTGATACACACTACTAAGGAGTCAACAAATTAGGACGAAATGGTCGTCCAGTGATTCCAGATTTTCTATGGTAGTCTCGCCCTAGCTTCAATTAACTCATGAATTCAGTAATTGCATTTGTTTAATTGTTACATTTTTGAGTTAAATTTTATTGCTTATATCATCATATTGATAAGACATTCATTGAAGAACAGAAAACAATGAATAGAGGTCTCACTCTTAAATGATCTCATCAGGGATCGAACCTAGGACCTTCAGTTTTTATCAAATAAATACATATCTAAATTTTATCATCTTACAAAGTAGAGTAATTATTTTCAGAGCCTACTATAAAGTCACTTCATCATATCAATGAATCAAAAGTCATTGAAGAGTTTAACAACAGAATTGATCTTTTACTACAGATGTGATGGCATTTACCTCAGACATATGAATGCTTAAGTCGGTCCAAGGGATCAGTCCTCGGTGTCGCTGCCTGTCGGTCTGTGGGTTATTGATAGATAAAAAATTCTATAGTTTGATTTCGTGTAATTAACTTGAACAATAGTCGCGGACGCACAGTGAAATAGCTCGCACCCAGATTAAAATAGTTCACAGTCGTTTACCGCTTGTCTCCTGCTGCATTATGAGTTTCAAGATTATCTTGGATCACTGATTCAGCGAAGTCAGTCTTTTTTCTCTATTAGTTTCGTCAATGGATAAACTTTATTTACTAAAGCTGATATCACTTTAAATACTTCAGTAGTCATCGTCATAATTTTATCCATCTGTACTGGTGGGCTGCTTTAACGTGGATAGATATATATGTGTACTATGTCCTACATTACTGATGGCTGACTAACTAGAACCTAATAAGAAAACAAAAAGTTCGGTTGCCATGACGTCACCAAGAATTATGTCTAGTAGATCAGTACCAAAGTGAAGTGCTGACTTTTTTAACTGAAATATGGTGCAACTCAAAAATATATAATATTCTCGCTAACAAGATTAAGTATTTTAACAGGATTACTTAAATCAATTTGAAACTTTTCCTACTGCTTCACTGAAACATAGTTCACGAAGTCTATGAAACGTTTCCAAAAGCAGTAAAAGTCATCAGAGCATATGATTTATACATATATTTGAAGAAGACTAGAGTTCTATCACGTAGCATATGCTTCTTTCTAGATTCCAAAATGTATTCTACACTATAAATTTCGTTAAACAAGATGAACTACTTTAATAGTCAATAGTAGTTAAATGTTGTACACAAAAGAATTAGATGACTTACGATTTAAATCTAAATTTATATCATAAGAACTTGATCCCATTAAATTTGAAAATGTACACTGATAAACTCCTTCATCATTTAAATCCAAATTGTTTATCTGTAAAGTGATAATCCATCCTACTGAATATTTTCTGTGAATGATTTTATATTTCGTTATAAAATTATGAGTAAGAATAATTGGGAATTGGGAATTTTCAATTGTTGAGTTCATTGTCGTTATTTTATTCCTATTATTATTATTATTATTATTATTAATATTATTATTATTGTTACTATATGGATCTTCCATTGTAATATATTCACCATTATGTAACCATATTGGATAGGTGAAATTTAGTTCCGGGAAACTGATAACATTGCAGATAAGATTAATTGATTTGTCTAGAATTCCATATACATGTGAATTACTATGTACCAATCTACAAAATTGTGCGACCATCTTCCATTGTTTAAGGTAGATACCTATCTATATCTGACATGGATCAGCTTTATTGATCACAACTTCTCATTAAAACTCCGGGAATTCCTTCACGAAGCTAGTCACTAGTGAGAACATGAGTAAATCTCTGATGCGATTAACATGTCTATATTTCTGAACAGAGAAAGATTCACATCAGTGATAACATAAAGCGTAATTACACGGTGGGATAGCGCGAATGACATCTTATAGCTGTGTCCAAGAACAATAATAGTTTGCTAACAACCAAAATAAAAACTAAGAGTACATAAATATAAAGACTGTTATCTTTAACAAAACTAGAAATAACATTCTCTCGGAAAAATGTTTCAGGAAATGTGAATACACTTCAGTAACCACTCGATTTGATACCACAAAAGTTTGACTTTAAACGTTGAAACCAACGTTCTGAGTTCTCAGGTATCTTAAACATGTTTAGAGAAATATTTCTTTCTACTGAATGAAATCTATAGATTTTAACTTAATGACACAGAGAAGTAAATTAGTCGATTTTATATCTCTGACTACTGATTAAGTAAGAGACAAAGAAGAAATCACTGTTGAATACAAACTGATTTTTGCTACTTTCCACAATTATCTCACTGACTGGTAATGATGATGATGATGATGTGTAGATGTGAAGATGTGTAGTGAAATCCATCAACTTCTGAAGAGATGTAATACATATTTTAGCGTGATTTTTAGCTGATCCATGCAAATCTGTGTGCTCATGTATCCTTATGAAAATCGCAATGAATGAACCACCAACATATGATGTAGATGACAAACATTTTGTCGGTTATTTGCACAAAATAAAAATATTCTTTACAGTAACTGATAATGAAGTTATGGAGTTCTAGTGAGAAGTAGTAACCAGTGAAGTTTAACCGGGTCTATGGTGAGATAGTAACTCACTGAAGACAATAGTGGATGTGTCACTCAATTTTTTGGATTAGTTAAAGTTAGACATTAACACTGTTTAATGACAGTTCAGGGGGGTAATGCTTAAGTGCTCGCGCGCGAGAGTGATAGGTCGTTGGTTTGAATCTCGCAAGACGAGATCGTGGATGCAAACTGCTGAGAAGTCTCACAATGGGACGAAACGGTCGTCCAGTGCTTCCAGGCTTTGTATGGTGGTCTAGCTTCAATTGACTCTTGATTTCAACTATTGAAATTTCACATGTATTAGTTGTTTGAACTTTCCCATCAATGTTTAGAACTATGATTGATCAATTCCTGACGACATATGTGCATTCTATCGAAATTGCCAATATCCAGGCACAAACTAGTAAAATACAAGTCCTGGAGTGTATACCAATATCTGAAATAAGGCAGGTACATCCAGTTAACAAGTCACAATTACGAATAAACGCTCATCCTGGATTCCACTACTTTACTTATAATACTTGTCACTTAAGACACTATGAAGGCAGTCCGTACAACATGCACATATGCCAATATGAGCCTGATCAATTTCAGTTCTAAACAACAAGGAGAAGATGCAAATAAACATACACATATACCTCATTTCTGCAGCAATTTGGAAAACTCTCCCAGTCTCCCACATTGTGTGAGCATTCATGTACCTATAGTTTTACAGTAGGCAAATTATTATCTAGATGAAAAATAAGGCTTTGAAACTTGAAAAATGATCTGTACTAACTATTCTAAAATCTGTTTGTAGGAATGATGTAACGGTGGATGGTTGATTATTGACAACATTCATCAGTATATAGAACAATGAGGTCTGTATTTTTACAAATCGATGGTATGTTGAATGAGGTATAGTTGATTCAAATTGATATGTGTAAGATGAATTACATTGAACTTTAATTTGCTTAATTATTGAGCAAACTACCAAAACAGTCATTCTATTTCTAAAATATTCATAGAATTTTGATATTGTGGCTCAAAATTATTATCTCTTTTTCAATGATTTGAATTTGAAAGGTGACTGTGAGGATGGCCTCCGGGTGAACGCGAAGAAGTTCAGAAGGAGTCACAGACATAACACTTAATCGTCTTTTGGAAGAACACTACAGAATCTCAATGTATAGCTTCCGTTTTGAACAAATATCTAAATCTCAATCTAGAACAGATAAACCGGAATGGTACAAACGATGAACTGATGTAATCTAAAGTTAAAGATCCACCATCAAATAACTCTTTATCCTGCTCCACCCTAATGCGGCGTTTGGATAATCCTGTTTATTTTGATATATCACGAGGTTATCTCTTATTAGGCTAATGTTATATCTAAAAAGAACATATCTGACGGTCAGAATGTATTGGTATTATGATCACGTTTTTCTCTTCTGTGTTCAAGTACAATGTTGTTTTGTGAATCATACAATAGTAACTGCGGCGTGGTTACGTGTAATCACATGATCAAATTCATATTTATCACATATGTTAATTGAAATCATGACTCGATCAATATTAGACCACCAATGAAAACCTGGAAGCACTGGACGGTCGTTTCGTTCTATATGTTGGTCTAACATTGATCGGTTCAATCAAAACTCAATAATCTCCACAACCCTATACTGATACTTAACACATATTTCTTTGGTAGATTATTGACTCACGAAATCTTGTTTACACGTATAGAGAACGCGGCGAAAAGATAGATGCTTTTTGACGAAATCAGTTACTTAAGCTGTACATTCATATTAACAGTTGCATGGTAAATATGTGTCTATGGAAGGATAGGAAAGGTGGCACCATAAAGTGGTTCGAAACTCCAGTTATCCGATGAGATTATAAATAACCATGGTGTTAGAGAAGAATAGAAAAATGTAAATAATTAACGGGTCAAAATTATGATAGGTTATTGTCCACTTGACAGACATCAAGGAAAAAAACATAATGGCTATAATAACAACGGAATAATAATTATGAAAAATTGCTAAAAGGATAATAATAACTGATTACTGTTTAAAATTAAAATACATTGACTAAACAGAAAGCCAAAATATACTACAAATGTGAATTTGGGTCAAAAAAGGATTAGATGTTGAACGTGTAGCGTGGTGTCGAGTTGAAATTGACTATGAACACCGCTACAAGAGAAGACTACGTGCCAGTTATCAATAAGATCCCCGTAGGTTAATATCAGAAGGCAGATGATGGCTGTAGTCGAGGGTTATTTGCTGGCGATCTCGTGGTATTGAAAGAATACCGAGATTGTGTCAAAGGAGTACATGCGTGGTTACTGAGCGTAACCCAATCCGTACACGTTCAAAGTCAACAGGAGAGTAATAGCTGTCATTAGCACAGTTAAACAAACGAGCACAGTCAAACAATCACTGGTACTATTGGTTATGACAATAATTGTTTTCATCGAACCAATCGCGTTCTGTTGACAAAAGTAGATCACTACAAACGTATCGTTTGTGCACGCAGAGTTCTGTCTCCATCGACCCGGTTTCTTTCATTGTGTAGATTATTTTAAAGAACGACTTCCTTGGAACAGTGTGTCCAGAGTTGATAGGATGCTTCTTTGTTAAACTGGTAAATGCTTTGCATACCCCTTTCAAAGCCACACCAGATAATGTTCTAAGATGCTTTCAGAAAGTGATAGCTTCTCGCGATGAACAATTATTCATGATTATTGTTCAGTTATTATTATGACCATTATGTGTTTTGTTTACCTCACTGTCTGTCAAGTGGACAACAACCTATCATAATTTCGATCCGTCAGTGGTTTTCATCTTTCTATTCTTCTGTAACACCATGGTTATTCGTAATCCCATTGAATAATTGGGGTCTCCGACAACTTTATGATGCCATCTTCCCTATATTTCTGTAGACACATATTTTATCATACAACTGTGAATATGAATGCACAGCTTAAGTTAATGATTTCGTCAAAATAAAAATTTCAATGATATAAAATATGACAAAATGCTAATGTTAACTATTATACATTAATTTAGTAGTTCATTTGAGTCAAGTAACAACGATATTCCAAAACATACCCCCCCCCATTTTATTTTTAATTAAAACATCTAAGTGTTTGTTAAAGATCTATTTAATACATAATCTTGTAATCTTGTCATCTATTTGATCATTAGGTAAATAACGTTATTCGAACAAAATTTCTATCCAATGGAATATCCAACAATACCAATGGTCATCAAAAACCATACCATACACTTTTACCATCCACTAATTTAGGACTTCAATTCAGTACCATATCGGATAGAACAAAATGTTCCAATTTAAAACAGTCACATATAAATATAACCTCAAAGTTAGATGATACAAATAAATCTAATCATGAAACGTTTACAAACACAAAATATACTCCATTTATAAGTCATAATCGACAACGTTTAATACCACAACATTTATTGTCACGTTTAAAATCACTTAAAGAAATTAACAATGGTGAAAATTATTCGATGTAAGGTAACTTCAACAGTCACTAATATCTATACCTCTGTGTTATAACTGTTTAATATTACTACTAGAAATGTGAATGATAATAAAACTCTATTTTGTTGTACACTTTGAAAGAATAGAATTTGATTTAAAAACACTGGTTATAATGAAACCTTCTATTACATGTACTTGACGAGATCACAATAATCATAGATTTGTTGATTCAATATGAAGTGTGTTTTGTAAAAAATGAGAGATTTCACTGCATTCTACTGAAATCAATTGAAATACTCAGTAACATTTATTTGATTTATGTTACAGAGAAATCTAGAAATAAACCAAAACTAATGATAATGGGGCATCAAAATACTGAAGGTATTGCTAAGCATGGTGTTCCAAATACATCTTATTGATCGTTAACAAATAAGGTTAATTTACAGAAGAATATAACTAGACGGAAACATTTTTCTGTCATAAGAGAACTCACAAGTATTTGTCTGATTATGAAAGTTTATTGTAAATATTACCCAGTTTTTACGTGGTTTCTATTTGTATTTATTCTACTGAAGCTTATTTTGCAGTTGCTGCCCTGTTATTGTACTCAGGGACTTCTCAACATTGAAGTGAATTTGTTTATATGGTAATGATAATAATCAATATGTTTTTAGTTTTATGATTAAATTCAATAAATTTCTATTTGGTGATAAAATTGATTTGGTCTTTTCATTTGTTTGGGTTCGGATCGTAAATCTAACATTTGCTCGTATACCATAGCATAACACTTCTCATGGAGTATTCAGATCACGATCAAATCAGTGTACAGCCCAAAGCTAATTCCATAAATTTATTGAGAGATTTTGAAATGTTAATTAAATTATCTACCATCTCAACTGAGGTAAGCAAACAAGACTAAGATTTTAGGTGGAGAGTACTCAAGATCTGAAAGTTCGGACATCATTGACAGATTACTCATTTTCCTTAAACTGTAAGTGTCTAATGAAACGATCTTGAGTTGACGTCCGATTACAATGTAAAAGGTAAGAATTCCCCATTAAACTAGTTGTAGCTAATTGCAGTACGATGTTTTACAAATATCTCACAATACACCATAAAATTCTCCCAAAAGTGACATTCATTTTCCTTATAGTTAGTAGCTTCTAGTTATGAAGTGAGCACAAGCTTCACTGAACTAGAATTTACGTATATTTTGACCTTATTCGCGCAGAGCAAATGATATTCAAACTACTGTGAGTTAAGCTGTAAATCATCAAGTGAAACTTGATGATCAATACCCTGATCTTGATTAACAAAAAGACAGCTTCTTTAAGCTGCTGTCCCAGTCATCATTTGACTTTTTGAATCTTCAGTCATGGAAAGCTATGTTATCCCCATTTCTTATCCCACTGGTTAGCGGCGTGACTCAACACGGATTCCGACAACTAATCAGTTTATAGGTGTTTGCTCTCTCAGAATGACGAAATTATTTCTCAAAGTCTTCTGCTTATCTTTCCCAATGTTCTTGAATCTCAGTGACTGGATTTCCGTCATTGTCTTTGTCCGGTCTCTTAGGTTTACTACATTTGCCTGCTAGTTTCTCCGTTGTGTCAGATAAATGTATCATTTCAGCTTCTTTTGCAGGTTTATCTACTGTCGTTGATTGGTCTTCCTCGCATTTCTGCTTGTCGGCTCTAAAGCTCCTTTTCACTTGCTTGTTTGCTTCAGTGTGTTTAGGTTAAGCCCTGACATTCTCTTTTCCTTTGTTAAACCTTGTCCGAGATTTTTGTAGAGATCCATTCCTTATGATGATGCTTATTGCCGCTCAGAGCCACCTGAAACGTTGAAGATGACGCTCCTTTGACCACTTCTCAGTTTTCCTTCATATTAGGTTCTCCTTTTTCAAATGGATTCTGTAAGGTTTGGAATTTGTTGAGAGTTATCTTGAATTTGTTGGATTTGTTAGTACCTTTAGAAAAGGCAGTATTTAACCTTTGTAACGCAAATTCTCTCAGTTGTCCACTGATTCCTTAGCTTCAATAATTATCACTATGAATCGCTTCATTCAATACTTTACTTTGGTAGAATACAGACTTCTCAGTACAAAATATTTCAAAACGCTTACTTTCTCATTTCTTGATCGATCGAGACGATAAATAATGAGTGATCGCCAATATTATGTCAGCAGTTAAAGCATCGGTATACAAATGATGTTCATTGTTTCCAATGCATATTGTAAGCCATCACGATGTTCCAGTTTGTACTTTATTGTAAATTGTACAGTGAAATGTTTTAAGCGTTTGATAAGCGCGCCTGAGTGGGTTCTGCGATTAAAAGACATACTCATGCGTTAAAACAAAAAAACATGACTTGTTGAAATATCTAGATGACAAAAACAGGTAGACGGAACATTTGGGCGGACCACGATTAGGTGGTGATCTGAATCTATGTCGGCTTCTTTCCTTGTCCTCACGTCTCCCACTGAACTTTTGAATTTTTCGATGATACATAAATTATCGATCTGGTTATCCATGGTGTGATCCGGTAGGACTCAAGTAACTTTATGAAAATTGCATATATAGCAATGTTAATAATAATATATAATATTGTACCACCTCTAAGCAATTTTTTGAACGCATATAGATTAGTAAATCTTTTCCCATTTTCATTTCGTTCTCCCACTCCATTTCGTACCATGATATCTGCATATCCGATATCATCCATTCCCACTTTGGCCTTTATATCTCACATAATAATGCTAAGATCTTTTCTTGATAAATGCATTACACTCGATCACATCCTCTTACAGAACTAATCTTTATTGTCGTCATCCCTATCGTTGACAGGTGTATAACATTAAATAACGTTCATCGTGATTCCCTGCTTCTTTGTTTTGAAGGATGCTTTAAGGATTCTGGATGTGTGAGGTTTTCATCTCACAAGTGTTTAATGTGTTTTTTGAACAGCATTAGAGTAACGCGCTAAGTGTGAGGATCATTTTCCTCTTCGCGAACGAAATAAAGTAGCATCTCTGTCGTATATAGCTGTTGCTGTCTAGCCTCTGTTCAATGAGTTTCGCTGATTCCGAGTACTACTAATTTGTATCTCCTTATTCCCGTTGCTAATTGACTAGTCTTCTCGTCTTCCACGTTGTCCGAATTTTCCATGTACTTACACTAATCAATTGTTGCTCAGCCTCGTGACTTCCAACGAACCTCGACTTTTGCCACGAAGCGTGACAATCCTTGTGAATGAGGATCCTTAAGTCGTTTATTCTGACTAATGTTTTCGTAGCAAGGTTGTTTTCCTGCGTGATGTGGTTGGTGACTCTATGCTCAATAGTCCTCCTCAACCCGTGGTTGGGACAAACAGTAAGACTTGTGGAAATACAGACGGAGGTATGATGCACAAATGACGACAGAAATTTTCTCAGGACTTTTAAAATGATCATAAGGAGAGGGACACGACCGAAAAAATCACCTGGAATGACCCCAAATCCTGTGCCACCTTATATTGTGCACTCTGTTGAGTCGATGTTTGGAAGGGAGATTCGGACCTCATCTGATATTATGTATCCACAAATAGGACACATGAATATAATCACAAAGCACAGCGAACCGAATATTGGCTTTTTAATTGGGTGAAATGCAAATCACATCCACGACAGAGGAATACGTTCGGATAAAATACCTCTAGGCTTGGTCCTGCGACAAGATTATTTGATCAATACGATCAGTTTGGAGCGTCAGAACAAGCGTGGAAGAAGTGATGACCAACCTCAAAGAAAACCAATAAAAAGACGGTATTTACATCAATAAAATTAGTTAAATCCAAAGAGCAAGACATATTTTTTTGTAAGGAAAGGTTATATGGAGGCCCAGTCGGCGGCAATCAAAAGTGACACGACGGACAAGTGCTTTTCATTGGGGTCACTGAATTATTTTCTAATGGACAAAGTGGCATATACATGGATTAGTATTTGTGCATTTCATTCGGCAGTCAAATGCGCTTTCTCACTGTTGCTACACTGGCTGTCTTCGTCTGCGTTTGTTCATTCGTATGGAATAAAAGAGTCAGTGTAGTGAACGAGAACACAAGTGGAGACAATCGAATGTACTTGATCACAAATAACAGAACCTCTTATTATGATCTGAGAACCATACAGTAAATACTCCATTTGCAAAATGTTCAAAAATTGTTGCAAAATTCATTGTTCCTGCATTTCCACACCAATTGCTTTCTGTCCCAGCTATTTCCTCTTCGATCTTATCGGACATCTGCAGCAGGCATTCCGTTACTTATCGGTGTTGTATGTGACTTATGTCGACATAAGTAGCACACACTACAAAGTCTTTAGTTAAAAGACTATAATGATACACCATTTTGAATAATGATTAACAAGACAGTTTAGTACATAAAGGTTTAATCTCCAGAGGGATCTGTCAACACTGATGTTCACATTTTCACCTTGAACTCAGCATCGGTAAACTTAAACATTATACTCTACTAACTACTAACTACTGACCTGCTGATTCACAATAACTAACAACTTATTCAAGGTAAGTATGGAGAATTATAATCTTTAACTAGCAATTCACAGCATCCTCGTCTGGGTGGTTTGTATCCAGTAATCTATAATTTAGAGACTTCATTAGGTCGTACCACAACTCTAGGATCTAAAGATTTTAGGTTCCTGAAGGAAATAATGAACTCCATACTGCCAATCAATCATGCGATAATAATAATATATTTCTGCATGAGCAGGTAAACGCCATTTTTACAGGCATGATCCACAAATTACAACATTTGTTGGCGCACAGCATACTTCCCAACTTATTAAGTTTACAGTTACTATAAAGTAGACTCGTAGAGAGCTTGCTGTAAACCATGACCTTGAGGAGACGCGTACGTCAAGTTTGTGCCCTCTGAGCAAGATTTTAAGGAAAAAAAGAGAAGGGCAGCTAGGCACTTGGATATAAACGCCAAACGTTGCTTAACACTTTGTATTATTATGGTAGTAGGATCACGGGCCACTAAAAGTTATGCAGAGAGGTGACCATGATACAATTTGATCGACTGAACTTCATCAATCGTATTGTGAACTAAACAAACATGACATTTTGTCACTACTCAGTATTCAAACAGTTATTCACGTGAATTATTGACTGAACCATCCGTTCACTCATTGTTATATCTATCTTGTTAATAAATTCTTTGCTCTTATAGTGTTGGTCAAACAATCTACGAAGAAACCCTTCGAGACTCAGTCAACTAAGAAGTTAAATTGTTGGAAGTGGACCTTGACATCAGTACCCACGAATCTGCTAAAAAGCAAACTGTTAGCGGGATATGGATTGGATTAAAGCAAGTTTCGTGTACGATTGTGTTGGATCACTGTGATTGGCTATTTCCTAACGAATCAACGCCAGCGGCTACTTAGAAAACACTCTTGAATCTTCGTATATAAAGAATTATAAATCTGACAACGTTTTTCTTGTTGTGGCTCATACTTCCACCGGACCTTGTTATTTGGACTACAGTCACGTTCCTGTTAAACCGTGTTGTGATTTAGGGACTTGTTGAGTAAAGTAGTGTCCAAGAATACTGAGCATTAAGTGTAGCTGGGTCATAATAAGAGGATTTATAACAATATGCTAGAAAAGATTCTCATACTATAACTAATTGGCTACACAGTGCTTGTTAGTTTTTAATGGTTTAAGAACTAAAATTGGTTGGTGAAATAACTTGTGTAATACAGCAATATAATCAAGCCCTTTACTTCAATAATATCCTTTATTCTGGTTTTTAACGTTATTTCAGTCAATGTCATTGCACACCTCTCACCAAATATAAATCTCAGTTACTTATTATGTGAAAGGTGATGTGAAATTTCATACATCAACCAATTAAATTCTAACAGATATATAATTATCAGTACAGGATAGTGGAGATTGTTGATCTTCATAGAATTATTCATTGCCGTATAATTAGTCTAATACGCACACAGTTGTACAGCTTTGGACATACTCGTCGAAACAGATTTCTTCGAATAGAGTAAATTATTTTACGATTTGATGCACACGTATTTATATAAACTGTCTTAATCACTTGCGAGTAAACAACTGAATAGTTAAAAAAACATTGCATACATCACTGTGATTAGTAAGTTTAGAGTTACGGAATGGTGACAATGATAGTTGTGAATTTCATTTGAAATCGATCAATAGAAACAAAGCATGTTCAGTTCTTCAAATCAATAAGAATGGTTTTTTAAGTCGAAACAAATAGAAACCTATGACAATTAGAATTATTTGAATTATAGTATGAACTAATAATCCCAGAAATAACGTATACGGATCAAGAACTACTAGATAAGCATGAACGAATGTACTATATTTAAAATTCGAAATCAGGCATTCAACAAGTACAAAGGAGTTATTAGTTCATTCAAACACCACAAAACTTTACGTACATAACTATGCACGTCGGTGACAAAAGAAATCGGACATTTGATACGATAAATTTCCTAAGAATTAACATTGAATCAAAAAAATATGTTGTTGGATTAAGAGGATTACAACGAATAAGGATTTTGTGATAAGAATAAAGGTGATATATATATATATATATATATATATATATATATATATATATATATACTATGCGGATCAAACAACCAAAGTTGGGTAATTTAACTCTTTATCATTAGAAACACGTTTTGAATTGATATTCATTTGAACTAGCGCACTTGGAAACATTTGTTAAATTTAGTCTTTTAGAAACAATTAATTTTTGAAATAAGAAATCCAATAAAGCATTGAATAATTCTTTCTTGAGCAATACACACTTATTATTTTATACCAGAGAACATTGAGGTATCACATTGATTATAATAGTTTGAGACTAATTATTTGTAAATTCTAAGGATATCAAATACAAAAATACTTAATCAATGTCATCATTTAGCTATTTATATACTCTCAAACGTTCTGTCACTAAATTCACAGATTGAAACTTACTCCATTTAGTACACTTGAGACAACTGTGTAGTATCATTAATCTTTACACTTATAATATGTCTTATACGTATGTATCTTTTGAATGAGTTCATTTATTTTTAATTATTATTCTAGTTTCTATTTTAATTTTAAGTAAGGTCTTGATTACATATTACTGAACAGTTTTATACAATACTTAAAAAAAACATCTATTCAATACTTTTATTATGAAAAAAAAACAAAGAAAACAAAAACATGGATAAAAATAAGTTTCACTGGTTGAAATCATGAATCCATTGAAGCTAGACCACCATGGAAAACCTGGAAGCACTGGACGGCCGTTCCGTCCTAGTATGGGACTCCTCAGCAGTGTGCATCCGCGATCCGGTTCCTCGCGAGATTCGAACCCAGGACCTATCAGTCTCGCGCCAGGCGCTTAACCAACTAGACCACTGAACCGGCATCCAGCGGTGTTAATGTCTAACTTCAACCAATCCACGAAGTTGCGCCACCGTACACCATTGTCTTCAGTGAGCTGATATCTCACAACAGACCTGGTTGAACTCCACTGGTAACGGCTTCTCACTAGAACTTCAGGAGTATCTCTTGAAGTCAGTCACTAGTGAGCAGATGATTATTATTAGCAGAAGGGATTGTGTGGAGATTTTAGAAATTTCACTGATTGAGGAGCGGGATCGTGGATGCGCACTGCTGAGGAGTCCCATACTAGGACGAAACAGCCGTCCAGTGCTTCCAGGTTTTCCATGGTGGTCTAGCTTCAATGGATTCATGATTTCAACCAGTGAAATTTCTAAAATCTCCACACAATCCCTTCTGATAAAAATAAGTTTATTTATTTATTTATTTTAACACATAGGTATTGGTACAAGGAGGCACCAAATACATATGCGCCACACGAATCTCAGTTGATTTGTGTGAGAGCTGTGATACTGCTCGAGTGCCCAAACCGAAGCAGGATATAAAAATAAGTAAAACAAATTGAATAAGAATAATTTAGAAACATTTAGTGAATAGAAATACATAGAGAATTGAAAATTGAATGTATTTTCAAATGAAACAATAAATAAACTGAGGAATAAAATAATGATCATATTATTACATCAGAAAAAACAATAATAAAAATGAATTTTATTCTTTAAAACAATTGAGAGATGACAAAACAATGAAAATTACGAAAACAGATAACGGTAACACTATAATTATTATAAATAAAATAGAGTATGAGAGAAAAGTAAAGGAACATCAACAAGAAGATCTATATGAACAAATTAAAGAAATCAAAAATAGAACAATTCTAAATAAACTCAAGGCGGATACAAGCAAACTCTTACAAACATTGAAGACTAAGCTAGGATTGTCCTTATGGTTTAAGTTATATCCTAAGTGTTGTAACCCATGCAGATTTTTTATGGACTACGAAAGATTTACAAAAGCAATACTCCACTAAGACCAGTGGTAGATTTTACAAATTCATTGACTTACAATCTAGCCAAGTATTTAACTAAGATAATCAAACCATATGAAATACTGATTAATCATGGAATTAAAAACTATATGGAATTCAGGAACATGATTGATACCATCGATATAGAAGAGGATGAAGTAATGACAAGTTTTGATGTATCTTCGCTATTCAGTAATGTACCTATAAATCGAGCCTTGGATATTATCAATGATGGTTTAGTAACTGATTTAAATTTGAATATACGTTGCCCATTAGATCCATTGAAAGTTATCAAATGCTTAGAAATATGTTTAAGATCTACCTTATTCATATTTCGAGGTCACCTTTACAGACAGAGAGAGGGTATAGCAATGGACTCATCAGTTTCTTCGATTGTAGTGAATTTATTCATGCATTCTATAGAAACTAGGGCAATCAATAGAATTGTATATTCACCAAAGTTATGGTTACGGTATGTAGACGATATTTTTATTATCAATAAACGGGATGGTTTGGAAGAACTATTTAACAATATAAACAATATGTCAGAAAGCATTAAGTTAACGAAGGAATTAGAGTCAATTGACCACAAACTAGCATTTCTAGATTGTTTGGCAGAACATCGACACAATAATAAAAAGTTGAAAATAAATATTTACAGGAAACCAACACACTCCGAGAGATACTTAGATTTTGATTCAGCACATGCACAATGCACGAAAGTTAACGTTGTAAAAAAATTAATGAACAGAAGCACGAAGCTTGTTACAGATAAAGAAGATCAACGAACTGAATTAAATAAAGTATTCTCTACTCTTAGGGACAACAACTACCCAAAAGAGTTTTTAAAGAAGATTGTTACAAATCAGAGAAAAACTAAACTAGAATGTATACGAAAAGATTGGAAGTACACCGTAGTCATACCATACCGTAGTGAAACATCAGAAGAAATAAAAACGATACTTAACAAACATGATATAAGAGTGTATTTTAAGGCGACTAGCACCTTAAGATCAACATTGGTGAAAGTTAAAGACAGGTTACCAAAGGAAGAACAACAGAATGATGTGTATGAAATAAACTGTCATGATTGTAATGCTGCCTAGGTTGGAGAAACATCCAGACAATTGAATGTAAGGTTGAAAGAACACAAACAATGTTTGAAAACTGTTCCCAAATCCCCGGTTGATTTGAAGAAGCTAGAGAATAAGTCGGCGATAGCGTTACATGCGTTAGAAACAAGACACAAGATCAATTTTGAAGGGGCCAAAATACTTCAGAAAGGTTTTAACACCCATAGGGAAAAATTGACAGCAGAAGTGCTGTATATGTATCTGTTTGATTCTTAAATTTTGACATGTACATTGATTATTCATTAACAATTATTCAACCTTGAACGTGCACTTTTAAGTAGTTATTTACTTATCCTTCCATATATAACATATCAACACAGAATATCAATAATTAATCTAACACATACACTTGATGTTATTTCCATGTAGCTGAATTTTTCACATGATTTGTAGTTAACTGACTCATTTTATTCTATTTTACAAAAATCAACATCCAAATTTGATTGTTTTAACACAGTATAGTTATGATTGTTACAACGCTATATATTTTATTTGATGATTTTGATTTTGTTTATTCTACCCTGAAGAAGTTCAGACAAGTTAGCAGGACGAAACGTTGGAATTATTTAAATTTTAATCGATGAGATTATTTCAAAATTAATTTTCATATATAAAATTATAATTTGCCTAAACATTAGTACAAACAGGGAAAATTACTCAATCAAGGCCTTATCAACCATTGATTGAATGATAATCCATCATCTCAACTCGACTGCTCCTTTCACAAATATTACTCTATTGTCTCAGACCTCGTTGTTCATGCGTTTTCATGGCAAATGCTTTCCATCCCCGTCCTTTTCTTCTCAATCTTCTACTGAAATACATTCTATGCCTGAATATCATTATATACCACTTATGTGGATATAAGTAGCGTACATTTCAATAATCACCTGTACGTGGTAAGTAACAGTTTCGAATATATGAAGACGCACTGTTGAATTGGTAGATGTTGGAAGATTGACCACACGACGAATAAAGAGGGGTCATACTTGTATCATAATTATAGGATAAAGTAGGTGAACAATAATTTCGTATTTTACACATACATATAGCTAGAAGTGTGAACGGTGTCAGTATTAAGGCATTCAACCTAAAATCACGAAGTACAAAGTTTGAACGTCACTTCATTCACTTCTGCACGACAGAAAACTATTTAAGGTCACTGACAATTTTACACAAAATATGACTTAAAGCCAATCGTATTCATTAGTGCATGATTATTGATAATTTAAGTACATCTGCAGCCGTAACAGCATTAACAAACTGCTCAACAACTTTTAATAAAATTGGATTGTGACTACTAGCAAAATTAAGGACATACTTCTCATTCAATTTAAGAATTTATCAACTGGATATATTTGTACTTCATTGTTGATGATTATAGTGAAACACCAACCCAGTACGTTTTACATATATACATCTGAAGTGTCTTATCTAGAAATGATCATTCAATCACATTCAATCAATAGAGACAAAAACCCTGATATTTAGATTGTTAGAAAAAGAAATGTTAATCCATAATCTAAATTATACCAACAGCAATGAGAACAAACACAATCTTGAAATATTTCGAAGAAATCAGTTAAATCTCTGCAAAGGAACCACAAATGGTGAAACACTGTGCTAAAAACTACATTTATTAAAATGAGTTTCAGCCAAACCAGAGCATTTGTTGAGTACAGCCGAATAATCAAATAGCAGAATGATCAAACTTTGAAAAACCACCATAAAACCTTATTGTAATTCTGATTTTTGTCATCTCATTTTAAAGGGTTGCATTGATGTCCTTTTTTTCTCAACTGGGCTATTTTGTTGATTTGTTCAGGAATTCATTAAGTGCATGGAGTAGATCAAATCAAATTTCTTATGACATACATACTTGTTAGTCGCGTTTACCAGCATCTTCTGCTAAGAATATGAAGATTTCGAAATCCACCAAAGAGTTCAAGAATAAATGATGGCACCTGTTCATAAGTACACCTACTGTTGGCCCCAATCACATGAAACTAGTCAGACACCATGTTACCAAATAAATTGTGATTTGTGGTCAAGATTTGAACGAAATGACCAAACACCAACTGCGCTGACATATATCCACAAACACATGTAATCAATCATATCATAAATACTGTCTTATTTTATATTGTTTTATTTCTTGAATTCGTCGACAATTGACCATAACGATCTTTATTTCGACTTTCGACAGTTTGTTACTACAACATTTACGACAGAACTGCCGAAACAAGCCTATACAGAGTTATGATATGATCAATTATTTAAAGTATTTGTTTAAATATGAATTTACGCACAACTTATGTTTCCGCAGTCCATAACGATTAGGGCAAGCCTGACTTCTGCAACCTGCAGTGTCAAAGATAGAAGGGAATGATTCTCATATCACAGCAATGAGACACATAAGTTTTAAGAATCTTGATTAGCGGGTGTAAAACGTCAGTACCGAGAATTAAGGGTTTTGTAAAACAAAGAAAATCGGTATGGTTAGTAAGATAAGCGTGAAGAACCACCTACTATAAAACATTTTCATCATGTTGAACGATGTTCACTAGAAAATACATTTACATACCTGTGGTGTTTGAATAAACTAATGACTCCTTTGTACTTGTTGAATGTTTGATTTCGAATTCTAAATACAGTACATTCGTTAGTGCTTGTGTGGTACTTCTTAATTGAATTGCGTTATCCCTGGGATTCTTAGTTCATACTTTAATTCAATTACTTCTAATTATCATATTGGCGTCGCGATGGAGCCTGCGATGGAACAGTTAGATATTCATTCGGATTTTGATGCTTATGAGGATTACTTTGAAAGGTTCGAAATCTGGGCTATGGCCAAGGAAGATGATGAGAATATTAATATTGTGGCACATTTTCTCACATTCATCGGAAAAGAAGCATATAGCTTAATAAAAATTTTGGCTTTACCGGAAAAGCCCATTTCTCTTCCTTACACAACTCTCAAGGAACTACTTCTAGACTATGCTAAGTATACAAATTTCGAATGGGCTAAAGGGAGATTTCGTAAAATAATTCATGAGGATATAAAAAATTCTACTACATTACGTCGCCCCATCCCAGTGTATACTCAAGATTATGCAGATAATTCATTTGGGAATTGCGATGCAGTTGACGAGGATGGGCACAAGTTTGGTCAATGTTTGTGCTGTGGCAGGTTCCACCCTTTTAATTCATGTAAATTTCGTAATTGTAAGTGCTTTAAATGTGTTGATGTTGGACATATTCAGTCAGTTTGTAATACTACTGTTCATGTTGCTGCAACTAATATTAAGTCTTTTGATTCTGATTCTATTAATCTGAATATTTATAATGATCATTTATCTTTATCGACGATTTCAAAAGACAGTTTAGAGTCATATAGCAGTTCAGAGTTAAATGAAACTCAAGATTCTTGCGAGACAACAATTTCTAATGAATCAACCTATCAGATTTCTCATGTTATTGTACCAGATATGGTTTTTTCTAATGATTCACATATTTCTGGTGAAATTTCTTGCAAATCTGGTGAAAATATTTCGAATGAACCTAATGATGATAAAAAAACTGATGTAGTTTTGATAGATGCTGATTTTTCTAATGATTCTTTACTCTGCAATGACACTCTTAATAAATTTGAGGAAACTATTTCAGAAGAATCAAATCTTGATGTCATATCAAATGTTATTTGTCCTCATAATGTATTCGTTTCTTATGGGAAACCTGTTCAATACGAAACACAAGTACTAAATGAGTTCGATTTTGATTACGAT
The DNA here is from genome assembly GCA_946903255.1 of Schistosoma spindalis. Lineage (NCBI taxonomy): Eukaryota > Metazoa > Platyhelminthes > Trematoda > Strigeidida > Schistosomatidae > Schistosoma > Schistosoma spindalis. The sequence continues at coordinate 21,240,573 of OX336419.1, read as the reverse complement.
TCAGATGATTTCACATCAACTGCTGTTTATCTTTATCATAAATTCTCTTCCAATGTATACTCTAGTCAATGTGAGAAAGATGTTTTAAATGAAGCCACATTATTCATAACTTGGGGATATAAAGATTTCGTGGGGGAGGATAGTCTGAATATCTATGGTTGAAATTCTAGGTAGCAGTAGTTTCAGTACTCAACCGACATGATGATTGTACACAATCCCAAAAATCAAGTGAGTCTGTTCCGATTTCCGTTGTTAATTCTGATACTAATGAGTGCATCCTAGATAATACAGAGTCTTTATCCAATACATTGTCGGACAGACACAGCATGAACTTGAGGAGAAGACGTACAATTGATTACAGACACTTAGACTCTAATTTAAGCTGTGGCGGATGTGGTGTTTGAATAAACTAATGACTCCTTTGTACTTGTTGAATGTTTGATTTCGAATTCTAAATACAGTACATTCGTTAGTGCTTGTGTGGTACTTCTTAATTGAATTGCGTTATCCCTGGGATTCTTAGTTCATACTTTAATTCAATTACTTCTAATTATCATAATACCATACTAGCATACGTTTGTAGCACGTATTATTAGTGTTTCTTGTAAGCATGAGTAGTCTGAAACAACAACATAACAATTCGGACTGTCAAATGCTCCTGGAGCAAGAACGCGACGTACGACAGATATATATTTGACGATCAAAAGACGCAGTTCGGTTACAAAAAGGAAAACTTATTACAAAATAGTTTCATCCATCGTTCTGCAAGTTCGGCTTACGTAGGAATTTTTCCTCTTCTTCCAGTACATTTACCCTTTGCCGCCCTTCAATGGAGAAAACAGACTTATGCTAGTAACATCACATGTAATGATATTTGGTACTGCTACAAGTTGGAAAGTACAACTTGCACCTTACCTATCTGTCTTCTGAACTGCAGGGCCTTAATGCCCAATAACCTTGTGACGAGATTGAATCAACTAGTTGATTGCCATGTACTCAATTATGGACGTCAATGTACGATTCAAGGTCTTTTGTATCGTCCAACGCAAGAGGTCTATTCCCTCGACTGAATTAATTCTAGTATACGGGATAGTTGATTGAAACGTAACATGTACTGTATGTAAGCTCACTTGTTCCATCCTAGGTAATTTATATGGACCAAGAAATATCATATAATGAGGTGGGGAATAAGTGAAATAAATAAAATGTTGTGAAATTTGGAGAGTAGAATGGAGCTTAGTGGTGACTGGTGTTATTTCATGCTCATATATGCTGTTCTAACTTCTGAACAGACCAATTTATTCATTCTTCTCAAGCCACATTTCGGACTTGTTGATCATCCACTTATTAGCTTCGAATATTTTTATATGATTTGGTTTATTTTAATTGCTTACCTTATTCATTGCGCGTCTCTAACTTATCTTTGATCTAACTATAAATTCTCAGTCACGAGTAGACACATAGAACTGGCTTACTCTCCTTCTCTATTACGCATCACTTCGTTCCGTTTCTCTTTGCTTTATTCTCTTCGTTTCTCCGATCGTTTGTTCACATAAACGATTATATAAAATACATGAATTCAAAATCCACTTTCGTATTTGACATATTTTCTTCCGTTATTCTGCAGCTCAAATTATGCCGTCAAAAATATACGAGAGTTAGCACCATGTATATTTGAATAACAATCAGCAGGAGATTTAACTGAAGACAGATATAGAGCCACTAACGCAGTTCGTGATACTACTTCAATGGAGAACCTTCCACACTCACTACTTTCGACAGACGAATTCTGCGTAGTCTAATCAGTCAATATACAACATAGTTTTTCACTGTTTAAGCTAAATTTGAAAAGTCGGCATAATTTGTCGAAATTCGGATTTTCATTGCGTATCATAATCGTTGTCCTGAATTATTATTATCTTTATTTTCACTTCACATACATCATATCATAGGCATATTTGGGCATAATTTAACAGTGTTATCGATAATAATTGCCAGATTCTGATTATCACATTAGTGTCATATTATCACCTGTAGTAGAATTCTTATTGCTGTTCGTATGTTTTCACATATGTCACTTACCCATCAAATTATAATTTGATGAACATTCCATTCACGTTCTGGCATTTGAAGCTCACTGGGCTATTTATGCTTTATTGAATAACGTAAATGTTTCGTGCTTCCACTGAGTTTATTTTGTAATTTTAGCCATTTTGTGCCCACTACTATTGTTATGTTACAGGCGTGGGGGGGGGCAAAATGTTAGTAAGTGTTAGTTATGGCGTCAAGCAACCACAAAAACAAATAGCTTTTTCAGTCCTCAACGCGGATCCTGAAGACATTATTTTCATTAGACACACTCATCATGAAAGGCGTTCGGTCAAGCGTCCGCATCATATCACGTCTGTGCACGTCATGCCACCTATCCCCCTCAACTACATGTCATATCAGATCACACACTTCTCTACAAACTGATAATCTTCCAAATATATCTGCAAATAAATTTATTGCTCACATTCGTTTTGATCTTCGGTTATGAAAATAGCATGGATAAAATCAATATCAAACCCTGAATATTCATGTCATCTTGAGTGATGAGCTTTGAGGTGATTAGATGTAGCAAATTATCGTCAAGACAATTTCTAATGCTTCATACATCAACCGCCCTGATAACGGTTACTAATTCACAGCCAACGGTTCTTGAATTCACAAAGCAGTACGAAGTACCAGCTACAGTTTATTATTTAACAGCATTGATCATTACGACACAAGAATGTACAGCCAGTGAAAGATTATCTACGTTGATAATCTAAAAGAATACCGAACAAATTCGAGCAGAAATTACAATACGAGCTGGCGAACGGATATGAAGGTGAAATAATGGTGAAATAGAGAATCTAATGAGAGGGTTTAAGCACATGCATATGGAAAAGTGAGTGATGTGTTGGTATCAGCCCCATCAGTGAATATTTTCAAGGAGAAGCTGGAGCTTCACTGGAAGACAATCTGTCAAGATTAACACAGGTTCACTAGCCCACTATCCTTAATACTGAAGACTGGTTGATGGCGCAATTTAGACAACTAATATCCAGGCTAGAATTGGGGTATGTGGGTGGGCAGCCACATGTGACGAAGCGAACATGTTCATAAGAACATGACAACAGTAATATGATATAAACACTGTGACTTGCTGAATAACTCTGTCCGTTATTTGAGCTGGTTAAAGGGCTCGACAAGATTAAAGTCAAACAAACTTGAGTGTAAGAAGGGTGTCAATCTGCACATTCGGTATTAAACTATGAGTTTGTTTCATGTTTTCAGAAATCGCATTGTCATTTTTGAGTTTTCAGGTGTTTTGCACGTGTATAAAATTTATCCTTATTATGTCTCAGTATGCATTTGAAGTAATAAAGATTTAGACTCCAATACCACTCACCTAGGAGCTCATACCAAAGTATCCTGAGAGTATTGAGGACCGGCTCTGCAAGTTAGGTACAAACTTCCACTAGCATGACGAGACAGACTTTTGTGAGCAGTTCCTTGCAATAGTGAAGGTGTAGAATTGTGTTCCATTTCGGTACTAGTACCGCCATAATAATAGACCTGATACCGAAATTGTAGATTGCTCATGACGTGACTACCTAATCTGTAATATCTTGTAGTGACCTACTTTTGTCAACAGAACGCGATTGGCTCGATGAAAACAATTATTATTATAACCTATTGTACCAGTGACTGTTTTACTGTGCTCGTTTGTTTAACTGTGCTAATGACAGCCACTATACTTACTCTCCCGTTGACTTTGAACTTGTACGAATCCGGTTACGCTCAGTAACCACACTTGTACTCCTTTGGCACGATCTCGGTATTCTTTCGATACCACAAGATCGCCAACAAATACATCTCGACTACAGCAAACATCTGCCTTCTGATTTTTGGCCTACCGGAATCTTATTGGTCTATTGGCACGTAGTCTTGTAGCGGTGTTCATAGTCAAGCTCAACTCGACACCACGCTACATTTGGTGAGCCAAATATTGGAACACGCCTCAACCCCGGTCAAATCTTACAAAGAAGGCAATTTACTATCTGCTGGTATTATTCGTCCTTCTCACAGTTCTTGGGCCTCTCCTTTACACATGGTGCGCAAAAAGGATGGGGTTAGTTGGAGACCATGCGGCGACTACCGAGCATTAAACGTAGTTACGCGCTTTGATAGTTACCCCATCTCCCACATACACGACATCACGGCATCGCTCAAGGGCACGACTATCTTTTCTAAAATCGATCTGGTACGAGAATATCACCAGATCCCAGTCGCTCTTGAAGACATCGAAAAAACTGCTATCACGACTCCGTTCGGTCTGTTTGAGTTCCTACGAATGCCATTTGGATTACGGAATGCTGCTCAAACTTTCCAAAGGTTTATCGATAGCACAGTACGAGACTTGGATTTTGTTCACGTCTATATTGATGACCTGCTGATCGCATCATCAAACGTAGATGAACATTATCAACACCTTACGCTATTATTCCAACGTCTTTCGGATAATGGAATAGTAGTCAACCCAGAAAAATGTGAATTGGGTAAATCAGAAATAATATTTCTGGGTCACATCATCAGACAAGAGGGTATTCTGCCTTGCGAGGACAAAATTCGAGCAATCAAGGAGTACAACGTGCAGTCCTCAATCAAGGAACTGAAGGCTTTTCTCGGTTTGGTTAACTTCTACCGACGTTTTATCCCTCACGCGGCAGAACAGTTACGACCATTAACTGATTTACTACGCGGTAATCCACGCAAATTAGAATTGAACGATACCGCACTTACTGCATTCTCACAGATCAAAACGGCTCTCGCTGAAGTTACACTCCTCGCTCATCCTGACCCATCAGCCACGCTTAGTATAGCGGTTGATGCATCGGATTTTGCCATAGGAGCCGTTATGCAACAGAATATCTCCGGTAGTTGGCAACCCCTTGAATTTTTCTCACGACGCCTTACTCCCACGGAGACGAGATATAGCGCTTTTGGTCGCGAGCTGCTTGCAGCCTACTGCGCCATCAAACATTTCCGGCACGCAGTAGAAGGACGTCAATTCATTTTATTCACCGACCATAGGCCCTTAACGTATGCTCTGCATACCAAGTCTGGCCGCTACTCACCACGAGAGTGCAGACATTTGGACTATATCTCACAGTTCACGACAGACCTTCGTCACATTAAAGGCGAGTCGAACTATGTTGCCGATGCTCTTTCACGTATCCAGACGAGTGCAGTTACCTTACCGGTGCTCGATCTTCCTGCTATGGCGGCCGCACAAGCAAACGATCCTGTCAGTACAGAAGCACCACAATCTTCGTCCCTTCAGTGTCAGGAAGTACCCCTAGCTACTAGCTCAGGTACTATCCTATGTGATACGTCTACCGGTCTGCCTCGACCCATCGTACCCTCTACCTATCGCCGTCTCGTCTTCGATGCCCCTCATGGATTGTTTCATCCAGGTATCGCAGCCACCTTACGTCCCATTGCTGCACGATACGTCTGGCCGTCCATGAATAAAGATGTTCGTATGTGGGTAAAGCAATGCTTACAGTGTCAACGATCAAAAGTGCACAGGCACGTAGCTGCCCCCATTGGCACGTTAGCTACGCCTGGTGCTCGCTTTGATCACGTTCATATAGACATTGTAGGACCATTGCCACCATCGCATGGGTATGATCACATACTCACGTGCACTGACCGTTTTTCAAGATGGCCCGAAGCTATTCGCATCACGTCTATCACGGCGGAGACAGTTGCTCACCGCTTCGTAGAACGATGGATAGCATTGTACGGTTGTCCCTCGACTGTCACGACTGACCGAGGACAACAATTTGAGTCCTCATTATTCTCCTCACTGACCCGGCTGCTTGGTACGGAACGCATACGCACTACCGCCTACCATCCAGCATCGAATGGTCTAGTTGAAAGGTCTCATAGCCAACTTAAAAGTGCTCTCCGAGCACACGAAAACGACAATTGGTACGAAACCTCACCGCTCGTTCTCTTAGGCATCAGAACGAGTTTGAAGGCAGATATCCAATGTTCCGCCGCTGAACTTGTATACGGCACGACATTGCGTCTGCCTGGGGAATTCTTCACACCACGGAGCAGTAATGATTTCGGTAAATGAGACTACGTCCATCGACTGTCTGCATTTATGCGAACGCTGTCTCCGGTGTCAACTGGAATACAACATCGACAGGTCGCTCTCCCTCGAGAGTTATCTACCTGTTCACATGTTTTCATACGAGTAGATTCGGTACGCAAACCTTTGCAACAGCCTGACGAAGGCCCTTTTCACGTGATCTCTCGTCACGAAAAGACCTTCAAGGTTGATCGACATGGCCGCGTCGAGATCGTCAGCATTGATCGTCTCAAACCAGCACACGTCGATGACAGTGCCCTACCCGATAACTTGAGACTCAATGCTGGACCTATCAAACCTTCTAGCGGGATCTCTACGTCTACCTCAAATCCCGCGCTAGATACATCAGAGACCTCGTTCTCACGTCCCGGTCAACAGCACGCGTCATCTGCACCATCTACGGACGAGACTTCCGTCTCACGTCCAGATCGGCAGACCACGCCGCCCTTGACCTCGGATGAGATCGCAGGCTCACGAAGTACGAACGAGACCACCGTCTCACGTTCCGGTCGCCGAATACGATTACCCGTACGCTTTCGCGACTAACCGCACAGTCAATAACAGATACGGTGTGGGATTATTTCTATACTTCACGCATGCTACACTTTTCTTTTTTTAATTTTTTTTTTGTATCCTGAGCCCACGCCTCCGACCATCGCCGTTCGGTAACGTCGACTTCAATCAACTTTGGCAAGAGCTGGTTCGGCCACCCACGCTCTAGTCAACGCACTCAGTCGATTATCTGGTTTCGAATTCGCCTGGCATACGCTTGGTCGTTATGGTCGCGCCCGCTTTCTTGGCTCAACGCGGTTTCGTCCTACGTCTGCAGAGTTTTCTGGTTCGCATCCCTACGAACGCAATAATCAGATCCTGGATGCAAACCACTCTGGTGTGGTATGCTAATTCGACCAACAAATACAGCACACTTCTCCTGTTACCGTTCTGCGCAAAAGACTTTAGTTAGCAACTCGAGCATCAACGATCACTTCCTGTTCCGCCAATTCTTACGTCCTACAACCGCACTTCTGCCGATCAGTCCCACGAATCAAAACGCTACTTGTCGAAAGTATAAACCCTTTCTAGCGGGACGCTCCTGTAGTATCCTACTTTTGTCAACAGAACGCGATTGGCTCGATGAAAACAATTATTATTATAACCTATTGTACCAGTGACTGTTTTACTGTGCTCGTTTGTTTAACTGTGCTAATGACAGCCACTATACTTACTCTCCCGTTGACTTTGAACTTGTACGAATCCGGTTACGCTCAGTAACCACACTTGTACTCCTTTGGCACGATCTCGGTATTCTTTCGATACCACAAGATCGCCAACAAATACATCTCGACTACAGCAAACATCTGCCTTCTGATTTTTGGCCTACCGGAATCTTATTGGTCTATTGGCACGTAGTCTTGTAGCGGTGTTCATAGTCAAGCTCAACTCGACACCACGCTACAGTCTTATGTGGAAGTCCTATCATCATCTACGTTGCCCCTTCCGTTAGTGACGATCAGCAATATTACATACAACACTTGTTTAACTCTTGAATGATCTTCACCCTGATCTCCACATTGGGAGGGTTAAAAATGAAGCCAAACATTTCGAAATTATAACATGTATTTCTCGACCAGTTGATGCCGCCTTTTTCTGATTTTTTTTTTCAGCTTATCAAGATTCCTATGGTTGGTTTGGTAACCTCCGGTGCCGAACAATCTCACTTTATTTAAGATCGAACATGTTATATCTTAGTGAAAATTGAATTATGAGGGACGTCTGAGACCTATTAACGGACTAATATGGCTGCTCAGAGGATGAAAATTAGTTCGTTCAAACGTCTAGTCCTTAACTCCAGCATGGATATTAAATGAGCATTGATAATATAAATATACTGACCACCCCTGATTAGGTTGTGACATGCTGTTTGTATGCCAGTCGCGCATCAGAATTTTCTGGCGGCCTGCTTGAACTTCATTATTATTATTCATAAAAATCTTATGGGTACATAAGTGTTGTGAAGAGGCCATTTCGGGTTTCGTCAAAAATGCAATAATACACAAGTTTTAATAATGTTAGCATTATATTTGGGCTGCCTGTTCCTGCCATCTAGATATTTCAACAAGTTATCAAAGTGTTTTTCTGTTAATATATCATTATGGTTATTGATAGCATAACTATTCAGTTGCATTTGTGAAAAGTGTACAACGTTTCTTTGTACAGGCTACAAAAGACTCAATTAAAGATAATGTGGTTGTTGGAGGCTAAGGGAATGTAAATTATTCAGGTGTCGACTGACTGTACTGCTAACTTCTAGCTCGCGATCACTCAATATTTGTTGTCAGTACTGACTAAGAAATAAGAAAAGGAAAATTGTTGAAATACTTTGAGCTGAAAATTCTATGTTGAACTAAAACTGTATACTGAATAAGGCTAACAATGATAATAATAATAACAATAATCAATTTTCGTCAACCGCTCAATATCCCTTTTTAGAGCTTCTGAGATTCATCATTAATCTGGGATTCAGTATTATTACACTGAAGACTCAATGTCTTTTTATGCAGATATTTATGCGTGAAATAGATGTCGAATAAAGCTATCGACTTGAGAGATAACCCGTACTCTTTAACTATCGATTGTGTGGAGTTTACAAATCGGGGTGTTTGTTTGCATAATTTTCAAGTATCTGTGGAAATCGTGTACTTCATACTTATTTTCATTTTTAAATAGTGCTGGTGTTATAAGTGAACTTATCTATTTTTGATTTATTTGCGATTTTTGGCGTGTGGCCAAATAAGTAGAGGACACACTTGTGACATCTCCTGGGATCCCAGCAGTTTTGGCTCTCACTGTTTATGAGGTCCATCCTAAAATCCCGTGGTTTGATTTTGTTTATGCTCACACAAGACGTCAGATACTCGTCCTATCCCACTGGTAAATTCAGAACACAGTAGTTGGGTTGGAAACGGTTGTAATAAAAAAAACCACCTAAGTTACTTGTACAGAATTATCATGGAGAATATCACGACTAGGCTATATAGTTCACATAGTTGTTTAACAAAATTAAACAATATGGCTTACAAAATTGTTGCCAATTAAAGGAAAATGGAGATTATCAACAACCTGCTGAAGACTATTCTATCTTATTGAATAGATCAAAACTATCAGTTTAGAGAGTATTAACCGAACCATAAATAGAGAGAACAATGACTGCCAAGGATAAAGATTGAATAAAATCATAGCATCATACCTTAAGGTTTTTCTCTGAGGTTGGATGTCTTCTCCCAGTAACTCAAATGGTTCAAATGATTGTGGACAGAATAGAAGATTTCGCTTAAGGGGATTCCGTGTCTCGTAGTAGTGGATCACCAATACCTCCAAGCAGGAATCCAGGTATATTAACGATAATAGGGGAAAGAAAAGAAATTGGTAAATCATAGTAAGATATTATCTTTAATCCTTAAGAATAGGTGAAGTTGATTCTTAAAGGACTCCTGGGAAGTCACTTGAACTGGCTCAGCCGGCAGCAAATTCCAGCATTTGACAACTCTTAAGGAGTAGACGTTGTGTCCACAATCAGTTCTGCTGTGTTGTGTCGCCAGTTTCTAGGTGTCACTCCTTAGGTTTGTATCAGAGCTAAATTTGAGTTGGCGTTTAAGAGGATGTCCAGAAGTGATGAGGATAATGTAAGTCACTGGAAGGTCACCTATAAGACACCTGTACTCCAATGTGTAAAGGTTTAGTGATTGTGGGTACTCTTCATAAGTCTTGAATTTGAGTCCCCGAACTGCTTTCGTGGCTCGACGTTGGGTACGCTCCAGAGCGTCCTTATTCTTTTGGAGTGTAGAAGGAAATACTGTGCTTCCGCACTCTAAGTGGGAACGAATGAAACTGTTGAGGATTATGTAGAAAGTTCTTCCATCAAAGTGGACAAAGGTGAGCTTCAATGTTACCAGTGCTAGGTTTGCTCGAAAGGCATTTTTATCACAGTTAGCGTAGGACTTTAAATCGTAGGTTACCAGCACTCCTAAATCTTTTTCAACTTGAGATAATTCTAGAGATTAGTTTCCAAATTTGTAAATGTAGTGTGCAACATCTCAGATGGACTGCTTTACGCTTTGAAGTGTTGAAGGTAAGTCCGTAGTTATCTGCCCAACTTTGAAGTCGAGTTAGATCCTCCTGAAGTGGTAGTATATACTCTTGCTTGTGCATCTCTCCAGAGTTTCACATCATCGTCAAAAAGTAATAATTCAGACAACGCCTTTTGTAGAAGATCGTTTATATAAATCAAGAAAAGAAAAGGTTCTAGTAATGAACACTGGGGGTCCTCACTAGGACATTCCATAGCCAGAAAGTGAAGTAAACCCCTACTTAAAATGTCGAATTTTTAGATATGAAGTGAGCCAACCAATTAGAGGTGATTTGATATCCAATCGTTTGAGCTTATTGATAAGATATATATGTCTGACCCTATCAAAAGCTTTTGAGATGTCAAGGTAAATAATGTCAACTTTCCCCTTCCGATCAAGGATGGTTGTCTATCAGTAAACCGTAGTCATGAAGATGCCACAGGTTGGTTATACAAGAATGACCCTTCCTGAAACCCTATTGCAGCAGTTCTTTGTCGTTCTAGATTTTCTCACTTATGCTGCCACATTCAGGATGAAGTGTACTTCGGAATGTGTGTAAACCTATCAAAAATTGACGTTACATTACTCGTGAACGTCCTTGAGAACACTTCAAGGGCATCTAGTGTCTCATGGTGTCCGATACTTCAGAAGGTAGAACGATATTTATCAGGTAATATTTATCTTGTTCTGTTGTTTAAAATATAGTGTAAACCACTAAGCTAAACGGAAATTATTTTCCATCTTCGTAGACGTTTTGGAAAATGAAGTCAATAATTGCTCATCACAACAGCATGATAATACGCTAAGGTACTTGTATAGGCAGATTTCATCTATAGGCACTGAACATCAATAGTTCGTCAAAGAGTAATTTCTTGATATACGAATATATTCGTACATATGTACATATTTGCTGCGTCAAAACTTTACTCTTTAAAGTAAACACGGGAGACCTGATACATTCCAGTCTTCAGTCATAAGGATAGTAGGTTGGTAAACTTGTCTTAATCCTTGTGTCCCAATCTCCCTATTTTGGGGAAAAATTTGTCCGTTTTAGGAGAACCGCTAATGAGGGTCTTGGATAAATGGCACAGAAACCCCAAAATTTCCCTAGGTCTGGGGAACTCCCCAAAAATTTGGGGAAACTTCCAATTGTTATTGGACTTCGGGGAAGATCCCAAAATGGGGAGATTGGGGTACGCTGATGAGACTGATACCACTTGTTCCAACAAGGTGTTTTAGTCACTGATCACTTGATGGAGATAAATGGAATCCCACTTTGAGGACATTCGATCGCGGTTTTTTAACATTTATGCTGTTGACTCAGACATAATCAGTGTTAGAGGGGCAAAAAATAAAACGCGTTAACACCCGAATCCTCATAAAACACACATGCCAATATAAGGTCCCTTTGCGTCCTGCGATAAGGTAAGGGGTAAGATCTAAATGTTTAAGTGCTCATTGTAGGAAAGTTCAGAAAGACTCATCACTAACTTCGTTTCCACATGCTGAACACTGGGGTATCAGCATTACTCATGTCGGTAACTATTGTAGTTAACATAGTGTATGCTACTGAACCGATTAGAAACGAGAAAAGTCATGGTGAAGATATCGAAGTAGGGTTTGTAATTGGTGTTGGGAGTTAGGACTATTTATTAGGGTTAGTTTCCACCACGAACTGATGAATGATGTAAGAATCCTAAAAACATCTTTTATGGTAACAGTTGTTGCCACAGTTCGTATCATGTTAAAAATTCTTCCTTTACATTAGACTAATTAACTAAAGGCCCCCAAATGGCCTGGTACGGCCGAGAGTGGGGAGAGTCCGCTCTCCCTCTCGAAATGCTCTCACATGGCCATGCGTATATAGCACCTGCCAGGGAAGTCCTACTCACTGCCTTCTCGTGGCGGGGGTGTTGTTTACGAAAATGAGATGACGAAAAGCGAATTTCCAGCGCTTTAACCGGATCCCAAACCAATGGTGCACATGGGCTCCAGTATCCTGCGGGAACAAATGGCGTATGAACCAATCGTTGGTCACCGGCCACCATGAGACTGCATCTCCTTAGGATACTCCACTGCCTTGTGGGTCAGACGTTCAGGTGGAAGGCTCGGGGTGTGGCCCCCTAAGGAAACCACCTGCTTCGGTTTTGGCACCCAGGCAGTATCACAGCCCTCACACAACTCAATTGAGATTCGTGTGGCGCATATGTATTTAGTGCCTCCTTGCACCAATACCTATGTGTTAAAATAGATAAATAATATGTAATTAATTAACTAAAGACCCTAACTTCACACGTATGTAGCCTGCAAAGTCAATACCGACATCGGAGTTCCTAGGACATCGTAAAATGCAGACTACAATAGTTCGGGAAAAACGGTTATATTTTAGATTATAAAAGTTTCATCTTCTAAAAATAGAAGTAGGTTAATGGCATCACATCATATATGTCCTTGAAGTACTGCTTGGGTTTGTTCCAACAATTGGACAAGAAGTGATAGTCACGGAGTACTACATAGAGGTTGTAGATAGGTTAATAAAATTTTGAATTTTTTTAAACTAAGGTGACGGCCTAACTGGACTTGCTATGCTTGGTAGTGTGAAAATTCGTTGTGAGAAAGCTAAGGAAGGGGGAGCTAGATCAAACATTTTATAAGTCCATGGACTCTGACTGTTGGACTGAGGCATGTTCGTAGGTGTAAGCTGTTTGATTGAGATTCGAGCAATTATCCTAACATAAAGTCAATTTCATAAAGCGAATTAACTTTCTTCAGTCATATTTCCTGTACCCAATCTTTTCCGATTCCGCTTATACTGTTACTTTTCTACCACACCGGCATGTCTTAATAATTGTTACAATGCTGATGTGTGGCAACACAAGTTGATAATGACTGACTTATTTTCATTTTCCCACACATGGTGTATACCTTCCACAGAACGATTTACTTTGTAGCGCTGTAGTAGCGATCCTTTCGAAAGACTGAGTTTATTTAGTCGGACACCTGGATGTAAAAATATAACTCAGTGCATTCGCTTTGTTCGGTCTTAGTCCTGGGTCACAGGTTTTCAAACTCGAGGTTTCATAGGAACATATTCGTCATATGTCATAAAAATGCTAGCTTTATAAAACTTAATAAAAGTCAGTCATTGGGCCAAAGATAGTAGAATTAGCATAGTGTGTGAAAGAACGTCATGTTATAGTATGTCATCAAGTAACTGTAGGTTAAAAGCAGTTTATTTATTATTTATTTATTTATTTGAACACATAAATATTGGTACAGGGGGGCACCAAATATATATGCGCCACACAAAACAATGATAATTTGAAGAGAAGGAGAAAAGAGAAAAAAAAGTAATGAACGTGGGGAATTATAAAAAAAAAGAGAGAGAGAACAATGGTGGGGGAAACGGAAAGGTACAATCAGAAGAGATCTTTCAGTTAAGGAAGATACAACCACTTTTTATGAAGAAAGTAAAAGAAGGTTACAGCAGGATTGCCACTGTCTTCTATTCTGAGCCATATCTGATAACGTCTCTAGCCACTGCGTTACACCGTCTCTCGGACCCCAACCAGGGAGTCGTGAAGGACCAACACAACCCAGCCCTTTGCAGCCTTGTTTCATACCACGACACCATGTCATATACTGACCACCTCTCCGCTTTTTCCAACCAGTCCCAGAGTCGGCAAATAATGCACGACGTGGAATTCTCTGGGACGACATTCGTAGAACATGTCCAAGCCACCGAAGTCGGTGTTTCAAGATGGTGACACCAATTTCATTATCGTCTCTGTGACCGAACACTCGATGCCGAACCTCTGCATTACTGACATGGTGTTGCCACTGGATGCCAGCAATCCTTCGGAGACAGCGATGATCGAACACAGAAAGTCGTCTAACATCCTCAGCTCGGAGAGGGCAGGTTTCACAAGCATAGAGCAAAACTGCTCTCACCGTCGCGTTGTAGATCCGACCTTTTACAGCCAGACTAACATCACGAAGGCGCCAAAGATGGCCCAGATTGGCATAAGCCGCTCTGGCTTTCACTATACGTGCATTGATCTCATCACTCACACCACCACCAGCATTTATGCAGCTACCTAGATACACGAACTTCTCGACTACTTCAATCTGCTCACCATCCAGAGTGAGTACAGGATTAGAATCGGGGTGTGGCCCCCTAAGAAAACCACCTGCTTCGGTTTGGGCACCCGGGCAGTATGACAGCCCTCACACAAATCAATTGCGATTCTTGTGGCGCATATGTATTTGGTGCGTCCTTGTACCAATACCTATGTGTTAAAATAAATAAATAATAAACAGGATTAGAATCCTGCCAGTCTTGTAGAAGTACTTTGCACTTCGAAGGTGCAAACCACATACCATACCTACGGACACTGATTGCCAACTGATTAAGTGCGGATTGCATAGCTTGGGCATTCTCGCACAGTAGGACAATATCATCCGCATACTCAAGGTCGAGAAGTCTTTCTCCAGGCAACAGATCCACACCACCGTTACTTACATCCATCAGAGCTGTTTCCAGAATGTCATCGATGGCAAAGTTGAAGAGGAATGGTGAGATTGGGCAACCCTGCCTAACCCCACTGCTCGAATGGAATAGTGGAGATAGGTGGTTGTATGCTCTCACTCTGCCTGAGGTGTTTGTGTATAGGGCTTTTAGGATGTTAATAAACTTCTCAGGCACACCCTTCTTCAATAGACAATCCCAGAGAACAGTTCTGTCCAACGAATCGAAGGCAGCCCTGATATCAAGAAACACTACGATTGTTGGCCATTGATAAGTATGGCGGTGTTCTAACACTTGGCGGAGGGTGAAGATATGATCAATACTTCCTCGACCAGAACGAAACCCAGCCTGCTCCTCGCGAGTCAATCCTTCTCGGGTTCTGAACAACCTACGAAGTATGACGGGAGCCAATAGCTTGGACGCAAACGGAAGTAGACTTATCCCCCGATAGTTGTTACAGGAACAACGTGAACCCTTTTTAAAGATAGGGACAACTATCGACTCATTCCATGATGTTGGTACACTCTCTAGTTCCCAGATCTTTGTAAACAACGTCGTCAGTCCCTTAGTCAAAAAGTCACCACCATCTTTAAAAAGAGCCGGAGGTAAGTCGTCTGGGCCGGGTGATTTGTAACATTTCAAGAGTTGGAGTTCCTTGCGGACTTCCGCCTCATTTGGTGGATCAGTCGTCACCGGCCATGGAGGGCAGGACAGTCTGACCGATGTTGCCGGAGCAGCAGGCCAGTTGAACTGCCCTTCAAAGAATTCTGTTCATCGTCCAAGACGTCGATGGATGTTAGTGATTGGCGTTCCGTCATCCTCGCAGATTGTTTCGCTCACACCAGACTTCTTGCTGCCAGTGGCTCGGATGAGTTGGAAGAGTTTCCGGTAACTACCAGATGCAGCTGCTGCTTCCAACTCACTGGCACGATCCGACCACCAGGCTTCTCGGTCCTTACGCAAGCTTTGCCCGATTTCATTACGTAACGTCCTTCGTCTGTGGTCAAACTCACGGTCACCCGGAGTAGACCGACGGGCTTCAATCAGTTGTAAGGAACCAGAAGAAACCCAGTGCTTGTAAGCGGGACGTTTCGCAAACCCACAACTGACTTGATCCGCCATTTTCATGGCGTCATGCAATTGCAACCAATGCTCATCTATACTTTTCGGTGGAATGGTAGCTAGCCTAGAAGCTAGCTCGGTTCGGTACATACTAGCAACAGAAGTTGCAGCCAGCTTGCTAACATCAAGCCTGTGGTGGCGGTCACTTCGTTGTCCACTGAAAAGTAAGGTAAGATTGGCGCAGACCAGAGCATGATCAGATTCCAGATAGGTACTCCAAAAGGAGCGGCAGTCTTGTACACAACCACGCCAGCGGTAGCTGATCGCGATGTGATCAATCTGAGTCCAGGCTTGAAATGCAGAAGGGGGACGCCAGGTGGCACATCGGCGATGACTGTGCCGAAAGTTAGTGCTAGCCAGAAACAGGTTGTGGTCTGTGCATAGTTGCAGTAGACGTTCCCCGTTATCTGTCCTGCGACCAACGAGTCCCCATCGGCCACCTAAACGACTCTCTTCTGTGCCTAGACGCCCGACCTGAGCATTCAAGTCTCCAGCTAGTACCACAATATCTGTCGAACGCACTTTCTGGAGAAGAACAGTTAGCTGGTGGTAGAACTCGTCCTTGATTGCATCCGGGCTGCAATCTGTCAGGGCATAGGCGTAGATGACGAAAAGACATCGTTTCTCACGCCGATTTCTTCTCACTTTGATGGAACTTTCTAATCTAACAGCACATAACCGACTGTTAATGGGTATCCAGTCGACTAGTGCTGCCTCAGCTCTAGCGCTTAGTGCGACACCAACGCCAGCAAGACCAGACGAAGATGCCACAGGGTCCCCGGATAAACGCACGTAAAACAAGCTTTTTGAAGCGACAGATGGAGAGCGATCTTGTAGTACTTCACCAGGGTCTTGAATACGGGTCTCGGATAGACAACACACATTAATATTAAGACTTTCCAAAGACATAGCCAGCCCTATCTGTTGTCCGACCTGCATAAGTGTGCGAACGTTGAAGGCAGCCAGTTTGAATGTTGCACGTGGTTTCAGAAAAACTGCTTCAGTACTCATATTCGGTAGTAACATGCAATTTTCAACCAGGCAGTGACTCGAGAACGTTTAGATAAAGCTGAATTTTCACCATAGGCGAGGTGCTGTCTGAGTCGAAACGGATACAAAAAGTAGAAATAGGAGATAGTGAATAAATGACGTAGTAAATAATAATAATAATAATAATACCAGTCATTTCAATGTTAATCGGAGAGAAACGAATATTTTCTATAAGCAGATAGTTCGTCATGGTTTTAGTGTGTGGGCTGAGATACTGCCCGGGTGCCCAAACTGAAGCAGGTGGTTTTCTTAGGGGGCCACACCCCGAGCCTTTGACCTAAAGGTCTAGTCCACAAGGCAGTGGAGCATCGTGAGGAGATGCAGTCCCATGGAAGCCGGTGACCAACGATTGGTTCATACGCCATTTGTTCCTTCAGGATACTGGAGCCCAAGTGCACCATAGAATTGGGATCCGGTTATAGCGCCGGACGTTCGCTTTTCGTCCTCTCATTTTCGTAAACAACACCCGTGGTGCGAGAAGGCAGTGAGTAAGACTTCCCTGGCAGAGGCTGTATACGCGTGGCCGTGTGAGAGTATTTCGAGAGGGAGGGCGAACCCTCCCCACTCTCGGCCATACCAGGGCATTTGGGGGCAGTGCTTTTACTATACATATGAAAATATTATAACCATCGTTAGCACTAGTAAAGCGATTGGAGCCTTTCAAGACTTATTTTTCTTATTCATTTTGATAGTTTTTCAGTTTCTTCTAAAAATTATTTCTGAAATTCCCTGCTTCAACAAATATACCTCACTCGGTTTGCAGCTAAATGTTGAGCATGTAAAAAGTTTTAATATGATTGGTAGAACAATTCTGTTAGTTGGGACATTTCACATACATAATCTTACTTTTAGCTTAGTCGACTACATTTCGAAGTGCTATTTCATTTTGGAAATTATTATTATTACGGGCAATACTGATCATTGCACACTAAAGTAGTACAAGCCCCCGAATGCCCTGGTACGGCCGAGAGTGGGGAGAGACCGCTCTCCCTCTCGAAATGCTCTCATATGGCCACGCGTACATAGCCCCTGCCAGGGAAGTCCTACTCACTGCCTTCTCGCACCACCGGTGTTGTTTACGAAAATAAGAGGACGAAAAGCGAATGTCCGGCGCTTTAACCGGATCCCAAACCAATGGTGCACATGGGCTCCAGTATCCTGCGGGAACAAATGGCGTATGAACCAATCGTTGATCACCGGCCACCATGAGACTGCATCTCCTTACGATACTCCACTGCCTTGTGGGTCAGACGTTCAGGTGGAAGGCTCGGGGTGTGGCCCCCTAAGGAAACCACCTGCTTCGGTTTTGGCACCCGAGCAGTATCACAGCCCTCACACAACTCAATTGAGATTCGTGTGGCGCATATGTACTTGGTGCCTCCCTGTACCTATACTTATGTGTTAAAATAAAATAAATAAAGTAGTACAAATGCATTTACATTTTTCATGTTTATTTGGGCTTTTAATGTTTATTATCCACTTTTCATTCTCGATTTATGAACTTCATTATTTTAATGTGTATCATTTTGCCCAGTATTTTATTTGTGTACTGTAAAATCTTCAACAGTCAACGCACTTCAGTGAAACTATACGTTTAGTATGTTTGTTACAGTTTATATTATGCTCCATCCACACTAGAGATTTGACCGGTTGAACAAGTATATCTTGTTATGTCCATTCTATAAATGAGTAAGATGTATGTGCGGTGACCTAGTCAGTTTTTACATTAAGTAAGACATACTACCAATTAACGTTATACTTGAGTTCATTAAAATAATTGATCGATATTTTGTAACACAAGGTTATAAACAGGATATGATAAAAACTTAGTGACTAGTTTTGACTTTCTGTTATAAAGAATCTCGAAAGAATTACTCTGTTTTGGGTTTCTTTTCATTGTTATTACCTATTCTGCAGCGATCTTCACGTTTTATAGTTCTATCAACTAGAGTCACTTAGAATGCATTATTTGTATATTACTATTTTATTTAAAATAAATGCACTAAATATTTTATTCTTTTTAAATGAAGATCTGGTTAGGCAGTCTAACTCTTCATATATATTGTTTCTTAAGAATCTATCTTAATGTGCTCCATTTTCGTTTGATATGATCCTATCAAAACCCACTTATTCGACACTTTAAACTTCACAAGCGTTTGAAAGACTATGCTCCATAAGTGAATGAAATGTGTATGAAGTAGTACTTTTGTAGTTCTGCATCACGAACTAGCTTCAATAATCTTCATACCCCCTTGTACTTAAGGAAAAGTCATGATTACTTCGGTTGATATTTCGCTCTTTCTGAACTAACTTCTTTTACTTCAGTTATTGTTTCGTTAACTTGCATTTTCTTCCAA
This sequence comes from Schistosoma spindalis, assembly GCA_946903255.1. Lineage (NCBI taxonomy): Eukaryota > Metazoa > Platyhelminthes > Trematoda > Strigeidida > Schistosomatidae > Schistosoma > Schistosoma spindalis. The sequence continues at coordinate 21,221,199 of OX336419.1, read as the reverse complement.
GTATGACGTAGAAAACAAATGTCATTAATACGAGTTATATCGCTCTTTACATGCATTATTTCAGAAACCTATCCTTTGATGTGGAAGAAGATGCGTTGTACAAATTTTTTTCACAATTCGGACCGCTAGAATTTGCGAAAGTAGTTAAAGATCCAGCAACACAACATTCCCGTGGTACAGCCTTTGTAAAGTTTGTAAATGCTGAGGATGCATCAAATGTCTTACAACAATCTGATAAACCTGAGGTTAGTTGAAAAAGATTATGTTTTATTGATAAGTTTCTGTGTACTATATTACACTTAATAAGAAATATACTCAATTCCATTATACAACGGACCTATTTTTATTTAGAATGCTCGTCAATTTTCTTTGGAAAACCGAACTTTAAACATAACGATTGCTGTTTCTAGAACAGAGGCACAAAATCTACGAAAAAGGAAACATGAAGATGATGCTTCAGAGGGTTTTGCAGGCCCTGCAGATGCTGTAAAGCAAAAGGGACGCAATTTGCATTTAGCATCTATTGGAAGTAAGTTGATAATATTCCTGTGTATACATATTTTAAATCATCTAGCTTGGTTTCATATAATGATGATCGCTTTAATAATACAACTTTTACAAGTCGATTATTTCCGCTATCATATCTTTCCAATTATTTGTTTATTAGCAGGATTCTGCTATGCTTTCAGGTTAATGAAATGTGGTTTGTAAACTTACGTCATCAGAATTTTATACACTATAGTCGGTTCATACTCCGTCCCGACCGTTGTTGCTACCTTGACGTGGTGGTCGGGCTTGCCTACCATGATGAAGTAATCGAGCTATACTGGCTGGAACAATCCTTCCTCAAGGTCCTACTATGCCAGACAGATCGGCTGAAGAACGGTAAAACTAAAAGCAGCAAACCCAAGGTCCGAAAGCGAAGTCGTACTGCTGACTGTACAGAGGTTGACGGCAGTACAACAGCGATGCTGCCTTGCCATAAGGAGGGGTGGGGTTAGAAAAGGTAGACCCTAAAAATGCACACCTCGCCTTATCCCACGGATATCCGTCTCCGGCGGTAAGGTCTCAACAAGTACGGAGCTAACACGAAAACCACTCACATAAGGGTCGTGTGTGACCGAACTCAAACAGTTGTCCCTTAGACACTGCGGTCACGCTCTCAGGTCACTAAGACCACCTCTAATCCAAATTCCTTCTCAGGTACCTCCAGAAGAACCGTTCCACAGTGTGGGCAACCGGTAAGTGATAACCGCTCTCATACCTCTAACAGCACTCAAGACCACTGTATTCATAATCAACCTCCCTCTTCAATTCCTATTATTCTTCCTACATCGAATTTTAACACTGAACTTCCTCTTGTGGCTCTTTTAACTGACTCATACTTGGTGATTAGGTTTACAAAATCATTGTTGGTATCTTTTAAATTGAGGAAGTTACATGAATATTATGATATAAATAAAAATCACTATCAAATATGATGAGATTTTATGACATCACAGTCAAGTTTCAAATAAGAAAGGGAAATTCATCGCAAAAGTTTGGAATAAAAATGTACTTATTTCGGTTAAAATTGGGAAACTTTCACTTTTTTTGTTCGACTTGTTTTTCGTATAAAGTTGAGATATTGAATCATTGATTTGCTTGTTTGTTCACAGGTAAATTTACTTACGGTGTAGAATCTAAACTTCAGTAGGAATATCTTAGCCTTCAGTGTTTGAACTGAAAGCAAAGAATTCCATGTCATGAACATGTTCTTTATTTTTGAAATCTATTTACAAGATCAATGTTAGCCATTCGCAGGTAACATGAAGGTAAAGTTTCTGCACCTCGTATCAGTACAATCGTAGTTTAAGCCTGCCGCGCACACCCTAACCAGAAAGTCTTCATTTCCTTACTTAAATCACAAGTTAGTAACTTTCTAAACTGGTTCTATATTTTAGCTTGACCCTATCCATTCAACATGGGACTTTGAGATAGAAATTGGCGGCCGACATTATAACGATTGTGGTTTTTCCCCACCCCTAATGATAATTTTGAGGTTATAACCATAAACATTAAAAAAGCTACCGGTTCGAGCGATGCCGAACTATATACTCAATATGTTCAGGTGCACAATTTTTATCCGTCTACCAACCAAAGGACGAGTTTACGTTCGGTCCTACTTTAATGGAAGTGAAACATGGCCGGCAGGAGTAGAGGATATTCATAGGTTATTAGTATTTGATCATAGGTGTCTTCGAAACATTGCTCGTATATCCTAGGACCATCGAGTAAGTAACTCAGTTGTTAGGAAACGGGTACTAGGTAAGGATGCAAATCAATTGATGAAGTAGTGAAACCTAATCAGTTGAGATGGCTGGGACATGTGTTACGTATGCCTAACCACCGAGTGCCCCGACGTGCGATGTTTTATAATGTAGAAGTAGGTTGGAAGAAAGCTAGGGGTGGTCAGACCAAAACTTGGCACAAATCCATGAAGTCACTGACAAGTGAACTGAGCCATGTTGGTAGATGTAGACTACTTGGTTGATGACCGCGAGATGATAGCAATCGATGACTAGAGAGTTTGAATGACATGGCTCAAAATCGTTTCCAATGGCGCAGGTGCATCCACTCTTTGTGTTCTCCCAAATTCTAATCTTCTGAATTCTTCATGTCCCTTTTTTTTCCCTTTTTCCAAATTTATTTCACTGGATTATACTGATTGAATAACATATTCATACCCTAATGTTTCTGATTACTGCTTATACTCTTACTACCTCTACCACTACGGGATTTGAATCGACAACTGCATCTCTGTGCTAATGTGGTATGGCAACTTGAACTAATGTACGTACGTACGAAGTTCTACGTTGTTACTGACTGACAATTTTTGTCGCTTGAATATTTAAAGATGTAACTTGCTGAACAAATCCTAACTAGTGATAAAGTGATTACTAGAGCTCACTGATCTTAAAAAGATAGTGACTGCACAAATTGCTGGCTTTCATTTTCACCCTAAAACAATGATAACTGATCATACCATTTTTGAAATTACTAATGTTATTGGGCAAAAGTTTTGAGAAGTTCAACGGAGAGGAAAGGGTGAGAAACTGTCCATTAATGCAGGGGAGGGTTTGGATTATAAATTTATACTATAGTTGTCGAATGGTGCTCCACTAAAGAGAACTTCATCTGATACGTCCGAGTTTCAGCCGCCGAGTTGCATATTCATACTCCGATTCACCTATTCCGGTTTAAGCAACCAGTTAGTGTCACTGGCCTCTACACTTATGTGGCTAAAAGTTAACCACTTAACGCGAGACTCGAAGATCCTGGAATCAATCTCCGGTGCTTCCGTGGATGTGTACCGCTGAGTTGTTCCACTTTCAGGACAAAGCAATTGTTGGTTTTCAAAGCTTGTCCAAGATCAGTCCGTAATATGAACTATGGATGAGAGGGGTGTTCCTTCAAACTTTATTCACAACAGCGAGTAGTAGGAAGAATTTAAAGACTGACATACATTGTTTCTGCACGATTTCTGCCCTCTCTATCATTGGTTGAATCAAAATATTTATTTTACTTTTTATCATTTTCCTCTTGTTTCATATAGTTATTCGTCCTGGATCATCTGAAGCTGAAGGTTTAAGCAAAGAAGATTTAGCTAGAAGGGATGCATTATTGCGAGAGAAAAAGAAAAAACTAACTGATCCAAATTATTTTATTAGTGATGTTCGATTATGTTTACGTAATCTACCCTTACATGTATCTGATGATGACTTAAAGTCTGCTTGCATGAAATTTCTAAAGAAAAGTACGGACCACCGGATTGTAGAAGTGAGCACGCTTAGAATGTATGACTGATATGTTTTTATTTAAATATTGTTATGGTCAACTTTTAAGGTTTGATTTTCTCATATGTTTGGCGTTTTTTTATATATTCACTGGTAGTTATTGGACGATAACTAAGTACAATGTTACGTATTAAACTTAGATACATACATGTTGCGTCAGTAAAGGAGATTATAAACGGCGGTAAGAATGAGATCTGAACCCATGATCCAGTAATTAAATATGTATGTATTCAGTGCCTTAGTTGTTAGGATTCTCGGTTACCAATCACTATATTGCAGGTTCGAACCACACTCCATTGAATTCGATGTCGGCAGTTGGTCTGTGTCTTTACCCTTTATACAGAACTGTCATTCACTCATGATCAACATACAATCTGGCATAAATTTACGTTAGCTTACTTTCCCATACTATATTAGCATCATGGGATAAAATTAACGAGATGAATAATATAGTATTTGAAGTAATTATAATAACAATGCTACCAAGATAAATTAAACACTGAGAATTTGGTTCAAAAAGATGGAATGAAAAGGATTGTTTAGTGAAATACTTTGATTCTTGATAAAATGAGTTACACTGTATTTTGTCAATTTTTTCGAACATGTCGTATGATTGAAGTGTGTGTGGTCTTGTTTTTGGTTTCTTGAATTTGCAGGAGATAGTAAAGAAAAATACAGTTGCTTATGTAAGAAGTGGATTTTCTAGGATTCTTCTTTGAAATTTTGAAACCACCTTCAAAGAAACCTAAAATGAATACCACTCAACCTGAATGTCATTACTCATGTAGTTGATCATATGCGATTTATGAGCCGTTTTTAATCAACATCTTATTTTACTCAAGATATACCAATCTGTTGTTTTAAAGCTTTCGATACTTTTAATGTTATAATAGATAATTAGTAGTCGAAAATCTAAGCGTATTGATCTGTATTGAACTTTTCGTGTCAAAACCATATAGATCTAGCTGATATATTCCTTTTGATCTGTCGGTTGGAATCCACTCTGTGTTCATAATCCAATTGAATATATAAAATTATTTACTGTTATTTTTATGCTGTACATTTCCAAAATTGTTTTTACAGTTTATTTTTTTCTCTTTTGTTTGGTTTGTAATCCTATCATCAGTGTCGTATTATGCGTAATCTCCAACCAGGCAGACAACAATATCGTTCACTTGGCTATGGATTTGTTGCATTTACCAATCATGAAAATGCATTAAATGTATTGCATGGCTTAAATAATAATCCGAATGCATTCCCACCTAGTAATCGAGTAAGTTAATCATCCTATACTGTACAGTATGCTATTTAACTTAATTGATCTATGATACCACTTACTGACATCTCCCTTCTGTCTTTTAATAAAGGCTTGTTCTGGTTTAACTGTAGTTCTCTGTTGAATAGTCAAATGATTAAAGGAATTGTGTATCGTGTAATCTCTGATGTTTTGATAAAAACCTATAAACCACTGTTATTCTATTATAATAATTTGTCGTAAATTTGATAGTTGTTTGGTTGATTTATGCACTGAAGTATCCTATTTTCATCCAATTATGTCTTGGTATCGAATCCTACCTTATTTACTTCATCCCAAAGTTGAGTACATAAGCCTGTTGGTGTTGTTGATCTGTCTAAATTGCTACATGATTTAATTGTCTTTCTGGGCAACATAATCAGTGCTTGATTCATGTAGAAGTGAGCTTCGTACTTATTCTACGATTCATTAGACAGTTTGTTCTGAAAGCCTTGTTTGTGATTGGTTGTATTCGTAGGTTTTTTACCAGTTCTTTTATATAAGTTGACTATTTTGTCCAGTTAACTTCTAATTATATGGTTTATTGACCTTTTTTGTATGAGTCGATAGATCGGGTATCTTCATCTGAACTTTCGATGTCTTCCCAAACGAATTCATGTCGGTGGTTTCCTACATGCATTTAAATAAGTCATAACATATCTTTTAATAGTTTACATTCATGTTTGCAAAAATGAACGAAGCATTCACTTTGTCGAATATACTGTGTATCGTAAACATAAACTTGTTCTAAGTAAATTTACATTAATCATGACACTATACTATACAGATAACCTTTAGCGAATTTAAGGATGGCTTTGTAATTAACCAATCAAAAATAACCAGTTAGAATGCAGTTGTTGTGTGAGAGCTCTAAAATGTAGAAAAATAATCAAATCACAAAGGATTAGTAGTTTTGAAATAATTAACGAACTTATTAGTGCTAAATATCGATAATTTAGACTGGATATCATTGTTCTGTAATCAGGATAGACCCCAATTCTCAATCTTATATTTTTTAAAACTTAATTCCTAACCGTAAGATTTCTCTACCCGAGTTTCTAATCCTAAAACTCTTAGACCCTAATTCTGAAATGTAGTACTTATAAATGTTGGCTTCTAACCTTAACACACTTTAGTCTTAGCCTATAACATTAAAACCGCTCAATCCTAAATTCTAATCCTAAAACTTTTTTTAACTAGAATACTTCTGACTTTAACCTTTCTAACCTTAACATACTGACTTTAACACTTCATTCCATAAGAGGATCACTATGCCATTCTTTTAAAATACGAATTATCATGAGTTTAAACAATAAACTATCCAAAATAGCGTTTTTAAGTCACGCATCAGCTAGTTTAATTTTGACTGATCGTTCAACAGCATCGGTTTTACCTTATTAATATTTCAATTAATTCTGATTACATTCTACTTTAGTTGGTACACTATTTTTTATAAACTTTGGTGGTGAAACTATAATTTATAGATGAACCTATTAGGTTTGAGATCACAGGTCTTGGATTTTGGCACGGAATTCATTCATCCATTTGGCTATATGACGTTTTGACATTTTAGCTGATGTCAGTTCGTGATGAAATCCTAAATGTAGTTCCTAACCCAAACCATCAACTTTAAGTCATATTCCTAATTCCCCACTCTGCTTAATAACATTCATTTGGTTCTAGTTAGTAGGTGAAAATTCTCAAGATCTCTTTTACGTCACTCAAAGGACGTCCAGTTTGGTAAAAGACTGTAATCGTTTCACAAAACACTCACTATCAGTCAGTCAGCTACAACATAGGACCAGGCACATATATGCATCGGTCCACACACTCACGGAGATTGAACTGTTGTTTATTGTGTATTCATATAGACACTGTTCTAGATATAATTCAAGTAATTAAGAAAAAAAGAATTATTGATGGATAGTGAATTTATTAGTCCTAAACATAAGAAATGAATGTACAGTTCTTGTATGTAAACCTATTTTATTTATTTTATTTTAACACATAAGTATAGGTACAGGGAGGCACCAAGTACATATGCGCCATACAGATCTCATTTGACATGTGTGAGGGCTGTGATACTGCTCGGGTGCCCAAACCGAAGCAGGTGGTTTTCTTAGGGGGCCACACCCCGAGCCTTCGACCTGAAGATCTGGTCCACAAGGCAGTGGAGTATCGTAAGGAGATGCAGTCCCATGGTAGCCGGTGACCAACGATTGGTTCATACGCCATTTGTTCCTTCAGGATACTGGAGCCCATGTGCACCATTGGTTTGGGATCCGGTTATAACGCCGGACATTCGCTTTTCATCCTCTTATTTTCGTAAACAACACCCGTGGTGCGAAAAGGCAGTGAGTAGGACTTCCCTGGCAGAGGCTATATACGCATGGCCATGTGAGAGCGTTTGGAGAGGGAGAGCGGACTCTCCCCACTCTCGGCCATACCAGGGCATTTACGATGAATGTTATTAAGATTACGGCAATTAAATGATTTTAAAAGTAGTCAGAGTGAAAAGTTGACAATTTTGATAATGATTGAGATCATGAACCGATTGATGTTAGACCTCCATTAAAAACCTGGATGCACTGGACGGCCGTTTCGTCCTATTTTGGGACTCCTCAGCAGTGTGCATCCACGATCCCGCTCATGGGATTTGAACCAAGGGCCTTCAATCTCGCGCGCGACTGCTTAATCTCTAGACTACTGAGTCGGCATCCAACGGTTTTAATGTCTAACCTCAACCAATTCACGAAATCGCGCAACCATCTTCCATTGTACTGAGGTAGATACATATCTCTACCCGACACGGATTACCTCCACTGGTCACCATGTGATCATCAGTGACTAGCTTCGCGAGGGAATTCTCAGAGTTCAAGTGAGTAGCTGTGACCAGATTTGTCCACCTACTGGTTATACTGTACAAACTTATTAAATATTTTCATTAATTTATCATCAGCATCTATAGTTGATATTTGAAATTCGATCAGTTTTATGCAAACACTTAATACTTTAATGATGTGAACGATATTGCTTGTAAAGAGTTCTGATTTATAATAAACAAAAAAATGTTTATAACTATAATGAGCTTACTTATTTACTTATGCCTGTTACCCCTCGTGGTGCAGCATAGGCCACCCACTAGCGTTTTCTATCGAATTCTGACCTGGGCAATCCGTTCCACTTGTTTCCAGTTGCTATTCATCCTTTTGATGTCTGCTTCCAATTCCCATCAGGATCACAAGTTAGCATTTGCTTCGCGATGCAGTTTGATGATTTTTGAAACGTGTGTCATCAGTCAGTCAGTCAGCTGCAACGTAGGACCAGGCACATATATGCATCGGTCCAAGTTGCCATAGCGCATTAGCACAATAAGATGAACACCGGAATCATAGAAACAGTTAATTCAGTGGTGGTAATATGTAAAAGAAAATTGCATATAAGGAGATAAGTACAGGAAGAAAGAATTATTTCGTAGATAGAAATATATGAAGTGATTTTAATCTCCTAGTTTAAGGGCAAACAAAGAGTGTATACACCGACGCTATTGTGATCTATTCCGAGCCATGTGACCCTGAGTCTCCAACCATTGGTTACGATAGTCACACTGACCCCAACCAAATAGTCTGCATCTACCAACATGGCTCAGATCAGATGTTAGTGACTTCAAGCACTGATGCCACGTTTTGGTTTGGCCACACCTAACTTTCATCCAATTATCCCTAACACCGGTTAGCATTGCGCGTCGTGGTAATCGGTGTTCAGGCATACGTAACACGTGGCCCAGCCATCTCAGTCGATGAAGATCCATAACCTCATCAACTGACTTACCATCATTCCCTAATACCCTGCGTCTAACTTTACTATTGCTTACCCGGTGTTCCAAGCAAATGCGAGCAATATTTCTAAGGCGTATGTGGTCAGATACTAGTAGCTCACGAGTATCTTCTACTCTTATTTGTCACGTTTCGCAGCCGTAAAGCAGAACAGAAGTAACTGCCGCGCAGTATACTCGTCCTTTTATTGATACTCGGATATCTCGCCTTCTCCATAGGTGACGTAAGTTGGCGAAAGCCAAACGAGCTTTCCGAATCCGTGCAGAGATTTCGTCAGACAACAACCCATTAGGGCTGATCAGACTTCCAAGATAAGTGAAGTTGTCAACGCGTTCAACTACTTCACTCGCTATCCTTAGTTCAGGTGTTGACGCAGACCGGTGCTGAAGCAACAACTTGCATTTAGAGGGAGAGAAGCGCATTTCAAACATTCTGGCATTGTTGCTCAGTGCTACCAAAAGACTCTGTATTTCATCAGCGTCTTCACTAAACAGGACTATGTCATCTGCGTATTCTAAGTCGATAAGTGGACCTCCTGGTAGGAGATCAACACCCGAGAATTCAGTCGATGAGAGCGTTATTTCCATCAGGAGGTCTATGATAAAGTTAAACGAAAAAGGAGAAAGTGGACAGCCTTAATGGATACCACTTGAGGTTGCAAAAGCAGATGACAGTTCGCCATAAGCTCTGACTCGACTAGTAGTGTTCGAGCAAAGAGCCTTAACAAGGTTTATGTACTTCTGAGGTACGCCTTTCAATGACAGACACTACCACAGAACCTCTCGGTCTACCGAATGAAATGCTGCTTTTAAGTCAAGGAAGACCACTATTGTCGGACGCCGATAAGCATGCCTGTGTTCTAGAACCTAACGAATGGTGAATATGTGGTTGATGCAGCCACGACCAGGTCTGAAGCCAGCTTGATTCTCTCGTGTTTGCAGTTCACGAGGTTTTGTTAGGCGTCTGATAAGTATCGAGGCTAGTATTTTAGATACTATATTAGTCAAACTAATCCCTCTATGGTTGTTCTATAAACTTCCATCTTCTTTTCTTAATTACCTCTTCAAATGAAAGTTCGTCTGTTCTCTCCCACAGTAGGCTATTGCTAATGGCATCCAATCAACGGATCTAAAGATTCTCGGATAGACAATTGTTTACAGATACTTGTACTATTTTGATGACGGTTATGATAGTTCTCGAAATTTCAGCTCCGTACAATGAAACTGTCTTGACGTATTGTAATGAGTACTGATATCTAATATGAAAAGTTTGTCCTATTAGAAGAATAATTATTTACATTCGTTCTCTGTTTTTCGTTGTTTGTTCTTCTTTCTTCTGTCTCATAGCGACCAATTGTTGAATTTTCATTGGAAAATATGAGAGCATTACAATTAAAACAGAAAAGAGCAGAAAAATGTTTGGTAAGTTGCAAAAGTTTATATGAATCCCCATACTATTACGTAATGTTATGTGATATTTCATTTATACTCTTATGTTTTGAGTCGATTGTATCATCCATTCATCTTAGCAGTCCCTATATCGTCCGTTATGATACTAACCATGACTCATCTGTTGGTTTCCTAAAGAGATGGTGAAATCATTGGTTTAAGTTGTTTTTAGATGTAGCTTTGAATAGAAAGTAGTAACCATCCATCTATAGTGTTATATTATAATCTTCGTATAAATGAAACAAACTTTCTTCTTTGAAAGAAGTCTTTCTTGATTATATTCTTAATTGAACTGTATCTCGGAGTATATACGTTTTTTATTAACTCATTTGTATTCACTTGTTTATTTTTAATTTCACTCGCATTCCTTCCTGTAACCCTCTCACAATTTCAACATACTTGCGTGGTACATCCTTATTTTGGTCCCAGTTTGGGTCAGAATGTATGTACATTAAGTAAAATGATCACTAATATATGTATATATATCCCTCAATCAATTGTTAGTTCTGAAATTACTGTTATCACACAACAGTAATTTTTAATTCAAATTAACTCATTCATCAGGTATCTGATTATGAGCCACGTCATAATTTTGGAATTTCACGCCTGTTATCCTTTGTGTAACATAGGCCCCCTGATCAGGTTTCTCCAACCAAATCTTTCCTGAGCAATCCTTTCTAGTTATTTCCAATCGCTGTTCATTCTTTTGATGTTTGCTTCTAATTCTCTATGCAATGTGTACTTTGGTGTTCCCCTTTTCCCTTCAGTTTATTGATTTCCTCAGTGTATGTCCTATTCACCTCGACTGTCCCTTCCTAATTTTATTTTCAACTAGAAGTTGGTTTGTTCCGTCCCAGAGTAAGCCGTTGCTGATAGTACCCAATCGATGGACATTCAGTATCTTGCATAGACAATTGTTTAAAAATACCTATACCTTTTTGATGATCGTTGTGATAGTTCTCCAAGTTTCACCCTCATACATTAGAACTGTCTTGATGTTCGTATTGGGGATTCTGACTGTGATATTGGTTGAAAGTTGTGTTGAGTTCCATACGTTCTTCAATTGTGGGAATGTGGACCTTGCTTTGCTAATCCTGGTATTTACGTCTGCGTCTAATCCTCATTGTTCATCGATGGTGCTGACCAGGTACGTGAAGGATTCTATATCTTTCAGAGTTTCGCCATCAGATGTGATTGGATTGGTGTTCTCCGTGTTGTATTTGAGAACCTTGCTTTTTCTTTTATGTTCGTTGAGGGCCTACTGATGCAGAATCTGCTGCTGCTACACTGATTGTCTTGACCTGCATTTGTTGATGTGTATGGGATAAAAGAGTTAGGTCATCTGCAAAGTCCAAATTGTCCAGCTGTATCCAAGCTATTTATTGTATTTCGTGCTTCCCCTCATATGTGGAGTTGTTCATAATTCAGTCAGCCATCAGAAGATAAACAGAGAGAGAGAGCAAGCAACGTTCCCTGACTGCCGTCTTCACTTCGAATACATCCATCAGTTGTCCTCCATGCATGACTTTGTTGTTTAGTGCGTTGTATGAATTGCGTATGACATTGACGATCTTCTCAGGTAAACCATAGTGTCGAAGAATTTTCCATAATGTTCTCCCATCCACATGTTAACCACTTTTTCAAAGTCAAGAAAGTTTATGCATAGTGTCAAGTTCTATTCAATTGATTGTTCAACGATTATACATAGTGTCGTGATTTGTTCTGTGCACGATGTATCTTTACAGATTCCAGCCTGTTGATTTCGAATTTGAGCGTCTACTGAATTTTTCATCCGATTCACCAACACTCTGTTGAAAAGCCTTCTTGATACCGGTAGTAGTATAATTGTTATGACCTTGATTTGTCTACCCACTTTTTGGTGCCGAGGATACTTGTCTAATCTAGATTTCGACCTTGATGCAATAGGCTGATCGGCTTAACCTTGAGACTAGTACGCGTGAGTTCGAGATGGGGTAGAGAGAAGCAAAACTATTCTGTCACCTGATTGGTGGGCAAGCACACGAATGAGAGAAAACAAGACAACTGGAACACTACTCGACCTATTTCCTGGCCACTGAACTCACTGGATTCACTGAATTCAGATTAGTGTAAAAAGATACATGAATAAATAAGTGAATAACCCGACCGCAACGTACAATAATTAGGAAAAATACAATTATGTCCAAAGTTGGGAATTACAGTATAAAATAGGGTGTAAAAACATTATGTTTAAATTACAATAGCTTCGGAACAGAAAAAGATATGACAGTGAATGATACATCGAACGAAAGCTTATGTTCTGTAGAATAGATTAGGGAAAAAATATATATGTCAGTGTTTTACAAGCTTTGAATAAAATGAAATAACGTCCCAAAAAATAACCTTCGTAGTTTGTCAGGACTTCTTGTTTCCTGGTTCACATTAATAATGCTTTTGTAACCGAGTTCTCACACTTATTCAGATCTTTTTTGTTTAGTATCTTTTCAGTCTGTTGATACTTGTTCTTGCTCTTAAATTTTCCTGAATAGAACGTGGGAGTATGTTTTCAGTTACTTTTATGTCTAACTTCATTACTTCAGGTAGTTTATTATCAGATCCTTCTTCTTTCTTTACGATTGATATGTATGTATATAGTTCCTCATTTTATGTTCTTTTTCTTTCTTGATTTATTTTCCAAAAACAAAAAAACAAAAAAAAACAAATAGATGCTTCAATCTAAAGCCAAAGAATCATCATCATCATTATCATTATCAACATCACAATTATTCCCAAAGAATATTAAGAGAAATGGACAAATCACTAAATCTTTATTATCATCGAAATTATCTCATTCAATAATATATAAAAAGTCTAAAATCAATAATCATTTTAATTCTATTAACAAATCAGATAAGAAATTATTTTTATCAAAACATTTCGGTTCAAAAAAACGTCATTGTTATCGTTATCATGAACAATTAGTAAAAGTATCATTAAAATTAAAACATAAAAAAACTCGTAAACAAAAACATGCAACAAACAAAATATATAAAATGTAATCTTATATATATACATATTCGTCAAGTAGTTTGTTTGTTTGTTTGTTTGTTTCTTTGATTACTGTTGTACAATTTATTTATTTTAAAAGGGGTTTTCTCAAGATATTTAATAATTTCAGTAGTTGAAATTATGAATCAATTGAAGGCTAGATTATTATAGAAAACCTGAAAGCACTGGGCTTCCAAATGCCCTGGTACAGCCGAGAGTGGGGAGAGTACGCTCTCCCTCGAAAAATGCTCTCACATAGCCATGCGTATATAGCCTCTACCAGGGAAGTTCTACTCACTGCCTTCTCGTGGCCAGGGTGTTGTTTACAAAAATGAGAGGACGAAAAGCGAATGTCTGGCGCTTTAACCGGATCCCAAACCAATGGTGCACATGGGCTGGCTCCAGTATCCTGCGGGAACAAATGGCGTATGAACCAATCGTTGGTCACCGGCTACCATGGGACTGCATCTCCTTACGATGCTCCACTGCCTTGTGGACCAGATCTTCAGGTCGAAGGCTCGGGGTGTGGCCCCCTAAGAAAACCACCTGCTTCGGTTTGGTCACCCAGGCAGTATCACAGCCCTCACACAAATCAATTGAGATTTGTGTTGCGTATATGTATTTGGTGCCTCCCTGTACCTATACTTATGTGTTAAAATAATAATAATAATAATGAAAGCACTGGACGATCGTCTCATTCTATTGTGAAACTCTTCAGCATTACGCATCCACGATCCCGCCCCCCTCCCGTAAAATTTGAACCCAGCACCTATCAATCTGACTCAATTTCGTGGATTAGTTGAAGTTCAACATTAGTACTGTCGGATTTTGGCTCACTGGTCTAACGGTTAAACGCTCGCACGCTAGACTGATAGATCCTGAGTTCGAATCCTGTGACGTGGGGTTGTAGATGTGCACTACTGAAGAGTCTCCAGTGCTTCCATGTTTTACATGGTGATCTCAATTATTATTGTTACTAAGTGGGTCAGTCATACTTAATGTAGAATATGATACAAGTGTGTGTACATAGATTCATGTTACCTCAACACCCTATTAGTTCAGTTAAATGAAATTGTCGAAATAAATCTCAGATAAGTAGAGGTATTAAAAAGAATAGGTATTTTAGAAGATAACATCGTTTAGTGGAATATATAAAGACAAAATATATTAGGTAATTTAAAAACTTAGGATATATGAGGAAAGCAAAAAGTGAATGAACGTGTACCATTACAAGTTATTTTGAGACATGTCATTGAAAGTCTCCAACTATTGGCAATTAGTTAATCTACGTCTACCTATGTACATGGCTCTGTTCAACATTCATTGTCATAGATTGATCGCATGTCGTTGTTTGACCCTCTCAGCTTCCTTCCAATCTACGCCTACACCAATCATCATCGTGTATCGCGGTAGTCGGTGAATAGGTACACGTAATACATGTCATAATTATCTCAGTCAAGATACATTCACTACTTCAATCGATTTGCTATACTTAGCTAATACTCCACTCCCAACGTTAGAATTGCAACTCAAAATACACGAGCAACAGTTTGAATACACTCACGATCGAACAATGGTCACTTACGTATATCCTCTATTTTCGAAAGCTTTTTGTCATAGCCTTATAATAAGCCGGAACGAACTGCTACATAATATACTTGTTCTTTAGTTAGTAAACATATATCTTGTCTACTCTGCATAAGACTCAAGTTGGTGAAAGACAAACGGGATTTCTGAATTCGTTCTAAGTCCCCAAGGCTGATGAAACTTCTAAATTAGGCAGTCATCGCACGCTCAATTACCTCACTACATGTTCTCAGTTTCGCCATGACCCACACCAGTCCTAGATAAATATTCTGAATTTAAAGATAAAGAGACCCATATCGAATATGCTTGTATTGTTGCTTAAGTCGATCAGATGTTTTCGCCAAAATGAACTATTTCATCTGCGTATTCTAAGTCATTAAGTGAATTTCCTGGTAGGAGGTAGATTCCTGAGAGTTGTGTATGAAAAATTTAAATAAAAATGACGAAAGTGGCAAATCTTCGTTTTGAGTTAACTAAGTAACTACTTTTCGCAAGTGTAATAGTTGGAACACTTGGATTTAATAAAAAAAAAAAAGAGAATTCAGCGAAGAAAATTTTCTTTTCGACGAAATCATTTACTTAACCTGTACATTCGTTTATATAGTTCGATATTGAAAATGTATGTCTATGGAAGGATGGAAAGGATTGTATCACAACAAAAAAAATGGATTCGAGAATAAATAACAAATGAGACAATGGTGTACGGTGGCGCAACTTCGTGGATTGGTTGAAGTTAGACATTAACACCGTTGGATGCCGGCTCAGTGGTCTAGTTGGTTAAGCGCCTGGCGCAAGACTGATAGGTCCTGGGTTCGAATCTCGCGAGGAGCGGGATCGTGGATGCACACTGCTGAGGAGTCCCATACTAGGACGAAACGGCCGTCCAGTGCTTCCAGGTTTCCAACGGTGGTCTAACATCAGTCGATTCATGATCTCAATCAAAAGCTTAATAATCTCCACAACCCCAATACTGATAATAGTCTAATTGACACAGATATGAAGAAAAGCGACAAACAACAAAGGTCATCATAATAAACTGAATAATAATCATGAAAACTTGAATAAGGTAATAATAATAATAATAATAGTTGACTAGGGTTTAAAATGCAAATTAGTAATTTTAAGAAATTCAATAATAATCAAAAATAAGAGTGCAGAAAAAAAAAAGGAACATACCTATTAAGGGAATTAGGGCCAAGGAAGGATGAGAGACTGGACAAATCGTTTCTGCACGCAAAGTTCTGGCTTGAGTTCGTGAATTGCCAATGCCTCAGCAGTGCATAATATATTGATTCGATACCCCTTCGATCCAATTCCTTTGACTCTGTAGATCACTTTAAAGGAAGAATACTTGGGAGCGGTGTGTCCACAATTGATTAAATTCTCTTGTTTGGAACTAGTGATTGTCTTACATTCTCCTTTTAAAAGCCAAGCCGGATAGTGTTCTGAGATGCGTTTGGACAGCGATCCCTTTGTTCAGCCTATATAACGAGCCCCACATGAGCACGTAAATTTATAAATACACATTGATGTGGCCCAAAGCGAAAGTTTATCTTTAACACATCTAGGAATGGTAGGCCGGCTTGATAAAACAATTCGGAGCTTGGCTGTGTAGAAAGTTTTATTCAATGATTTTGAAATCCGTTTATTTAAGATTTCAGCAGCCGTGTCTCCTTTAAATTCCATATTCATAAACAAGGTTTTCTTCTGTACTGTTGATACTTTCTCATGATGAATTCTAGGTGTTAAGTTACTATCGACGAATCTAGGTGGATAACCATTTCTTATGAGAGTTTGTCGAAGTTGAATTAGTTCTTCATCTATTGTGTCAATGGAACAGATTCGCTTGATCCTAGAGGATAAAGAATGAATTAAGTTCCTCTTTCTACTCAATGGGACCCAGCTATGGAAATTAGTGTACTGCCCATTCCAAGTAGGTTTTCTGTATATAGATCGCTGTAAAAGACCATCGGGCATTCTTTTTAATCGGACATCAAGAAAGTGAAATTCATGGTTTTCTTCTGCTTCTAAAGTGAATTCAATTGAGGGGTGACAATTATTGAAACTTTTCAAAATTTCAGTTAGGTCCATGTCTTCTTCACAAATAATGAAAGTATCATCCATATATCTCTTATATAAATGAAATCTCTCAATTATTGGGCGAAGTACCGAATTTTCTAGATTAGCCATGAAGCAATCAGCTAAGAGAGGATCCAATGGAGAGCCCATTGTAACTCCATCTACTTGTCTATAGAAAACATCATTAAATCTAAATTGCACGTTGAGCGTACATCGTAGAAGTAGTTCTTTAAGATAATGTTTTGGGATACACATATCAAGATTATTGTTTTCAATATAGTCACATAAAAAGCAAATTGTTTCTGTGAGAGGAACATTTGTGAACAGAGAAGTGACGTCTAATGAGAACACTTTTTTACCGGTTACGTTGATATTTCTAATTGAGTCGACAAATTCAAAGGAATCAAGACAATTGTATTTATTGATATGCATTTTAACAGGTTGCAAAATATCAGCTAACTATTTAGCGATCAAGTGATAAGGAGAGTTGTTCATATCAAATATCGGACGTAGTGGGACAGTATTCTTATGAACTTTTGGGAGCCCATATAGTCTCGGTATAACGGAACCCGATGGTTTAAGGTGTTCATAGAGGTCACAGTTGATAATAGACTCATCTTTCATTTTCTTTAAGATTTTAACTAGCATCTGTTCAGTTGCGTCTTTTTGAACGGTCTCTATGGAGAATTTGACCGGATCAGATAATATCGAAGATATTTTGGAGATATAATCAAGGCGATCCATAAGGACAATTCCTGCACCCTTGTCTGGGCGACATAACACTAAGTCCTGATTTCTCCAAAGGTCAGATAATTGAGATTTATGTTCCTTTGTGAGCAATCGATTAAATGTAGGTGTTTTATTTACATATTGATTACAACAATCCACAAGAGTTGTTTTGAAATGATCAAAATCTTTATTGGATACTGGGATGAGGTCATTTGTCTGACGAATGAGGCTTTCGAACTGAATTTTAGCGTTGAGCTCATTAATGTTAGTAGACGTACTACAAAATTTAGGACCAAGGGATAATGCTTGTAGTTGAATATTCGATAATGTTATACTTGAGTAATTGAAAACATATTCATCTGGAGATTCGGGAAAAGAAGCTTACGTCTCGGTCTGTTTTAAACTTCTCATTAATTTCAAGATCACATCATCAGTACGACTTTTGCTAACAATATCAATGTAATCTTTGAATTTGTAACGTTGATCTTCTGACAAATCAAATAATGTATGTGAACGTAATGAGATATTTCTTTCCAACTCTGGTATTCTAGACTTAATTTCATCGACATAATTGAGAGCAAGACGTTTCAAAGAGTGATGATTTGGATGAATATGGTTACGGTGTAATGATTTGAAAAATGGTTTCAGATATTCGCGTTTGTCTATACAGCTTCTCAGAAAATTGATTTTGGTTTTTGCTATGGCAAGCTTGACAGAATAACTATGAAACCCACTGAGTTCCTTCACTGTCAAAGGATTCTTGCTGCTCTTCAGATAATTAAAATAACCCATAGTGTCATCTTTTTGTGACTAGACACAAATTTATCGACATTCATTCAAGATACCTAACTGAAGTAAAAAGATAATGCGTACCGTGTTAAATCTAATGAAGAGCAATAGGATGGAGTATATTCCATATTTTTAACTGTTATAAAGCAAAAAAGCTGATAAAACTCCCAATTACCCTTGAGTTAATAAGGTCTGAGAAGTTCTGATTGGCCACGTTTTAACTTAACTATCTGAGGAAATAGGCATATATATGAAAACTGTGGTTTGATTTTATGGGGTAAACATATTTATTTATGAATGAAATGTATATATATTTGGTCCGATCATACAATAAAATTTCCATGCTCAAACCTAGTTTTCTTGCTCAATTAGCCGGTTTAGGCTAGAAAGCATAAATGAATAGAATGATGATCGTTAAATGATTTGCAATGATATAATGTGATCGAATGATAACTCTTCGTGTTACGGAGTTATCCACTCAAACTGATTGGATTGATATGGTAGAGATGACTAAACGCTAGAAGAATAAGTTTTTCGTATTCAATAACAATACATACTTGTTCGTACATAAATAATTAGCACCAAAACAAACATGACCAAGTGTTTACGATTATGTAGAGGCCTTTCATCCATATATGATGAGGATTTACCAAAGGTGATAGTTTTTTTTTATAAACTTTCCATCGTTATTAGTGATACAGTGTGTGGCACGTGTATATAGCCAATGCAGGGGAATTCCTACTCACTACTTTCTAGCTGTGTGAGTGTTATTTAACAGATTCATACTTAGAAAAGCGGAAGTCCAGTGCTTCAACCCAGTCAATGGGCACAGGTTATTCATCTAGGGGAGTTGGAAACCCCTTTCCAAACTAATGGTACACATCGGCCCAAGGATCCTAATGATACAAATGGTGTATGAACCTAATCTTGTTCACCGGTTATCATGGAACAGTATACCAGCCCACATATAAATTCAATAATTTGTTTAACGCATATTATGACGTCCTACAACTAGCCAATACGTATAGACAACCTTAAAGCATACTAATCATCATCAATGACTTAGTAAACTGATACTCTAGTTCTGACGGTTGATTTCGAACGAAGAGGAAGAATTCAAGATGAATTTTCACCTATCAAAGATTAATGTATTTCAGACATTCATTTATATGTATACAACACCAAATCACACAACAGACCAATTTAGATAAAAGTATTAACATGGAATAATAGAAAAACTAGATCGTGTGTTACACAAATAACTAATTCTACTTTATGAGTCGAAGATGTTATATAATAACAAATTACGGTTCAAATAAAAGCTTAAAACTAGATTAATAAGAAAATAAAACCGTAAAAATATAGTTTCAAATGTTGGATATTTTATTTTTAACCGCACTTAACTATTAAAAGATTCAAACCTTATCTCATTTAAAAATAGTAAATTTCATCTGTAAATATTCACTTTCAAACATACTTTAATTTCACTGGTTGAAATCATGAATCCATTGAAGGTAGACCACCATGGAAAACCTGGAAGCACTGGACGGCTGTTTCGTCCTAGTATAGGACTCCTCAGCGCCTGGCGCGAGACTGGTAGGTCCTGGGTTCGAATCTCGCGAGGAGCGGGATCGTGGATGCGCACTGCTGAGGAGTCCCGTGCTAGGACGAAACGGCCGTCCAGTGCTTCCAGGTTTTCCATGGTGGTCTAGCTTCAATGGATTCATGATTTCAACCAGTGAAATTTCTAAAATCTCCACACAATCCCTTCTGATCATACTTTAATTGTAGAGAAACAGGTTACTACATTGGGTTATGGAGAGAGAAAAAAAACGGTTCAAGTTAACTGATTCATAATAATAAATAATAATCTATGGTTCTGTGTTGTTACGTGATTAAAGAACTCAAAGTTATATCTCTACAACTCAGTAGGAATTAGTTTGTTATTATTTTTTCCAGTTTTGAATCGATTTATGATATAGTACAGTCATTTTTTGATCGATAATATTCCTTTTGCAGTTAGTCAGTTTATCATAATCAATATAGAACTTGATAGGTGTGTATATCGACTCAAGTTACCGTTCCACAACACAACAAAATACCAAAGTAGTAGGAGTAGTAATAATATCAGTAGTAGTAGAAAACTTTGGTGATAGAAATATAATTCGGGAAAACAAAAATTTATAAAATGGGAAAAATAATTTTGAAACACATGGTCTAATGAGGGGGGGGAAACTGCAAACGCATCTCCACTATTCTGACTAATTCCAAGCTAAGTTACCTAAATTCTCTAACTACTTGTTTCGAAAATCACACGGACCTCAATCGAGCTGCTTGCATTTACCAATATGGCTCAGATCAGCTGCCAGTGAATACATCAACTGGTGTTATGTTTCGTTTTGCGGTTTCTAGGTTTCTTTCAACGCATCCCTGCATTTATCAATATCACCCTTGGAGGGAGGGAGTGGTTAGGGATAGACGATATGATACTTAGACTTGAATAAAGCTAGTGGTTGAGGCTTTCTATTACAATCTTGTGAAGTTTCTCTGGTTATAGCCCACTACTTAGCTTTCGGTGTGTGTTTTCAGATATCAACTAGCATAAGGTCCTAAGTTTATTGTATGTTCTTCTACGTGTTGTGAAGCCATTTCAAATGCATGATTGAATTGATTATTTACAATTAATAATTTTCTGTCAACAATGCATGCTTTCTAAAAGTTCAGTTGGTCCGGTCTATAGATAAAAGGAAACCAAGGTTGTGTTTCGAGAGTTACCAGAATTAACCGAATATTAATGAATAAAACTCACGTTTATACTAGTCCTAATTAACCCAAACAAAAATGTAGGTAGTGACTTTGGGGAAGATGACCAATTTACTTATTTATCCGAAAAAAAACACCGTCTAAACTTTCAATTCTCACCATATGACTTTGGAACTACTTTGGACTTGTCTAAGCTTGTTCAGCAAGTTGTAATCTCCAACACTGTGATAACGTGGCACAAACAGAAAGCCGGACAAAATTCCTTTGCTATGTAATTACAAGTTACTTGCAAAAGATAAGTAGTGTGAATAGTTGTAACAAGAATATCTCCTATGTACCATTCGTTAGTTTATGATTAGCTGTTTTTTTGTGGGCGTAATGAAATAAAAAATTTTCTGTTCATTTTAAAGCGATTTTCCTTTGAAATTGATTTAATGACAAACTTGGGCTTTATTCTTCATTATTGAGAGTAGTTTATTGTCAATTTTCAAAATGGAGCTTACAAGTGAGATTCCTATGATTATAACAAGAAAACGCGAAAGTTGACGTGTGATCATATTTCAAGGGAGTGGAAAAAATAATGTCGTAGACCTCTCTACTTCTCAATTTAATTTAAGCTGTCATTGTGAGTGACAGTCGAATGATATCGTACTCAGTACGAGGACAGAACACAGTTTCAATACTGTTTGTGACGTTGTGGATGCTAATTTCTGAGAAAGACCAGAATAGCATTACATCAGCTGTTCACTGTATCCTGGTTTTCAAAGGTCCTATAGTTGATATCAAACAATTAACAATAGCCAAGGATAAAGGAATTATATTCATAGATAAAATGAAATTTTTTATTGTACATAAAATAATCTTGGGCCGAAACCTGGAGAAATACGAAAGCCATCATTCAGAAGATACAAGTGTTTGTTAACAGTTGCCTACGCAAAATACTTCGAATCCGTTGGTCAGACACTATCAGCAACAACCCACTGTGGGTGAGAACAAAGCAGATCCTAGCGGAGGAAGAATCTCTGGAAGTGGATGGGACACACATTGAGGAAAGCACCCAACTACGTCACAAGACAAGCCCTCACATGGAATCCTCAAGGCCAAATGAGAAGAGGAAGACCAAAGAAAACATTACGTCGAGAAATGGAGACAAACATGAGAAGAATGAGCAAACATTAGATAGAACTAGAAAGGAAGGTCCAGGTGAATGCTGGTCGGTGGCCTATACTCCATTCGTAGTAACAGAAATAAGTGCATAAAATAGTATAGATCAAGTCTATCACTTATCAATTCACAGCTTGATCCTATATTTTATTGATAGGAAGTTAGCTACTGTATCGTAAATTTTATTTAATGCATGACTGTTAATCGGTTGAATAATAGAGATCTATAGTATGTTACGTTTCCTAGCTAACTAGTTATTCATTTATGCTGTGATGAACGGGTACACAAGAGGGTACAATCGAATGTATTTAAATATATCACAGAATATCTTAGTAAAATCTGAGAGCCATACAGTAAATACTTCATTTGCACAATGTCAAACAATCATCTTAAACGTAACTGTTGCTTCAGGAAAATGTGAATCAATCGTCTCAGAGTTCATTGTTCATTCGTTTCCACACCGATAATTCTCTGTTCTTATTCTCTTTCCTTTCGATCTTCTGAACTTTCTGACACTAGATATTTTATGTATATCTGTTGATATCAGTAGAACACACCATAATCTAGCTTCAAATGACTCATGAATTTAATTATATATATGTGGATATTATGCTAAATTAATAGTTGAATTCATGAGTTATTTGAAGCTAGACCACCATGGAAAACCTGGAAGCAGTGGATGGCCGTTTCTCCTAGTATGGGACTTTTCAGAATTGCCGGCTCAGTGATCTAGAGGTTAAGTGTGCACGCACGAAACCGATAGGTTCTGTGTTTGAGTCCCGCGAGTAAGATCGTAACTGCGCACTGCTAGGGAGTTTCATACTAGGATGAAATAGCCGTACAGTGTTTCTAGGTTTTCCATAGTGGTCTAGCTTCGATTGACTCATGATTTGAACTATTGAACTTACTAAACTTTCCACAAAACCCCTTCTGATTTTCTATGTTGTCAAGACTATTTGGATTTCATAGTAGGTAAACATTTTCAATTCTTTAGAATAGATAGTTTTATTCTCATGTGTAATTTGAAATGGTAACAAATGAATATATTAAGTTTTGTATTCGAACTCGAATTCATTTAATTTAATTGAAATAATGTTATATCAGGATTAACCCCTACCATAATGTATTTAACTAAAAACCTATTAAATGATTAGATTGATTGACTATGTTTTCTATACACAATTATTTACTTATTTATTTGAACACATCAATATTAGTACAAAGGGGTGTCGAATACATATGTGCCACATAGATCTCATTTGATATGTGTAAGGGCTGTGATACTGACCGAGTGCCGAAACAGGTGATTTTTTTAGGGGGCCACACCCCGAGCCTTCAACCTAAAGGTCTGACCTACAAGGCAGTGTAGCATCATAAGGTGGTAGTCGGTAACCAACAATTGGTTCATATGCCATTTGTTCCCGCAGGATACTGGAGCCTCATATGCACCATTGATTTAGAATCATAGTTTTCAATCCCCCTAGGTAGACCTTCCATGTCCATCAACCCAGTTAAACTGTCGGATATTCGTTTTTCATCCTCTCAATTTCGTAAACAACACCCGTGACACAAGAAAGCAATGAATAGCACTTCCTTGTCAATAGCTGTATACACGTGATCATGTGAGAGTATTTGAAAATGGATAGCTGACTCTTTTCACCCTCAATCGTACCAGAGCATTTGTGGATATACACAATGATTGAATATTCTAGTTTTACAATTTACAATGATAAATAAGTTGTTGATTTATTTGTTCATTCATTCCATTATTTTTTTCGACAATTTCACTTTTATTCCACTGATTATTAATTCATAATTATAAAATTTTTCAAGTTTATTATTTGAAGCATTATAACTCTATTTGTGTGTATGTGTGTGCATGTGTGCGTACAAGTGTGTGTGTGTGTGCTTATGTGTTTATGTATGTATATATATATATAGTGATCTTATTTTTCTGTTGTGCTTAACAACGAATAATTTAAAGAAGTAATAGAAATTTGTTTATTTATTTATTTATTTTTTTCTGCATAAGTTTTGTTTGGTAATATAGTTCTCTCTTTCTTTCTCCCCCTCTCCCCAACTCTCTCTCTCTACTTCCCCCCTCTCTCTCTCTCCCTCTTTCGGTGTTTATCTATAATTGGTTACTAACAATGAATAACAAAACAGATAAAACAAAAATAATAATTTTTGCACTATATACACAATTATTGAATAGACTATTAATTGTTTGTTTATATTTAACATTTAAGGTCACCCTATATATTTATATCATAAGAATTGGTTAGTAACGATCTCCTAAACACAAAAAAGAAACATAAACTAAATTAGATTAATTATTCAAATATTGATTATTAATGTTGATAGTTTATAAAATTAAGTTTTATTTACAAAGTATTTGATAAATTTAACAAATAAGAGTACCTAACACTAGGGTGTTAGGTACTTGTATGATTGTACCACAGGATTGAGTTGTACTAATCCGATTGTAGGTATTAAAGTTTATATAATGTGTTTTGTTCTTCTGGGAAATGGGATTAAGCTGTACTGCTAGAGTTATGAAACTTAAGCTTGGATAGTGTCTAGTTCTCGTGGGAACTAGATTGAGCTGTACTGTTTGAGTTATCACATGAAAGTTTGAATGGTATCTAGTTCTCTTGAAAACCAATATAAAATTATTCTGACTTACAAGGCTATATTATATGACTGTGAATATATAAGTTTATTCAGTATTATGTTCTTGGTGCAATCTAGAATTCTCAGCACAAAATAATTCAAAAAGTTTCTTTTTTTTTTATATTTCTTGATCGATCTCCTTGAGATAAATATTGAGTGATTGCCAATTAGATGTTAGAAGTTTGAGAATCAATATCTGAACAATGTTCATTGGTTTCAATGTATATTACATGTCAGTCATCATGATGTCTGTGAATATGCTTTTTTGTAACTTGTACAGAAAATGGTCGTAAACGTTTCATAAACGCCCTTGATTAAGTTATGAGAGTAATAAGCATAATGATGTGTTAAAAGAAATAAGAAAACAGATAACTTGTTGGCATATCTAGATGACAGGAACAGGTAGACCAGATATTTAAGCAGACTGACTTTGAAATGGGTATCATACTTTTTCAAACTATTGAATTCTGTTAATTCATGAATACTTAATTTCAATATAATCAGTATATGCTACTATAATTATTATTATATGCGATTATGAACACCAAGTTAAAACTAGTGGGCGAACAAAATAAAGGGATTTAGTATTATTAAACTTCAGTGTACTCTAACTGAGAAGTCTGTATGAACGTGTACTTTTTTTGCTCAATAGAAACTGATATTACGATTCATTATATTTTCTATATCTATATTATTATTTCAATAATTCAGATTATGAGTGGGACTCTTCAGCAGTGAGCATCCACGAGCGGAATTTAAACCCAGGACCTATCAGTTTCACAAACGAGCGCTTAAGCATTGGAACACTGATCCGGCTGGTATCCAATGGTGTTAATGTCTAATTTCAACTAATCTACGAAATTAAGCGACACATCCACCATAGTCGTCAGCGAGTTACTATCTCACAACTGACCCGGTTGAAATCCACTGGTTACTGTTTCTTACTAGAGCTCTAGGATCTTGAGACCAGTCACTAGTGAGCATATGTTGATTAGTATCAGAAGGGATTTTGTGGAGATTATCAGCTTTATTCAATATTATATTTTTGGGTACAATATAAAATTCTTAGCACAAAGTATTTCAACAAGTTTCTGTTTCTTATTTCTTGGTTCATCATGACGATTAATATTGAATAATTGCCTGTTTGATGTTAACAGTCTAGTCAGTCGACATTTAAATGATGTACATTATTTTCATTGCATATTACCAACAACTACGATGTTTCCGATTGTACATTTTTATTACTTGTACACAGGAAGATCGTAAACTTTTCAAAAACGCACATGAATAGCTTATGCAATTAGTTGACATCATGATGTATTAAAACAAACAAGAAAAAACAGATAACTTATTGAAATATCTAAATGGCAAGAATAGATATTCCAGATATTCAAGCAGATCAATTCTATATCATAAGTCAAAGAAATGTTCTATAAAAAATGAATTATGATTATACCTATTCGATTTATATATAGTTAGCATCAATGAATTGAAATATAGAGGTTATTTGAATGTAATAAAATATCGGCTTGTAATATTGGACAAAATAGATCTTTATTTGAAGCGTAAATCATTCGATTTGTGTGAGGGCTAGGATACTACCTGAAGGTAGTTTAAATAAGGAGCTACACACCGAGCCTTCGACCTAAAGGTCTAATCCACAAGGTATTGGAACAGCGTCAGGAGATGCAGTTCCATGGCAGCCGGTAACCAATAATTGGTTCATATGCCATTTGTTCCTTCAGGATCCTGGAGCTCATGTGCAGCATTGTTTTGTAATCGTGGTTTGCCAACTCCCCTAGGTGAACTCTCCATATCCACCAACCCTCGGTTTTGTAAACAACAGTAATGCCGCGAGAAGGCAATGAGTAGGACTTCCCTGACAGTGGTTGTATACACGTGGCCATGTGTGATTATTTGAAGAGAGAGTGGTGACTCTCCCCACTCTCGGCCATACCAGAGCATTTGTGGGCTTTATTAAACATAACAATAAATGAATCCATATAACTTTTCTAATTTTATACTCGTTAAAAAGAATCAAATTATAAAACTACATCAGTTTGTTGATAAGGTGTTCTGAAGATTACTGAATAGCTAAATTCATTGTTAAACAACAATCATCATCTTCTTACTTAGAGAATAAGTTCAATAAGTAACTACTGAAGTTGTAATAAGGGGAGTTAAATCATGTTAAATATCTGATAATTATCAACAAAGATAGTGAATAATGTTGATGTATTATTATGAATTAACTAAAATTAAAAATGTAAACTATTAAGTGGGAACTTCCTAACCGAAAAATTTGAACACTCATTATGAGCCTTGACAATCCTGGGTTCATTACTTGATAGGCTTATGAATATATACTGACAAAGAGTATCATACACACACACGCACAAAACAACAACTGTTCATTACATTGCAACAAGCAGTTGCCACACTTTGCCCCCGAAATGCCCTGGTACGGCCGAAAGTGGGGAGAGTCCGCTCTCCCACTCCAAATGCTCTCACATGGTCACGCGTATATAGTCTCTGACAGGGAAGTCCTACTCACTGCCTTCTCGCACCACGGGTGTTGTTTACGAAAATAAGAGGACCAAAAGAGAATGTCCGGCGTTATAACCGGATCCCAAATCAATGGTGGACATGGAGTCCAGTATTCTGACGGAACAAATGGCGTATGAACCAATCGTTGGTCACCGGCTACCATGGGACTGCATCTCCTTACGATGCTCCACTGCCTTGTGGATCAGACGTTCAGGTCAAAGGCTCCGGGTGTGATCCCCTAAGAAAACCACCTGCTTCAGTTTGGGCATCCGGTCAGTATCACAGCCCTCACACAAATCAATTGAGATTTGTGTGGCGCATATGTATTTGGTGCCTTCTTGTATCAATATCTATGTGTTAAAATAAATAAACTGTTATGATGAATACCTATTTGATCAATATGGATCTTAATCACAATATGATCCTGTTTTTTACAATAGTTTAAGGAATCAATTAATAAATCAAATAGGAAATAAAAGATTATAACTAGAAATTTCATTTCATAGATATATATTTATTCGAAAAACAAAAAAAAGAAAAAAATGTTTCCTACAGATTTCATTAAAAAATTTGTGAAAATATTCAAATGATATAGATCATGGAAACAAGAAATATTTCATAAGCAGTCCATATGAGTATATGTATGTATGTGTGTGTGTCTGTGTGTGCGTGCGTATGTGCGTATATATATATATATATATATATATATATATATATATATATATATATATATATAATTAACTATATTTATTGTATTGTTCTAAACTCCAAAATCTTTTGTACTATTCCATTAATAATCAAACATTTCAAATATTCTCCATTTTATGTTAATGAATATCAGTAATTCATTAGAAATAGATAATATAGAAGGTTCATGAATATTTAATAAAAAATAAACAAAACAAAACAAACAAACAAACAGTAAATATACATGCATACAATATAACTTTAAATAATTATGATCATAAGAATAGATCTCATTCATACACCCCCCTTTCTCCTTTTCTCTCACTCACTCACTCTCTCTCTCTCTCACACACACACACATACACACACTCATAAACATGTATAAACAAAGGTGATTTTTTAAAAAATTTTTTTCTTAAAAAAAATACATTTTAGGGATCATAGATTATTTTTTTTTTATTTTTTTTTTGTAACTGGGGAGATATGTTTTTGTTTACCTATCAATCGATATTGTGAAAGAAATTTTCAGGGTAATTGAAACTTTCAAATCAAGATGATCATACTTATTAATTTATAAAGTACCAAGAATAATAATAATAATAATAGTGAATGAAGTCAATTATAAAATAAGGTATAATAAGACGATAATTTATGAATGATAGTTGAGCAACATTAAAGTTCTCTTTAGGCTTAAAATAAGAATTCAAAATTGTAATTTCTAATTGATGGTTAAAGGGTTAAAGTTTAGATTTAGGGGTTGGTTTATTTGTTTTCATCATAAATTGATATCAGGTAAAATATCAACAACAACAACAACAAAAAAAAAGAAATGTTATTCAATTAAAACAAATTTCATACTGAAATTTAAGATCTATTATTATTATTATTATGAATTGGATTAATTGGTTTATTCATAAATTATAGTTTTATCTAAGGCAACTAATAAATATCATTGATATTATTGAATACTTGGATCTTTATTTGAATCTTATATTGTCTTGAAAAATTAGAATAAGTTTGATCGGAAAAAGGGTTAGAATGAATTATTTAATCAGATAATCAATCATAATAATAAGAATAATAATAATAGTAAACTTAGTCATGTTATATAAAAGAATTAAATAGATCATAAATTGATCCTTTTTTTTCTTTTGCCCTATGATTGATATTATTGATAAATCAATATTATATTATTGATATTAATGAAGTCCTAAAATATTATCAAGATCATCTAAATTCATTTTATGATCAAGCCAATGTTGATGATATGGCTGTTCTAATAGATTATGATTATGATTATGATTAATATTCTCTTCATCTATATCATTATGATCATTTATATGATTTAAAGGAATTAAATTATTATCATTATTATTATTAGGTTTATTTGTTGAAATGTTTAATTGTAATTGATGAAAAAATGCATCATCTTCATTGATAATAATACTATTAGTTTCACTGGTTTTACAATAATAATTGATTTTAGATATCATTGAAGATGTCATTGGAATTGATGATGATGATGAGGATAAGGATGTTGATGGTGGCGGTGGCGGTGGTGGTGATGATGATGACGATTTAATCATTTCTGTTTGATTCGTTATAGATAATAATCTTGGTGATAATATTGTTAAATCAGATGATGATGATGATGATGATGATAATAATGATAAGGTTTGACTTAATGATAATTCATTTGTTATTAAATCAGATGATAAAGAATTGACATGTAATTTTACTTCATTTATATTTTCTTCTTGTTTATTGTTTAATATTAAATTTTCATGAATAGGATTAATAATATTACGAGTGAATGTTTTATCAATTCTTTGATCAATTCTATTATTTCGTTTTCTCATCACTAGTTCATCATCATCGAAGCCACCGTCGTCGTCGACGTCGTCATTGTCGTTGTTTTCTTCTTTTTCTTTCTTTTCTAATTCATTTAATGTAGAATTAATAAAATTAGTCATTGATTCTGTTAAACTATCATGATTAATATTATTATTATTATTATTTATATTTGAATGATTTGACCACCAATCATTAGTGAAACGTGAATGTACACTATGAATAGTTAAATCTAATGGATCTATTAATTCATCATTATCAAAATCATTTATTGGTGGAATTTCATTTAATCCACTAGCTTTTGATAATTCTTCTACAATTAATCCATTACTATTATTATTACTATTATTATTACTATTAGTATTATTACTATTATTATTATTATCATTATTGAGATCAAAGGATGAAATTGATGAATTAGATGTATAATAGAAATGATCATTTAATATAGAATGAGTTTCATGATCATTAAATAATGCTTGTAGATCACATTGATCTTGTTCAGTTAAATTTAATGGTGATGAATGAATAGAATGATGTAATATATTATTTCTTAATACATTATCATTATTATTATTATTATTATTACTATTACTATTATTATGAATATTATCATTGAAATTAATTGAATTCAATGAATTATTTAAATAATAATCATTATCGATTAATAATGGTAAATCTGTTGTTGATTCCGGTAATAATTCTGATGGTGATGATGTATATAAATCAGATAATTCTGGTGATGAACTAGAATTTGATTGAGTTGTATGATCAATATTAAGATATATATTAGATGATTGATTATAATCAATTAAATTATCTAATTGATTGATACATTTACGTTTTGATAAATTGATTAATTGATTATTATTATTATTAGTATTATCATTAATAATAATAAGAGGATCATTATGATCTATATGTTGATCATTATTGATTTCTGATGATAATTTTAATATTGAATTATATTGTTCCATATAATCGATTAAATCAGGTAATTTAGATAAAGTTTGATTTTTCCAAGCCATTAAAAATTTATAACTAATTTTATTATTGATTAATTGATTTTGTAATTCTGGATTAATACGCCATAAATCACTACGACCATCTAATTCTTCTTTACGTTTAGGGACACGTTGAAAACAACGACTACATGTAAGATGTTTACGAATAATATCCTGATTACAATAAAAGATAAAGATGAAATAGAAATCAATATAAATGTTTGTAAAAAAAAAATAAGAACAGTAGGACTAGGACTAAATTTATTTAATTAGTTATAGTTAATACAGATCCTGAATATGATGTGTATTATTCCAAGTTAATATATCACATGACCAAGACAAAATGAATAGCTGAGGAATCAACTATGACTACTGGCTTTGAGGTAATAGTAGATATTGGATATTATGACAACACAGTGAAATTATGGTGACTAGAAGTTTGTTGTTCTAGGTTCTACTATAACAAACATTAGGGGGTTAAAGAGTGTCGATGTCGTATTGCTGTTCAAACAGGGTGATAAGGGTAATAAGGTATTCCCCCCTCTGACAACTAGCGATTGCGTAGAAGAGGACAAGTCTTACCTTACCACACAGATTTTAGTCACTGGCTGTCAAACCTTTAAAGTATAGAGCTAGCATATTAAAAAATAGTCGAGGAGCTCCAAGTACTTGTCCGTTGAACCCAACGACAATGCTTCTAGCACCCTAAGACAGGTATTAATTCAGTTCTCTCTTCAGGTACCTCAGTAAGAAGTATATTTATACGATGTAAGTAAATGGAATGTGACAACTGCTTACGTGCCTCTAAAAACATCAGAGATTACTTGGCTCACAATAAGAACCCATATTTGTTAACTAGTAAATAAATTTCCATAAACAGCTTAATTCCATAGCCATTAGGAAGAAATTAACACAGCAATTGCATTATGAAGTAACTTGCCAGTTGTATTTGATAATTGACATCAAGAAGGATATATATATATATATATATATATATATATATATATATATATATAAATCCACCTGTAGGGTCACTGCCGGTTCCAACCCTAGATAAAGGAGAAGGTCTCGGGATAGGATCGGCAGCCCCATCCCGTAGAAAACAACCTTGCTAAAACAACTGACCGTAATAAACAATTTAAAACGTTTAAACTGCTCTGGAAGTAAAATGATCTTCATTCAGAAGAGTTATAACGCCGATATTCTTCGGAAGTCACGATACCTATTATCCTTCTGACAACCAGAGAAACAATTTTTATTGATACATGGAATGCTTAGACAACATAAGAGACCGCGAGGACTAATCAAATAGCAACGGAAATGAGGAGATATGACTTGTTGGTGCTTGGAATAAATGAAATCCATTTGACCCAAGCTGGACAGCAAAGGTTAGGTGCTGTAGAGATGTTGCTGTACTCAGGTCACAATGAGGAAAATGCTCCACACAGGGAGTTGCTCTGATCCTCTCCGAAGAAGCACTAAATCACTTATAGGATGGGAATCTCATGTATCCAGGATGATCAAAGCCTCATTCAAAACAAAGAAGGAGGGAATTATAATGAATGTTATCCAATATTATGCACCCACCAATGATAGCAATGATGACGATAAAGATCAGTTTTACTGGAGGCTGTAAACGATCATAACGAAGTGCCCGAGAAACAACCTGACCATCCTGATGGGATATGTAAACTTCAAAGTCGGAATGGATAATAACGGTTATGAATATATCATGAGACGACATGAACTGGGAGAAAGAAATGAGAATGGTGACAGATTTGCAAATTTATGTTCATTCAACAAATCGGTTGTAGACGTCACAATATTAATCCGGAAACACACACACAAATCTCCATAGGTATCACTGGATCACACTACAGAGAACCTAATCGACCATATTCGCATCACTAAAAGATTCAGAAGGTCAATAGAAGATGTGAGAACCAAAAGAGGAGCTGACATAGCTTCAGATCGCCCTCTGGTTGTGGCCAAGATGAAACTGAAGCTAAAGCAGCGCTGGACAACTAGTGAAATAGCATTACGAAGGTTTAATACAGTTTTCCTTAGAGATACTGACAAACTTGACGAGTTCAAGATAGCTCTCAACAACAGGTTTCAAACCTCACAAGATCTATTCGAAGAAGAAGAAACTACCATGAAAAACAACTGGACAGGGGTCAATGAAGCACTAGCTTCAACGTGTCAGGAGGTTCTGGGCTACTAAAAGCAATAACATAAGGAATGGATATCTATCAAAAACCTGGATAGGGTTCAAGAAAGGAAGAACAAGAAGACAGATTAAAAATGACCAAAAAACAACAGAGAAAGCCACGGCACAAGCTGAATATACAGAAGTAAACAAGAGAGTGAGGGCCTGAGTCAAACAATACTGCCTGCTATCTCTCTCTTTCTCTTCTGGTGGTTAACTGAATTATGAAGACCTCCACATATGAGGGGAAGCACGAAATACAATAGACAGCTTGGATACAGCTGAATAATTTGGACTTTGCAGATGACCTAACTCTTCTACCCCAAACACACCAACAAATGCAGGTCAAAATAATCATTGTAGCGGCAGCAGTTTCTGCACCAGTAGGTCTTAACATACAAAAGGAAAGAAGTAAAATCCTCAAATAAAACACAGAGAACACCAACCTAATCATAGTTGATGGAGAAACTCTGTAAGATGTGGAATCTTTCACGTACCTGGTCAGCAGCATCGATGAACGAGTAGAATCTGATGCAAATATGAAGGCGCGGATTGTCAGAACAAGAGTTTCACTTCCACAATTGAAGAATGTATGGAACTCAAAACAACTTTCAACCAATATCAAAGTCTCAATCTCCAATACAATTGTCAAGACAGTTCTACTGTATGGGGGTGAAACTTCGAGAACTACCACAACGATCATCAAAAATTACAAGTATTTATAAACAATTTTCTGCGCAAGATACTCAATATCCGTTGGCCGGATACCATCAGCAACAACCTACTGTAGGAAAGAACAAACCAACTTCCAGCTGAAGAGGAAATTAGGGAAAGACGTTGGAGGTAGATAGGATATATACTGTGGAAATTAAAAGACTGAAGGGAAAAATAAATGAGGAACACTAAAATACTTATTGCATAGGGAATTAGAAGCGAACATCAAAAGAATGTATTGCGATTGTAAACAACTAGAAAGGATTGCTCAGGACAGAGTTGGTTGGAGAGTCTTGATCAGGGGGCCTATGCTACGCGAGCGATAGCCGGTGTAAGTAAGTAATATACATGTAAGTTCTAAACTTAACCGCTATATTTCAATAATATACGAATGAATGATCACTAAGTGATGATAATTGTCATTTTTTCTGATCTTTTAAGTGCTGACTGAATTCTTTCCATCAAATTAAAATGTGGTCACTAGTCTAATTGTGTTGAGATCTTTTTCACTATTCTGAGATGTTAGTTGACTGATCCCAGTCGGCAGAAAATTTTGAACCTAGGGTTCACGCTAGCTGACACTTCAGGAAGACGTATCTATAATCTTTGAGATACTAGTATTAGCTGTTCGGTTCTAACATGCGTCACTTAGGTCTATGGTTTCCTGCCGAATATTTTCACCGATCTAATAGGTCAACGCAGTTTATTTGATTTCCATTTAGTTAGGTGAATGACCACAATACAACTTGATTGATAGAATTCGTTCAACACTAGAGGACTAGATAAGGATATAAAATGGTCTCTACTACACAGTGACTAATCAATTGTAAATATCTACATCCTAAAAGTGTTTAATTGAGACTCGAGCAATCCATTGGTAACATCTGAGGCTGTTTAACTTGATGATGAAAGTTTAAATCCTATTACGGTGCATTCATACTACTATATTACACTGATATCAGCGTATCTGTTCTAATAAAACTTCCGATTAGACAAGATCAAATAAGAGGAATAATAATGTATTCAGCAAAATATATTCGAATTCACTGAGTCTATTTCAATTGACTAATGATTATTGATAATAATAATAACAATAATACGTATCATTACCAAGATTTGATATGATAATTTCGAATAAATTGAGCATTGGGTAGATTGTTATAAATAAATAATATATTTGTGATATCCAAATGAGTAGAAAAATTAGTTTCTCTGACGTCTTGTGACTTAGCGTAAGTCACTTCTAAAGAAGTGGCCAAATAGATATGCGCCACATAAATCATCCGATTTATGTGAGGGCTGGGAGATTGACCGGGTACCCAAACCAAAGTAGGTGGTTTACATAAGGGGCTACACCCCGAGCTTTCGACTTAAAGGTCTGATCAAAAAGTCAGTGGAACAACGTTGGGAGATACAGTCTCATGGTAGCCGGTGACCAATAATTAGTTCATATTCCATTTGTTCCTTCAGGATCCTGGAGCTCATGTGCACCATTGGTTTGTAATCAGGGTTTACCAAGTCCCCTAGGTGGATCATTCATATCCACCAACCCGGTTAAGACACCGGACATTTACTTTTTATCCTCTCGATTTCGTAAAAAACAGTAATGCCACGAGAAGGCAGTGAGTTGGACTTCCCTGGCAGTGGTTGCATGCACGTTGGCACATGAGAGAATTTCGAGAGGGAGAGCTGACTCTCCCCACTCTCGGCCATATCAGGGCATTTGGGGGTATCATCATACCATCATCATACTAAATGGTGTTTTAATAAAATATATTGTTTCTGTGAAGCTATATTGGCAAATAACAGAGTGGGTTGGCGAATGTTGGTCGGCGGCCTATGCTCCATTAGGAGTAACAGGCATAAGTAAGTAAGTACTTTTTGTATATATGATTTCATCCAAATTATTAATCAAAGTGTGTGTATAATCAATATATAAATGAGTGTATTTTCGACTAGGGTTGTCGTTGTCTTCGTCACGGTCGTGTTTTAGGGGTTAATAAATCTTCACATATACCAGTCTTTGTGTACTTACTTCCGCGTCGTGAGAATTTCAGAGGTCCCTTATTTCGAGACTAAGTGATAACCATTTCCGACACAACAATCAATGATGACCGGATATAAAAAATATAGCATTTAAAGAGACAAGATAATCAGTATTCAACCGACAAATTATAACACAAAGAAAACCTAATAACAATCTTATCAACTGTTATGTTCCGATAAGCATAATGAATGGTAACTGTTGGGGATCCATTTATGGACTAATACTATACATATGTTTTTATCGTATAATTGTTAAATAACTAAACTATTTATTTTCGTATCCCTCTTATTATGAGCTTTATTTTATTATTATTATTATATAATCTACCATTCTTGAGTTATA
Source organism: Schistosoma spindalis (assembly GCA_946903255.1). Taxonomy (NCBI): domain Eukaryota; kingdom Metazoa; phylum Platyhelminthes; class Trematoda; order Strigeidida; family Schistosomatidae; genus Schistosoma; species Schistosoma spindalis. Next base: position 21,184,573 of record OX336419.1, on the reverse strand, counting down.
CCCAATCTATCAATTACTACCTCCCTCATTCACAGCTACATTTGGCCAAATCTTGTGGAAATATCAAAATCAGGATCTTCAATACCAACGTCAAGGAAGTTTTACTGTACGAAGCTGAAACTTGGTGAAGTACAACAACTACCATCAAGAAGCCACAAGTATTTATAAATAACTGTCTACGCAAGATACTCAACATCCATTGGCCGGATACCATCAGCAACAGCCTTTTGTGGGAGAGAACAAACCAGCTTCCAGCTGAAGAGGAAATTAGGAAAAGACGATAAAAATGGATAGAACATATATTACGAAAATTATCAAACTGCATCACGAGACAAGCCCTAACATGAACTCCTTAAGGGAAGCGGAAAAGAGGAAGGCGAAAGAACACATTACGTTGGGAAATAGAATCAGATATGAAAAGGATGAATAAGAACTGGAAAGAGCTGGAAAGGATTGCCCAAGACAGGGTTAGATAGAGAATGCTAGTGAGCGGCCTATGTTTCTTTACGAGGAGTAACAGGTGTAAGTAAATAAGTATAGAAATGTTGTTTCCTTTTTTTCATTGGTAAGATGTGGTCTGTCTAGTTGGTAATATAAACCCAGTATGTTTGAAATGTAATAATTCATATCACAGAGTTTCGGATTAATGTTCTGGACTTAACTGGTTGAGCAACGCGGAAAGCAGGATCAATCAGGACTCGAGACTTCTCGTACATATTTTATGCATCATTAATCCGACTGATAATTCACTGTTCCCTAATTAATAATCACAAATTATAAGAATGCATTATTCTTTTTTTTTTTGTTTTTTAAATTTACCTGCCACCAATAATTGTCATTTTGATAACGATAAAATGCAAAATGTAATTGTATCCAATCACATATATCAAGAAATGTAATTTTATTCTTTTTTAATGAATTCATTGCCATATAAATTAATGTATGGGAATTAAATAATGGTTTCTTATAAGCATTATATTGATAAATCTCTTTCTCTTGTATAGATAATGTATCATATTTAATAAATAATTTATTATTCTCTGTTATATGATAATAATAATAATCTTCTATTGAAGTATTATTATGATTATGATTAATAGAATTTGTATAGTTTATAGTACTATTATTAGTAGTAATAGTATTATTATTAATTTTTTTATAAATTACTTGACTACTATTATAATTGAATATATCAGTAGTTGATGAATTTATAATGAAATTTATATCTGTTAAATTCATGGATTGTTGTTGAGGATCATGTTTACGTAATTTCTGATGTTCAAATCTTGTAATATTACTATTACGTAATGAACAGGTAGATGAATCGGGATTACTCACATTATTATTATTATTATTATTATGTAGATCATATATAGAATTTGTAGAAAATTGATCATGATCAATAGGATTTAGATCATCAGTATTAATGTAGACAGTGTTTAATAACTGTTGATAATCTATATTACTATTATTATCATTGTTATTGCTTTGTAATGAATCAGTTATTGTATTAACAGGGATATGATTCAATTGAATAGGATTATAATTTGAATAATAATTTATTGTATTATTTAAGCATTTTAAAGGTGAATCTTTATATTGTTTATTAGTTATACCAATACTACTAATATAATGATGATGATTATCAGTAGTATAATCAGTATTATTATGAATATTATAAGTTGATCGATATTTTGAATAATTTATATATGGTAAAGTATGATTTTCATTTCGATGTTGTATTCCATGAAATAATGATAAATCATTACGTTTATAATGAAGAAATTTTTGTGATGATGAATTCCATGTTGTCATTTGTGGTGTTGTCATTGGTATTGCTGTTGATGATGATGATGGTGATGTATATACACTATTAGTTGAATGAATTAAATGTAATGGAGGTGTAGGAGGTGGAGAAATTGGTGAACTTGTAGATGTGAACTCATGAATATTTAAAGTCTGATTGAAAGAAAAAAAAATATTTTCTTTTTTTTAGAAAAAGGAAAGGGGGACTTATGTAATCAAACTTATATTTCATTTGTATATATTTAAATTAATGAAAGAATATAGAGAATCAAGATGAATGTCTCTAAGGTATACATCATATTTCATAGATATTAGATAGTCAGTTGGAAACAAATTAAGACATTGATATAAAAATGGATCAGTTAAGGTTGATACACTACATCAAAAATGTGAGATAAAATTATTGGTATGGGGTTGTAGAGATTATTAAGTTTTTGATTGAAATCACGAACTGATTGATATTAGGCCACCATTGAAAAGCTGGAAGTACTAGATGACCGTTTTGTCCTATTAAGGGACTCCTCAGCAGTGCGCATCCATGATCCTGCTAGCGGGATTCGAGCTCAGTGTCATCGGTCTCGCGCGCGAACGCCTAACATTTAGACTATTGTGTTAGCTGGTATCCAACGGTGTTAATTTCAAACGTCAATTAATCCGCAAAACTGTGAGACCCTCTTTCATTGTAATGAGACAGATACCTGTCTCTACTTGACACGGATTAGCTCTACTGATCATGGCTTCTCACTAGAACTCTGAAAATTCTCACGCTCAAGGATGAACATCCTGGGTTCGAATCCTGTAAACAGGATCCTGAATGCATACTGCTGAGCAGCCCCACAATAGGACGAAACGGCCATCCAGTGCTTCTAGATAAAATTAACTTGATAAATGTCGGAGTGGTAGAACAAGTAATAATATCACTAATACCAAAAAGATGAGATATCGAATATAGAACTCTAGAAGAACAAATGAATTCATAGAATAGAAATAATAAAATAACTTTAAGACTCAGGTTCTAGAGGTAAATAAAAAGTAAATGAATGCACCATATTCAGATCGACTATGGTTTTTATTAATCAAGATCTTTGAGATGTAGACTGCAATTAAATAGCCTGCACCTACTAATACGACTAAGTCTAATGATGAATAATTTCATGGATTTGAGTGTTACTAGTATTGTACAATTTTGATTCTACTTTAAATAATACTGAATATCAAGGTGGACAACAGTTGGCAAAATTTAACACATGTTTTAAACATATTGGTCTATGAAAACGCCTAATCTTATTAACCAATATACTATGTTTGATTCTGTGACTGAATGTAACTTTATTCATATCATATATCTATGACAAAATTCTTCTAATTTTTGAATTTCTTCTACTGCCATAAGTCATGTTTGATGCATGTTGGGATCACATATTGCTTGCTATAATCACTTTTAAGCAGGAATATGAATATCTTGTCAGTAGAACACTTAACATAAGTAGGTAAAATATTTTTTCTTAACTTTTCATAACTTTTCTTCATAATTACTGTTTTAGGAATAATCAAATAGCTTTAATTAATACAAACTTTCTATCCAAGAATAAAATCTCTGTATGGATCCCAATCAAGAAGTTTAAAGCGTTGTACACATTTCCATTTCAATAGTTTAACTCATGAGTCGATTGAAGCTAGACCACCATGGAAAACCTGAAATCTATGGACAGTCATTTCGTCCTATTGTGGGACTCCTCAGCAGTGCGCATCAACGACTTCACCTTGCGGGATTCGAACCCAGGATCTATGAGTCTCACGCGCGAACGTTTAACCATTAGACCACTGAACCGGCTGGTATCTAATGGTGTTAATAACTGTTTTAGGAATAATCAAATAGTTTTAATTAGTATAATCTTTCTATTGAAGATTGAAATCTCTGTATGGACCGCAATCAAGAAGTTTAAATCGTTGTACACATTTCGATTTAACAATAAAATAACTTCCATATAATCACTCATTTACTTTAATAACTAATTAATTATATAAAAAATATTTAAGTAAACATAAAATGATTTGAATTCAATCCTTGATGATATGGTCATGAATATAAAATTGATAATTTCATGCAGTTATTTTCCTCCGTCTGGAGCCCCTTTGGGGCTACTGCCGTTCCCAAACCCGGATAAAGGAGGGTTGGGCATGAGGTTAGCTACCCCATCCCGTAGAAAAGTAAATCGTCAGAAAACGCTAAAAACGCATGAATTTAAACAAAACCAGAACAAATATTGATGCCGAATAATATGAATTCATTATATTTTATGGTTTCTCATCAACTACTCACAACCAAATATGTATTAGAATTTTACATTGAGATAAGAAATAGTATGAAACAAATGAAAATAGAGAATTGGAAAGAAAAGGATTATTATTAATAACTATATTCGAACACAGTATGCAACAATCGAATCACACTTGATCGAGAAGATTTGGAAGATGTAAACTGCTTCAAATATCCAGGCAGCATCATTGATGAACACAGTGGATCTGATGCAGATGTGAAGGCGCGAATCAGTAAAACAAAAGCAGCATATATATCTACAACTGAAGTACATCTGAAACTCAAAACAACTGTCAACCAACACCAAGGTCAGAATTTTCAACACAAATGTCAAGACAGTTCTACTGTATGGGGTGGAAACATGGAGAACTACGAAAAACATCATCCAGAAGATAAAAGTGTTTATTAAAGCTTTTCTATGCAAAATACTTCGGATCCGTTGGTCAGACACTATCAGCAACGACGTACTGTAAGAGAGAACAAACCAGATTGCAATGGAGGAAGAAATCAGGAAGAATAAGATGAAGCGTTGAAAGTGGATAGGACACACATTGAGAAAAGCACCCAACTGGGTCACAAGACAAACCCTCCCTTGGAGTCCTCAAGGCCAAATGAGAAGAGGAAGACCAAAGAACACATTACGTCGAGAAATGGAGACAAATATGAGAAAAATCAACAAAAATTGCATAGAACCAGAAAGGAATGTTGAGGACAAAGTGGGTTAGAGAATGCTGGTTGGTGGCTTATGCTACATTAGGAGATTCGGTAATGGAACAGAAACATAACACAAACAAACTTTAACAAGAAAAAGAAATAAAAAATTTCCCTATAGTGGAATAAAAACAACTATCTAATACTTCCTAATTTTTAATTTAATTAAGATCAATTTATGGTGTTAACTGTTATAACTTGTAGGGTTTTGCCCCTAATGACTTATCACGTGATGAAACAGTGAATTATCGATCGTACTAATGACACATAAAACCCATACGAGCAGTCTAAAGTCCTTATTTAACCTTCTTCCTGTTTAACATTGTCTGTTAAGTCCAAAACACCAATCTCAGCCTCTGCAATAGAAATCATTATATTTCAAACATACTCAGTTTATATTACCAATCAAACAGACCATATCGTACCAATAAACTAGGAAACAACATTTGTACAAGATGTAACCAAATGTGATTGTGAACATGGGAGATAATAATTGATAGACTAGATATAACTGAAGTATGATAAATCGTATAATAATAGATCATAGATGCAAAAAATAAAGCTCATAATACGAGGGTCACAAATATGAATAGTTTAGTTACATAATAATGATACAATAAAAATACACTTATGGGATTAGTCTATAAACAGATCCTCAATAATTACCATTCATTATACTCATCGGGATATAACAATAACTTATTATTTTTTTTTAAAAAAAAAAAAAGACAAAATTGTAAACTTTTTGTTTTTTTTTTAACTATTGAAAGTGTTCAGTCAATTACTTTATTGTTTATTTGTTTACTTATTTATTTATCTATTCATTTGTTTGTTTATTTGTTGTTGTTGTTGTTGTTGTTGTTGCAATAGTATTGACAACAAAATGTTGACCTGAAATATATAACTTTTTTTTTCTTTCTTTTAACATAACAATAATTAATTAATTATTATTATTATTATTTTATTGTTTTTTTTTCTTTTCTTTTTTTTTCTAACTTACAAAATGATGCATCTTTTTTTTTCCCGCATTTTTTTCTTCTGTCTCTCTCTCGCTCGCTCGCTCGCTCGCTGTATAGATGAGTTACTTCTTATTTATCATTGAATATTGAACTAAACTTATATTTATTTAAAATAATAAGTAGATTGAAATTTAAGGTTGACATTTATATGATTATTATATATAGAAATTTAATAAGATTAATAGTCTTTCCATTGAAATTATAATTTATGAATAATCATTGAAAGACATCATAGTGACTTGATAGATTGTTTATTGAATAATTGAAGATCAAATATAGATGAGAAATTAGGATTAGAATATATAGTGGATAGTTAGGGTTAGGGTTTTCATATTATGAACTGACATTAACTATTATGTCAAAACTTGATTTAGTTAAATGAATGAATGAATTTTGCGCCAAAATCTGAGATCTGTTATCTTATACGCCTGATTGGTTCGTCTATAAATTATAGTCTTGCCAAAAATTCTTATCAGTTTAATTAAATGTCATAGTTACGTAGATTTATACTGAGAGAATACTTTATAATTATGAATGTCATGTTTGTTAGTGTTGATTTAAGTGACTCGGCATTTTGTATACTATGTTTAATGTTAGGTTGATTGTTATTTATTCATCAATGAATGTAGATGCAAGAGGTCATAAATTGATTAATTAACTCAGCCAGTAAGTCAGTTAAGTGCAACGTAGGACCAGGCACATATATGCATCGGTCCAAGTCGCCATACCGCATTAGAACAACAGCATTGCATATAAGGAGATAGTACAAAAAGAAAGAAATATATGAAGTGATTTTAATCTCCTAGTTTAAGGGCAGACAAAGAGTGTATATACCGACGCTGTTGTGATCTATTCCGAGCCATGTCATCAAGAGTCTCCAACCATTGGTTACGATAGTCACACTGACCCCAACCAAATAGTCTGCATCTACCAACATGGCTCAGACCAGAGGTTAGTGACTTCAAGCACTGATGCCACGTTTTGGTTTGGCCACACCTAACTTTCTTCCAACTATCCACAACACCAGTTAGCATTTCACATAGTGGTAATCGGTGTTCAGGCATACGTAACACGCGGCCCAACCATCTCAGTCGATGAAGATCCATAACCTCATCAACTGATTTACCATCATTCCCTAATACCCTAGGTCTAACCTCACTATTACTTACCCGGTGATCCCAGCAGATTCCAGCAATATTTCTAAGGCATCTGTGGTCAGATACTAGTAGCTCACGAGTATCTTCCACTCTTATTTGTCACGTTTCGCAGCCGTAAAGCAGAACAGAAGTAACTGCCGCGCAGTATACTCGTCCTTTTATTGATACACGGATATCTCGCCTTCTCCATAGGTGACGTAAGTTGGCGAAAGCCAAACGAGCTTTCCGAATCCGTGCAGAGATTTCGTCAGACAACAACCCATTAGGGCTGATCAGACTTCCAAGATAAGTGAAGTTGTCAACGCGTTCAACTACTTCACTCGATATCCTTAGTTCAGGTGTTGACGCAGACCGGTGCTGAAGCAACAACTTGCATTTAGAGGGAGAGAAGTGCATTTCAAACATTCTGGCATTGTTGCTCAGTGCTACCAAAAGACTCTGCATTTCATCCGCGTCTTCACCAAACAGGACTATGTCATCTGCGTATTCTAAGTCGATAAGTGGACCTCCTGGTAGGAGATCAATACCCGAGAATTCAGTAGACGAGGATGTTATTTTCATCAGCAAGTCTATGATAAAGTTAAACAAAAATGGACAAAGTGGACAGCCTTAATGGATACCACTTGAGGTTGCAAAAGCAGATGACAGTTCGCCATAAGCTCTGACTCGACTAGTAGTGTTCGAGTAAAGAGCCTTAACAAGGTTTATGTACTTCCGAGGTACGCCTTTCAATGACAGACACTGCCACAGAACCTCTCGGTCTACAGAGTCAAATGCTGCTTTTAAGTCAAGGAAGACCACTATTATCGGACGCCGCTAAGTATGCCTGCGTTCTAGAACCTAATGAATGGTGAATATGTGATCTATGCATCCACGACCTGGTCTAAGGCCAGCTTGATTCTCTCGTGTTTGCATTGCACGAGTCTTAGTTAGACGTCACTCAACACAATACAGTTTCCAATGCTATAGTGTGCAATCGATACATCTAGAATGTTGGCGAATGTCAGTTAGTATGAAGCGTATATTATACAGGTCACTCTGATAATACATATTTACTTATGTTAGTAATCATACTGTAACCTGATGAGTAGAACTCGATTACCAATAAGAATTAGATAGACATCAAACAGTCCATTGTTCAATATTTAGACAGCAAAATCAACTGATGAACTTAAAACAATATGAAAAAGAAGAATTACTTCACTGAGTATTTTACATTTCGCGTTATCCTTTTTTGTTATCAGTACTACGAGGAAAACTTTATTGCTTATTAGATATAACAAAATGTATTAAGTAGTAGATTAACTCACTTTAAGCAATTAACTGTTCTAGATATAAATGATATGTCAAATTGTTTGTGCTTTTTACTTTATTACTTCAGTCAAGATCATATAGCAAGCTATAGACTATAATCAAGTTAAGCTAACATTTATTTTTTTACTTTATAACCTAATCAGCTTGAGATCTAACATTTTAAATGAAAACGATTTGATTAGTTATTTAATAATATGGCAGAGATGGATGGTGGGTAGTAGTGGAATCCAAGACGTGTGTTTCATCCTATTTCGGGTTCTTCAGTTGGATCTACCTGCATCCCAGATTTGTTCACTTTGGGAATCCACACAACCAATATTTATTAATATTTCATTAGTTTACTTCTAAGATTAGATACTTGGTGAAAAAACATGATAAATTAATTTATGTAAGATAATAGTTGGAGGTAGTCGACAGGATACCCTGGATCTAGATTTTAAGCTGTTTCGCATTGGTCAGCAAGTGTTACCTGTAATCTTGAGGGAACTGACGGATTCGATCATGTGTCATACTGCTTCACAGCCACAGACGTTACCACTGTGCTATTCTGTTAGTCACCTCCAACCAACTTCCCAACACAGTGAACACGTTGTCGAATCACTTAGACCAATGGTCACATTGAAACTTGATCGACAAAATTCGATCTACATGAGTCGCTACCCAGTGATAAGCCAATTGTGATTTAATTTATGATTTTAAGAACTATGATCAACTTAATTATTACGAGAATACAGATAAACATGTCAAAATTAAGTATAGAGGTGTATCCATCCAAGTCATTACAGTGGAGTGAAATTGGAAAGATGAAAATTGAATGTTCTGATGCAATCATACTTTTACTATTGAAAGAGTGTGTTGAAAAATATAACTATACAGTAACCAGATTATACATATCTATTTTCCTCTTAATATAAGCTTCATCTTGACCTAGAGATTATTATTATACCATTTAATGTTCTTATGTTCAGTTTATCGACTACAATCTCCTACGTTCCTAGCCACTTTTTAACTTGATCTTGTATAAATGTTATTTTATGGTGTGATGCGATCTGTTTTGCTGGTATATAAACCCATTATGTTTGAAATACATAACTCGTATAATGGAATCTGTTATTGGCGTACTGAACTGAAGTGGACAAGCTAAGCGAACAGAAAACCAATAAGGACTCTAGGCTTCTCATACCAGTCGAACGTCATTAGTTTAGCACAATGTTTAGATTGTATAAACCGTATTTCGACTGACGAACAAATCACGTGATAACTAGTCGGGCTTAAAGTCACAATAACTATTCTAGTTTTATGACGTTATATTCAGACTATGTTAAGATATTGAAAGTGACATGTAAATGAATAAATATTAAACGGCTTCAAAATAACTTAAACATAGTATCCAATTAGTTTGACGCTTAACAAAATTTAATCAATGATACTAAACGTATAGTGAATATGAAGAATTGAATGAATTCACTTGTGATAATGTTATATATTACTTTAATAATTCACAGAGATCCAAAGATTATTATTATTATTATGAAATAGATAAATACTAAACAGTGTTCCACAGTTACTTCAACAATATTTGGAAACCATCGACTGTACTAGAATATTACTAAGGTACAAGATACAACACAACATGCACCAGTCGAATTACACTTGATGGAGAAGATTTGAAGGATGTAAAATCCTTCATATATTCGAGCAGCATCATTGATCAACACGGTGGATCTGATGCAGATGTGAAGGCACGGATCGGCAAAACAAGAGCAGCATATCTAAAACTGAAGAACATCTGGAACTCAAAACAATTGGCAACCAACACCAAACTCGGAATTTTCAATACAAATGGATGGGGTGGAAACCTGGAGAACTACCAAAGCCATAACCCAGAAGATACAAGTGTTTACTAACAGCTGTCTACGAAAATACTTGGGATCATTTGGCCGGACACTATTAGCAACAACCTAATGTGAGAGAGAACAAACCAGATTTCAGTGGAGGAAGAAATCAGGAAGAAGCACTGAAAGTGGATAGGACACACATTGAAGAAACTACCAACTGCATCACAAGACAGACCATCACATGGAATCTTCAAGTTCAAAGGAGACGAGGAATACCAAAAACACATTACGTTGAGAAATGGAGACAAACATATGAAGAATGAATGACAATTGGATCAAACTAGAAAAGAAAACCGAAGACAGAGTGGGTTATAGATTGCCGGTCGGTAGCCTATGCTCCACTGAGAGTAACAGACGTAAGTCAGCAAGTAACTAAAGTATTTATCAAATACTTAAATATTTACTCATTAGTAAATATGTACATTACACAGTAATAATCAATTATTAGAAAGGATTTTGTGTAGATTTTAATAATTCCATTAGTTGAAATTATGAGTCACTTTAAGCTAGACTACCATGGAAAACCTGGATGCATTGGACAGCTGTTTTGTTTTAATATAGGACTCCTCCATGTCACTGCGCATCCATGATCCCGCCATCCCTCGCGAGACTCTAAACCGAGAACTTATCAGTCATGCGTACAAGCGCTTAACCCATTAGATCACTGAAATTGGTCAGTATCCAACAGTGTTATTGTCTAACTTCCATTAATTCACGAAATTGCCCCACCAATTATTCTATGATGATCTAGCTTCAATGAATAAATGATTTCAACTCTTGTCATCATCCATAATAAATAATAATTTAGTTAATAATATATAATCAATTATACATTATTATTATTATTATTATTATCATTATTATTATGAATATAAACTAACTTGTAACCAATTTAAATTTGTTAATGAATCATCTTGTTCTTGTTGATTTATTATAAATTCATTAGAATTATTACGTGTTAACCAATTTTCACGTAATTTTTCAGCTAAATAATCACTTGTATATTCAAACATCATTTTTCTTTTCTCCCTTAATGATAATAAGCTAAATAAATAAAAGAAAAACAGATCCCAATATATATTGATTTATTTATTTATTTATTTATCTTTTCTTTATATAAGTAGTTTATTGCTTTTATGCTAAATAATAATGATAATAGTAGTGATAGATTGTTTAATGATACCATAATAATAATGATAAGAAGAAGAAGAAATAAATAAAGACAATTGAACTGAATCGATTATTGATTTTCTTTATTATTTTAAAGATTATATCGATTTTTAATAATATTAAAAGATTTATAGACTTAAAGTTGTTGTTTTGTTTTAAATAAAGTAACAATTTAGATTAAGATGATAAGTCAGTTGAAGTTAGACCACCATGGAAAATGTGGAAGCACTGGATGGTCGTTTCATCTCATGATTTTAACCATTGAAATTATTATAATATCCAGAAAACCCCTTCTGATATTAATTAACATATGCTCACTAGTGACTGGCTTCAAGAGGTATATATCCTGGAGTTCTAGTGAGAAGTAATGATTAGTGGAGTTCAACCAGGTTTGTTTTGAGATAGTAACTCACTGATGAAGACAATGGTGGATGTGTCACTTAATTCCGTGGATTAGTTGAAGTTAGACATGAACACCGTTGGATACCGGCTCAGTGGTCTAGTGGTTAAGTGCTTGCGCGCGAAACCAGTAGGTCCTGGGTTCGGATCTCGCAGGGGGCGAGGTCGTGGATGCGCACTGCTGAGGAGTCCCACAGTAGGACGAAACGGCCGTCCAGTGCTTCCAGGTTTTCCATGGTGGCCTAGCTTCAACTGACTCATGATCTTAATAAATATTTTGTTTTTGATTGAGATGATGAACCGATTGATGTTAAACCACCATTGAAAATCTGGAAACACTGGACGGCCGTTTCGTCTTATCGTGGGACTCCTCAGCAGTGCTTCGTGAAAAAATTCTCGGAGCCGTGACCAGTGGAGCTAATCCGTGTCGGAAAGAGACAGGTATCTACCTCAGTACAATAGAAGATGGTCGCGCACATTCGTGAATTGGTTGAGGCTAGACATTAACAGCATTGGATGCCGGCTTGGTGGTTCAGTATGTTAATCGTCCGTACGTGAGACTGAAGGCCCTGAGTTCAAATCCTGCGAGCTTTATTGTGGATGCGTACATCTAAGGAGTCACAACATAGGAAGAAACGGTGTTTCAGTGCTTCCAGGTTTTCAATGATGATCTAACATCAATCGGTTCATGATTTCAATCAAAAACTTAAGAATCTTCACAACCCTTCAACTGATAAATATTTTGTTCTTCTTATTTAAAAGGTTAATGATGATAATCATTGAATGATTCAATAATAAGAAAGAATATAACATGATGATGCATTATGACTATAAGTAAACAGAATCATAAACTATTTCATGAATATTAAGTTTAGTATACTACTAATGAATTCTGATATTTAACATTCAAAAATGTTATTGAACTGAAATAGTCAATGATACTAATCATAAGAATTTGAATCATCACATTACTGGTGATAATGACTGAAGTGGTGAGACTATAACCTATGGAAGAACCAATCAAGAGTATAAGATAATAGGCTTCGGATTTTGACGCGAAATTCACTCATCAGTTTGACAAAATAGAGTTTTGATATTATAGCTGATGTCAGTTCATGATGAAAACCCCAAAATCTAATTTCCAACCTTAATCAACAACCGTAAATCATAATTTTAATTGCTCACACTGATTTATAACCCTTATTTGTTCCTGGTTATTAGATGGACACTCTCAAAGTCAGTCTGGCGTCACTCAAAGCTCGTCCATAAACTATAGTTTCACCAGTTTTTCTATTCCATCAAATTATCATCAGTTGTATTAGTAATTATTTTTTTGAAATTTTTACATCTTTTCACAAAAATTCTTTTTCTTTTATTAACCCTCACAGTATTTTACCATGGTAACATGAGACATTCACAATAGAAATAGATTTATATAGTTGATTTTAACTTATAGTTTAAATGTGATATTATGGAAATATATTTTTAACTTGGAAATTGGTGATTGAAAATCAACTGTTTAAACTACTAAACTACTATTCCAAACTAAATGAACTGATAAGATACTCCATTTCATTCTTATACTCCTCATAAATGATAAACCTTAACTAGATATATGATTATATCACGGTTTTTCAGGTATCGTAGTTACTAAAATACCATTTAATTAGATTGACAATTAATATTCATTCTTTGATGACCCTTTATCATACTGAAATATACATCCTAGCTACCCTCGTATATTTTTATCGACTTGAATCACGTTCGTAAATAACGGAATTAAATAAGTCAAATACGAGAAGGAAGTTTTAATATGTATGTTTCATTCACTCATTGATTTGAACAGACAATCAGGAAAATGAAACAAAAAGGACAGAACTAAGCGGATCTGAGAAGACAACTGAGACGACTCGATTTAAACAATTATAAATCGATATTTATAGTTACAGACACATAATCAGTAGAATAATTAATTAACACACAAACGATCATATAAAATAACAGTCAAGATTAATAAGCGAATAATTGACAAGGTAAAAATGTGGCTTGATAAAAATGAATAGATTGATTTGTTTAGAGACTAGAATAACCTATGTGAGTTTGACATAGTATCAATCCTTACAATTCAACTAGTAGATATATATTCAATTAGTTGATGTTTCACTAAGTTCAATTCATCATTTATTGAAAAATTCTGAAAACGTTTTAATTTATAAGTGAACTTCAATAAATGTACTCTTCATAGTCAAAACAGTGTTCAGACAACACCATATAATTATAATAATTTACAAATTACATAATTTTATGAAGATAACGGAGTGTTCATCTATACGTTTCCCAAGATTTTATTTGTACCTGGATGAGATTAACTGGATTTTCGTTGAAATCAAAGAACCTCTGGATGATGATGATGATGTTATGACTGTTATGACTCTCAAATGACAACGTCTTCAATCTTGAGTAATAGTTATGTGTTTACAAATGACTACTCTTGAAAAGTGTACTTGAAATTCTAATGAAAATTTGAGTGAAATGGAGTTCAGCTAAGTTAAAATTAACTTAAAAGAAGTGACTTACATTAAGTTACGAAACATTAGAAATATAATTTTTCTACTGATTAGGATATAACAAAACTATATTTATTATTAACTTACCACTCAATGCTCAGTTTATTTGAAACTATGAAGTTCAACATTACTATTAATACCTATATTACAGATAATGGCTACGTTATGTTATAAACTCACTGAAGTTTAATATTTGATCTATTAGAATCTACCTGAATGAATAGGTCATGTTATAATTATCTCAAGAATGTAAAATCCAATGAAAAATTATGTGTTTACAATCCAATGAAATGTTCTAAACCAAGATAAACTCAAAACTGTTGCTTATCGTCTTTTTTTTCTATCTCTCTCTCTCACTCTCTCTCTTGATTTTCAACAAATCTTCAGCTGATACTATTCTATAATCAAAACGACCTTCATTTTGAATATTTTAAATTTATCTATCTATCTATCAATCAGTGTATTTATTTATATTGTAGTGTCGGTTACTATGCTAAACCTGTCTTCTGGACAGGCTAGTCTATTCATTCTTCTTGAATCACATTTTGAACTTGTTAATTATTCACTTATCAACCCTGACTGTTTTTACATGAGCATATATGTATTTACACTTATTATCCTATTCATCACATGTCTGTAACTTATTTTTATCTGGCTATAAATATTGATTAATGCTTGATCAAATGAAGTTGGCTCATATGCCTTCTCTACTGAGTGTCCTTCCGCTTCACTTCGTCCCTCTGATTGTTTGTCCCAGATCAATAAGTGTACAAAATAGACGTATTCAAAACTTCATTTTTGTATTTATTTGATTGTATTATTCACTAACGTGAGTTAAGTCAGTAAATTTATGTGAAGATTGACGATCTTTATATTTCTATAGAAATCAAAAACGATTAAACTGGAGTCAGATATAAAAGCCACTAAAGTAGTGTGCCCATTTAAGTGGAGTAAGATACCGGGCTATTAAAATATTTACAAACACAAGATACACGTTCATTATTGGGGTTAGACATTAACACCATTAGAGGCCGACCGGCTGAGTGACCTGATAGATTAAGAGTTCGCGCGCGAGAATGAATGCCTTGTGTTAGACTCTTGCAAGTAGGATCGGGGATGCGCACTGCTGAGGAGTCACACGATAGGACGAAACGACCGTCCAGGGCTTCCAGGTTTTCAATGGTGGTCCAACATCAATTGGTTCATGATCTCAATTAAAATACAAAAGAAATTAATTCTTGAATATTTCAATTCAGTTTTCAACAGAATAATGAATTTTATTCTCTCTTTCTACTTGTTATTACATATCAGAAGGGGTTTTGTGGAGATTTTAGTCATTGCAATAGTTGAAATCATTAGTCAATTGAAGCCAAACTACCATGGAAAACCTGGAAGTACTAGACGGCCGATTTGTTATAGTATTGGACTCCTCCATGGCAGTGCGCATCCACAATCCCGCCCTAGTGGAGTTCAACCAGGTCCGTTGTGAGATATTAGCTCGCTAAAGACAATGATGAACGGAAGAACAATTTCGTGGATTGGTTGAATTTAGACATTAACATTGTTTGATATTGGCTGGTTCAGTGGTTTGGAATCTCGCGGAGGGCGGATTCGTGGATGCGAACTACTGAGGAGTCCCATACTGGGACGAAACGGTTGTTCGGTACCTCCAGGTTTTCCATAGTGGCCTAGCTTCAATTGACTGATGATTTCAACTACTGTTATTAAATAGTTTCCTTATTATATCTTTATTTCTCTTTTCACAGTTCTTTTTTTCTTAAAAAAAGAATACTATTTGTCAATTATTTCGATAAACATAAATGTATCCACATCATTAATGATGATGATAATATTACTATGCCTATCATTATAAATGATAACAATTGTGAATCATAACAATAATAATATAAATAGAGTTTCCAATGACGAACTACTATAGGTATTGTGATCATTTTTGTTATTGAGAATAATGATAGAAGGAGTAATAATAATAATAATGATAATACTAGTACTAGTAACAATAATAATAATAATAATAATAACAATAGCAGTCATAATATTAGTGGTAGTAGTAGTAATAGTAAAACTACTTGTAATACTATTGTATAATAAATTGAGGCGTTTCTTTCTCTAAATTACATTTTATGTACTCTTTCCAATATACATTTATATTCATGACCTTTAATAGTAAATAGATGTAAAGACAAATTGTAATACAGTACATGGATACATCATAAGTATGTATCTGTTTATATATAGATGGAAAACATACAATGAAAAAGAAAGAAAGAAGGAATAAGAAATACTTCATTTATTATTTCCGTTTAATTTTCCCATTATTTTCTTACTTTGTATAAGGTACTTTATACAATTGAAGTTATTTCATTATGATTATTGTTATTTCAGTGGTTAAACTTAATTGTTAGTGAAAACTAATGAATTTGCTTGACTTGATAGAATAAAATTAAAATTGTATTTTGCATTGATCAAATACTACTACTACTACTAATAATAATAATAATAATAATATTATTATTATTATTATTATTACTGGTTAGACAGGATCGTGGACGAGCACTGATGAGGAGTCTCACAATAGGACGAAACAGCCATCTAGTGCTTTCAAGTTTTCCATGATAATCTAGCTTTAATTGACTCATGATCTTAACCATTAAAATTAGTTACACTGTTATTATTTGTTAACATCTTCATTTTTTTGTTGTTGTTAATACTTCATAGTGTGTGTGTGTATGTGTATTCGATCAAGTCCTTGTTAGAATATGTAGTCTTTAAGTAAATACTTCACTGTTGTTTATCATTATATAACTTAATCATGTTCCTTTTTTAGTCTTGCTGTGATGAGAAATAAAAATGATTGTATTATTCTGTTTATAACTCATCGATTGAATGTAACTGAATCATAATGTTAACATTCTGTGGTGTATGTATAAACTGATGATTTCTTTGTAGTTGCTGAATTCTTGATTTCAAATTCCAAATACAGTACATTCGTTTGTATTTATCTAGTACTTCTTAATCCAATTGCCTTAATTTGGAGATTATTAGTTTGTACTATAATTCAAATACTCTTAATTATCACACATTCATACTATGATTTGAGCTCAACACAAACCACTTCAAAGACTAATGCATTATCTAGTTATACAATAAGTAACATGTCTAATATAACTAGATATGACTATGTAATGAAATAAATAGTAATGAAGTTATTCATTGTTATAAATTTTACCATGGTAAAGAGTCCTGAATACCAAATATACAATATCACATCATATGTAGTATATAATCAAATTATAACTAATTGAATATATACATGACAAATTTCTTTATTCATCCGTCTCTCCCACAAATCCTCGACTACTGAAGTTTTCTATCATTTCAGCTGATACAACTATTTTTTTCATTCATCATGTACAAGGTGAAAATAATTGTCTTTAAGGGATAATATGCAATAAGGGAAATATATCAATCAATAAATGTGATATTTTTACTTTGTGGTATTTAGCATAGTAATAACTTGTAGATCTTTTACAATACTGTTTGATCAGAAGGGGTTTTGTGGAGATTTTAGCAATTTCAATAGTTGAAATCATGAGACATTTGAAGCTAGACTAACATAGAAAACTTGGAAGTACTGGACGGCTGTTTCGTCCTAGTAAGGGACTCCTCCTCCTATGCGAGATTTGAACCCACAACCTATTAGTCTCGTTCACCAGCGCTTAACCATTAGAGCACTGAGCCGGCCGATATCCAAAGTGTTAATGTCTAAATTCCACCAATCCATGAAATTGCGCCACCGTTCACCATTGTCTTTAGTGAGCTGATATCTCACAACATACCTGGTTGAACTCCACTGGTAACGGCTTCTCATTAGAACTTCAGGATATACCTCTTGAAATCAGTCACTAGTGAGATGATTATTATTAGAAACGGGTTTTGTGGAGATTTTAGTAATTTCAATAGTTGAATACTGTTTGACTAGACACAGTTATCAATTAGAATTACTTAATTTTAAATAAAGATAAATAGATTAAACTTTTGATCAAATCAATGAAATAAGTAGTTTTCATGAGTATAAGTGTAATAATCAAGACAAATCTAATTACATCATCAAAATCTATGGAATTATCAAATGTACTTCACTTTTTTAGTTTGAAACATTATTATTTGTTTGTAACCATGACAACCAATTGTGAATAAAGTTGAATCTCTGAGTGTAACATTAAATTAATCACTTTTGCGCATAAAATAAACGACTGTACTTTTTGGTTTGAAGTGTCATTAGAAATATCCTTAATATGTATAGTATTTCTGATAAGAATTTACATGTATCGTCATAAATAAATATCATTTTTTCTGTCATGTATTCAGGTCAAATTGAAGTTTTACATTCTATTACCAAATATTCTATACTCATTAACATTTTCCTCTATAAGAGATTACAGCTAATCTAAATAGCAATAAATATAATTTCTTACAAGATTGATTGTAAGTAGTATGTAGCAGAATATTCTGTGGAAACTGTTACAATCAACAAATAGAGATAAGAGTTTCAGATGTTCAAAACTTGACATAGGTAAAACATTTAGAGACTAGAAGAGAAGATAGTTTAAAACTAAATAGACGAGGGAACATACTACAAGATGTTAATAAATGTTCAAAAGATATTCGTACACAATAAGTAAATATATTGTAATTAACTAAATGAATTTTCCTTTGTTCCCAATACATTGTTTAACAATACTGCGTAGGGAACAAGAACACCAGCGGGGACAATCAAATGTAACATACAACAAATGACAGAAATAGTTAGTAAAATCTAACAACCATAGAGTAAATGCTCAATTTGCGAAATGTCCATCAGTTGTCTCAAATGACTTATACTTCCTTTGTTCTTGCATTTTCATACAAATTTCGTTCTGTTTTCATTCTTTACTGTTCGGTCTTCTTGTCCCTCTGTTGCCGGACATTCTGTTCACGCCTAACATCATATACTACTTATATCTATATAAGTAGCACACACCACACTGTACTTAAATTCTTCACATGTTTCTTGTGTTCTAATATTCATGTGTTGTTTTAATTAATAGAAATAAATTTGTGGACTGATTATTGATAGTATCTTTTAGTATTTGCTCATTTGTTGGGCAACAAGGAAATAATTTGATAATTGTAATTTTAATCTATTCAAACATGTTGTATGAATCCAGACAGTTGATTGCATACCAACAAACTCAAATAGTATCTCTGTTTTAGAATTCAGTTTGACTAGAACTATAAATGTCGGCTTTTTATTATCTTATTGTGTTAATTACGTTGTATAAAAACATAAAATGATGCGCCATTTGGCTTTTCATTTTTCATACTTGAAACGGAATACGAAAAAAATATCTGGCTGAACAATAGTTGAGTGAATCAATCAAAAGGTCTTAATTACAAATCTTGACTGTACAATTGGTTAAATAAAACTAAAGCTGAAAAATCTCGTTGTCCTTTGTATTGTAACTAAGAAGAATGGTTAGTAAGTAAAGTTAATTTAGTAGATGGATGATAATTGCCTTTTGAAACTGATTTTTGAGTGTTGGTTGTTTTATTATTTATTTTTATTTTAACACATAGAAATCGGTACAAGGAGGCACCAAATACATATGTGACACACAAATCTCAATTGATTTGTGTGAGGGATGTGATACTCCCCGGGTGTCAAACCGAAGCAGGTGGTTTTCTTAGGGGGCCACAACCCGAGCCTTCGACCTGAAGATCTGATCCACAAAGCAGTGAAGCATCGTAAGTAGATGCAGTCCCATGGTAGCCGGTGACCAACGATTGGTTCATACGCCATTTGTTCCCGCAGGATACTGGACTCCATGTGCACCATTGGTTTGGGATCTGGTTAAAGCGCTGGACATTCGCTTTTCATCCTCTCATTTTCGTAGACAACACCCGTGGTGCGAGAACGCAGTGAGTAGGACTTTCCTGACAGAGGCTGTATACGCGTAGACATGTGAGAGCATTTGGAGAGGGAGAGCGTACTCTCCCCACTCTCGGCCGTACCAGGGCATTTGGGAGCTTGGTTATTTGAAAGTGGATAACCATAGAAATAATATTAATGACTTGATTGAAAGAATTTCTATTGTTCTTTAACCCACCGATGTTTAAATTGGATAACTATTTTAGGTAAATAACAAATAAACGTAATGGAAATTGTTTTCGAGTTTAACTTTGTTCACTTTCTTAACTAATTCATTTCAATAGAGAGAAGTTTGATAAATAAATTGAACTTCTTTATTAGAGGCCTTGTTTATTCAATGTACTGACAATTAGACAATGAGCGCAATTGAATTATTTGTTTCTTTTTATCAAACATTCATCATTTCAAAATGAATTTTTATTTAATATTGACGTTTCATAACCGTTCATGGGGTGAATTTTTGTACTGAATGCAAACGCAAACAAAATAGAGCATTTTTATAGATGCATTGTGTAACATGGTCATTAAAGACTATAAGACAATGTAACAAAAGTTGTTTGTGCCGTAATTTGATAGTTTGGTTGCGGTGGCAAGTACTCTACAACAAGTTCTACCTATTGTTTAGGGTATCGTAAAATAAGTGTTACATAATCAATCAGGGTTTTTACTTCTTATCAACAAGTGTTCAAAACCAAAGAATGGATGAATATTTGTTGTCTGGATATTGTTTAGTACACATTCTCTTGCAGTCAATACATCACAAAACCCACGTTTAACTGAAGTTCATTCGAAGTGCGTATGCATAGATGTCCTATACTTTGGAATCTTTTGTCACAAGACTTATTTATGGGAAAGATTGATAGTGCAATTATTAGGTAGACAGATAACTCTCAAGTTAAATGCCCAGTTTTATACTTATACTTATACCTTTATACTTAGCTGAGAAGTCACATGTCAGGATGTAACAACTGTTTGGTACATTCAGGTTTCCCATGGTTTTCCAGAAAGATAGGCTCGTGATCTCAATAAAATCCTATAGTCTCCATAACCCTTAAGCTGATAATAAATACAAGTAGTGACTAAATTAAATAACCCTTACGTTTTATAAAATTTAGTCTTGAATGTTCACGAAAAATAGCCTAAAACTAATTATGACATATTTTAAAGAGGTTACTAAATAAAACGGTATCGAAATAAATTTTTTTAATCAGAAACATATTGGTTTTTACTATCTTTTATTTTAAACTAGACTTTCTGGCTACTAGGTCAAGCTTCAATGATCAATTTGATCTCTTGTGCTCATCAAATATACTCAGACTGCAGTAACAAATTTATTTGAGAAAATCAATGGGTAAGACTTGCAACAATTCCCATCAATAAACTATTGATAGTTGGGTTATTCGACATGCACTGTTTGAAACAGAATTGACGAGAATATGACTTATGGATGAACCAATGGAGTTAAGGAAAGAAAGTCATGACTTTCGGTACGACGTTCATTCATCCATATTGCTAAATAGCAATTTAAAATTATTACCGATATCGGTTTGTTATAAAAATCCTTTTTTAGTTCCTAATACTAAATTCTAACTCTAAATCCTAATTATAATTTTTTATGCAAATTTCTAGACCTACTTGACTCCAGTAAGTCGGTGAATTGTCTCAAGGTCACTTTAAATTTGCCTAAAGTTTGTCCGCAAATCGTAACTTCACCAAAAGTCTGTATTACATTCAAAGATGCTTGAAAACATTTGTAAATAAATTTGTTGATAAAACTCATCATAAGCCTTCTATCACTGAAACAGTGGAGACCAGATTGAAAAGCAGTGCTTTTGTATAATGTACCTTTGTCGTTAGTAAATATCGGCCATCTGGGCTTAAACAAAAGACTTTCACACTAAGAGCACTGCAAAACCCCTAGATTTATTAATTTAGATGTTAACTGCTAAACTACAGTAATGGTAATTTAAGACAGTGGTTGACATAAAGACTTGTTCCATAAATTTATACATTAAAAGAAGTTTTGTTATCTCAAAGTAAATGTATGTTTGTCATAGCTGAAGGTACATAATGAAAAAGGCATAAGTTATTAAAAAAACATGTTTACTGCATCAAATGTTTTTCATTTCGAACTCTCATATTATGCCGTTACCACAAAGATAATTTACAAAACACTTAAGATTCATACTGATTGTTAATTTGACAGGTATTTAGGTTGGGTGAAATCAAATATAAAAACCAATACTATTTCTTTGTTATTTTTGACTTTTTGAAAAGTTGAAATAACAGGTAAACTCTTTGAAGTACTCAAAAAGCTTCCGGGATTGCACTGTATACTTGTTGAAATATGCTTTAGGTGCGGTGGAGGGTAGATTTTCTAGACCCATGTATAGTTGTGAATCTGAACGTTGATAGATATAAGTCATATTTCTGTTAAAAACGCTGTATTACCCCGTCGATCAACAAAGAGTAAAAAAGTACAGTGTACAGCTTTTAAGATGACAAAGTACAATTTTCGGACCAATATTGAGTTTAATTACTAATAAAAATTACCTATGACGAAGCTTGTTAAGCTTTGATAATCACAATATCATTTGACAATCTCGTTCGCCATTTACATGAATAACTTGAACACGTTTCAATTGTTTGAAAGACAAAAATAGCGCAAGATGAGATGAATCCGACTAAAAGCTTTGAGTAAATGGCGGACTATATAAAACTATTTCAGTGCCGGTACTTTATTCTAGATCACAGTAGAATTTAAATGTTTTTTGGGAACTTTTCAGAGCAATTATGTATAAAGAAATGTTGCTTTCCTAAATAAGAAGGATAACTCCACATGCTGTACTACAAGGACAATGAAGGTGTGTTTGCAACCACATTCTAGTGAAAATATTGTTTTGCAGTTACAAAATCTTGGAAAGACCTAACTATCAAGAAGATTTGAAACATTTAGCTAAATAAAAGCTAAATCATATTTGATTATATATCACCTACGCAACAGACGCAGATTAAGATAAACCTAAACGTATAATAAGAATATATCATTTTCCGGTGAAATGTTAACATGATTTGATCAGTCTTTAGCAACCTGGCAACTTGCATCAAGATTATGAAACTTATGTCATCCTAAAACACATGATGAATACAGTTTCCATAAAAATCAGATCTGAATATTCTAAATATTTTGTAATTCATAAAAGGTGATTACTCGGAATAACCAAAAAGAAGTATTGACTAATGAGTAGCGTTAAACTAAGCGAAAACGGTTGACAGTCATGAAGTAGTGTTTAGTAGCCGTACATAATATTAAAATTGTTAGCTTTATTAAGCATAGGCCAAGTCAGTTAAAGTGGTTTCCGAAGTGACTGGTATGAAAAACTTTAAAACAATTTATAACTGCCCAAGGTATGTTAAAAAATGTGATTAAGACATTTAAATGTATTCAGATCAGTATGGATATGTGCCCTAAAAAATCATTTTAGATTGTGCTGTTGAAATCCTCATTCCCCAAAACACTGCTTAAAATTTCAACAGAGTAAATGAACCATTCAAAGCAATGCATGCTGCTTTCGAGTTTATCTGAAATAACCAGAAATTTAGCATAAAATTTCTAAGGTTCCAGATTTCCTAAACAAGCGCTTTAATGATTGCTATTTATGATAATCTTCAGTATGAAGGAGTGATTGTGAAACGTATCAATATTGTTATCTTACCTACGACAAACACATATTCATATATTGTTGAATTTACATCACCGACTAAACGAGCGGAAACACATAACCTATCAGATGTTTATTTGAAATCACACGGATTTTTTCAAGTCTTTACCAACAACAACCTTTGCTTAATATATGGATACCAGAGTGTGGATATTGAAAATTTCCGATATTTAGTTTTTGGGCTCAACTCCTGTTATTTGGTTTTGGTCCTTGATTGTGGATATTCTGTGTGAGTAATACAAAAGAAGTTTGAAATATTTTCTCTTTTGTGCTTAAAACACGTTTTGTCGACCTTTTTAAACCTTTTCCTTTCCTTTTAAACTCTTATGATAGTAAAAACAACCACAACTATGGAAGAATTTCAATGGAATTATATGGGGCTCAATGTACAGTTCTCTGATAGATGTTCTGATTTCTCTTACAGTGCTTAGATACCACTCAGGGTACCTCACATAATTGTAAATATATAAGTTTAACAAATATTTTGCG
Source organism: Schistosoma spindalis (assembly GCA_946903255.1). Taxonomy (NCBI): domain Eukaryota; kingdom Metazoa; phylum Platyhelminthes; class Trematoda; order Strigeidida; family Schistosomatidae; genus Schistosoma; species Schistosoma spindalis. The sequence goes on along the minus strand of OX336419.1, from coordinate 21,160,009 downwards.
AGATGAGGTCAAATAAGCATTGTGAAATATGTTCAGCAATGTCTCCGATTTTATGAGCCGTTATAAATTTACCTGTAGGTCTCCGACTAAATAAATCTTTTGTTTTCATTCAAATGTCGTAGGATTTGAACTGCGTACTACTAAAGGGTTTTATTTTGGGATGTTTCCCAACATGTTTACTTCTATTTGTTCCATATTCCTGTACTGCTGTGTATCATCATAATTACCTACATATAAATTACCACATATCAGGTATCTGCAGTTCATCGTTGTACTACTATATCGTGCTCAAAGTGCCTTCATATTACCGAGAGCAGAAAATTTTTAATGCAAGCGAGAGCCTCACAATAATCAAAAATTAACATCTAATAAAGAAAAAAACCCAACGTATATACGAAAGAAAGTTTTTATTCGGGCTTCTCGATCATTGCATAAAGATCACTCCATGAGACGTGCTGTGCCCGTTGAGTTCATTATCAAAATTTTACTCCAGCCTTGCCTTATTTTCAAAGGCTTCTGAGCATCTTAGTTTTCGTGACTACAAGGTTTATGTGAAATAATTCAAACTTATGACACATTATTTCCATCTTATCAAGAATTCGTAGACTTATCCTGTACATTTATCACTCGTTTTTGCCATTTTCTCACTGTTATTCTCGAACGTTTTCACATACGAATATTTGATATGATAGGATTAAAAGAGCAAAATATACTAGATGAGAAAATCAACTTCCATAATATTCTAAACCCACTTTAACATAGTAAGTCGTTGGTAGACTGACACAATACACTGCTAAGCTCAAATTATAGAAATTTAAATCTTAGTCTAACTGTAAGCAAACCATATATAGGTAGTTCATCCAGATATCAGTTTGGTTTATTATCGAGGCCAAATAAATGCATACCACTATTCTCTGTCGGAATCGGTGTTGTCAGTATTGAGCACACATTTTTCAGTAATGCTAGTCCCAGTCATAATAGTTTAGGCGTATGTCTGTTTTTTATTTATCTGGGTCCTAAATGAAATTGGTTTTCATGTATGAAGGCGATTCACGCATAGAGGTTTCGTGTAGGTTGTTTTAACTGTTTTCTGAGCTCACAATCTTTCTGTCTACTTGCGAGACTAAAAAGAGAGTTTTTCACTACGCTTACAATTTTTCCTTTAATACGCTTGTTGTATAAGCTCCAGCATAATATACTAATTTCAACGGAGAATCGTGTTTCTGGACTCACGCATTTAACATAATCATTTAAAGGATCATAAGTGTGTCTCATAGTAATGGCTTCGCATAAAAACATGATTACTGTGTAGCTTTTCTGAAGATGATCAACAAATTAGATGAACAATTAAATCTAATGATTTTTCTTCTGAAAGCCAACTGCTTAATTCGTTTGAAGATTATATTAAATTCTTTAAAATCAGCTGGTTACTTTGTCACTGGATGCAGACAATGATGATAAAGTATTTTATATTCTTTTAGGACCGATGGTACACAACGTCCCTAGTGAAATAGTTCTAATCTTTTCCATGATTCTAGTATTTTTCTTTTATTCACTTCAGATGATTGAATTTACCTCTCAAAATTACCTGTGGCTTTTTACTTGTATCAGTAGTGATTACCATTAAGGATAACTAACTTGCTACATAATTTATCTAGAGTATATATATAGATGATGTTGCAGATAACTAGTGCAGGTGTATGGTCGATTTAGACGGGGTTAGTGTGACCTGTTTTACGTTTGAGTCACGTCAAGCGATTGGTGCTTAACCTGGATTATGCTATTCTGATGGTCAGGTGACTGGCTAGAATAAATAAGCTCAATAGTCAACAACGAATATTAGCATCAACAGATAGCAGGTGTGGAAGGAGGAGCCAATGGCGCGTGCGCCTAATTATGGCGTGCAATCCATTGTTATGTGTTGATTGTCATTGACCTTAAAGATACTTTATAAACTGCTCAATTTTCAGCTATCCGCTTGAATATTTTTTGAAACACAGACATATTGTGGTGAAGGTTACTTATATCTGTCGACATAAGTAGTATGTGGCACCAGTTAAAAGTGGAGTGCCTGGCAGCAGAAGGTTGTGAAGGTCAAATTGAAGAAAACGAAAGTGTAAACAAAGTGTGAATGCAACGACGATGAAAAAACAACAAAATTTAAAACAGTTGATGGAAAATTTGCCAATGAAGTTATTTTTTACCAGATATTTGAATCAATTATGTGATTGTCCTAATTCATTATATTTACCAGTGACTAATTTTAATGAGAATTCGCTAGTGTTTCAGGCAGCTATTATCTCGTAGCGATCAACACACCTTCAAAATAAATAGTTCTGTATGTCTTCTACATCGATGCGAACTTCAGTACACTCTACCTGAAGGCGCTTGGTCACGCATCCACTCCAGACCACGGGTGGGTACTCAGTGATACATATCCGTTGCAACTGCTAGCCAAGCACGTACTGATAACTTTTCTAATATATCTTTGGTAACCCTCAATTTTGAATTCGCATTTACTGAATCGGTATACACCAATTGCAGATGTGCTACGTATAAACCTGTCCTAACTTAAGGTACTTATAAAATTTTGAACACTTCGGTCAGTGTGTCCATAGCCGTTTCAGAAATGTTCTTTAAGAGAAAACCTGAGTTTTGTACGCATATATTGTGATAACCGTTTCATCAATGGGGCAACGGGCCAGTTCATTTTCAACGTCTGCTCTCTAAGAGCGAGGTAGTATTTACTTGGACTTTCTCAACATCTTGTTGTTGTTGTATAGTATACTGGTGTAACATGTCATTTACTTTAATCTTTTTCTCAACGACACTTCTTCCTATTATTTGCTTTCTTTTGACCACCTTAATATGACTAATCAAAAGACTGTCAGTTAAACATTACGTAACTTGTACCAGAAACATCATCTACATGGTGGGTGATGGCTGTTGATTTCATTAACCCTACTGCCCTGAGACAAACCTACTCAGATTACGTGAAACAAAAATCCATAAATAACTAAAAAACTGACCATTGTTTATGCAGTTTAATGGTTCAAGTGCCACACATATGATATTGTCAGAGACTTGGAACTGCACCGGAATGACAAGTAGCAACAGCGACGAAAGCAATCTGTTTATACTGGTTTTAGCACCAGTGGTTCACATTATTGCAAAACATCATCCATGATAAACAAGCAATACCACTCGGACTACTCCGATGTAGTGGTGACGCTAACTTCACTAAATGCTGTCATTATTTTCCGTGCTGGAGGATGATCTTGGACAAGTACGTTCGGATTCCTTCAGAATCGCATCACACTCCTCGCTTGTTACGCCCCAAAAGACACTACTGGATGGGATATAAACGAACTATTAACAATAGTGCATACAGGCAATTCAAAACAAGTAAGGAACGTATGCACAAAGGGAATAAGAGAAGACAGGCTTCAGTATAAGATAAGGCTTATCAATCCGGAGAGTTTAGTCCGTTATGTAGCCTCTCTTTGACAGGTCGAAACTGGAGTTCCCCAACTGCAAGGTCCTAATGGTCCGACTAATAACGACGGTGACGCCTCTATCCTTCTGGCTGAACAGTACACTCGGATATTTCGACCGACCCACTCTAACTCTATTGATGAAAACATCACCCTCATCTCCACAGGACATTAAGAAGTGAACCTAAGAGCTGACTTGCTGTACCGGAAACCGCAGTACCTAAACTAGGACACTTCCCTTGTCCCCCATGTGCTTGATTCTGCTATACTCAGGGAGGCAGTTTCAATCTTGGCAACACCGCTTAGCGTGCTGTTCTCACATTCGTTAACCCTAGACAAATTATCGGAAATTCGGGAGCTGGCTCACATTATACTACTTTTCAAAAAGGGTCGACGCAGCGAACCTTCAAGCTGCCGACTTTTGGATATTCTCTCTATACCTTCAAAAATTACGAAGTCCCTGACATGCAACGGCCTACATGATTACTTACTATCCATAAACTTCTTTTCACCACAACAGCACAGGTTCAGAAAAAGTTACTATTGCTTATTCAATATGCTGACTGCGTGGACGGATGGACAATCATTCGCGATCGGAAGGGGAAGGCTGACGTCATCTACCTTGACTTCTCTCAGGCTATGGAATGTCTTAGTGGAGTCTCCCAGGGCTCAGTACTATGATCTCTTCTTTTACTGATTTATATAAACGATCTTCCACAACAGGTATCGTCTGATTTATTACTTTACGCTGATGACGTGAAAATTTGGAGAAAGATATAAAATCAAGAGAATATACAGGCACTTCAGGAAAATCTGAGTTGACTTCAAAGTTGGGCAGATGACAACGGACTTATCTTTAACATTTCGAAGTGTGAAGTAGTCCATCTGTGACATGTCGCAGACTACAGTTACAACTTAGACGACTCCCCTCTAGAAGTATCCTAAGTTGAAAAAGATTTAGGAGTGCTGGAAACCTACGATTCGAAGTCCTACGCCAACTGTGATAAAAATGCCTTTCGAGCAAACCTTGAACTGATAACATTGAAGACCGTTTTTCGCCAGTATGACGGAAAAGCTTTCCACATAATCTTTGACAGTTTCATTCGTTCCCATGTACAGTACGGAAATATAGTATTTCCTCCCTCACTCTAAAAGGATAAGGCAATCTGGAGTGTGTCCGACAGCAAGGCAAGAAATCAGTTCGAGGACTCCGATTCAAGCCTAATGAAGAGCGCCTCTAATCACTAAACCTTTACACATTAGATTATAGGCATCTTAGAGATGACCTTTTAATGACTTACAGTATCCTTAACACTTCTAGACATCCCGTTAAACACCGACTCAAGTTTAGCTCCAATACAAACCTAAGGGGTAACACCCAGAAACTGGAGATAAAACACAGAAGAATGGACAGCAGACACAACCTCTAGTCCTAAAGAGTTGTCAAGTGCTGGAATTTGCTGCCGGCTGAGCTAGTCCAAACGACTTCCCGGGAGAAAACGGCTTCTTAAGGACTAAGGACAGAACCTTAATATGACCTACGAAAATAAATTCCTTTTTCTTTCTTCATCGCCAACACACCTAGGTTCCTACCCTGAGGCATCGATGATCCACTGTTACTAGACACGGAAGCTCGTTATGCGAAAGCTCCTTCTATTCCGTGCAGGACCATCTGAACTATTTAGATTAATGATTTCACTATGAAACCTTTATTTTATTCCTATGAAAAAAATGTTAATGCAATTATCAGAAGGATTACACTTGAGTAATACAAGCATATGAAAATCGTATTGGTTACATTGGTAGTTGGATTGAATATTGAAATGCGATACTTTGAGGGTTGCGTTTCTCAGTTGCAGGAAGTCCAGCAGGTTATTTGATTATGTAGCATTTGCATAATTATTTGTGTGGTATCTTCAGCTTCTTAACTCTCAAGAATTCGTGTGTACTAGTGTTAATGGCGATAAAAACTCGAACACTAACGAGTTTCTTAAGGGACAGATAAGTTATTACTTCTACAGGAGAGTATAGGGCTATGTTCAAATCGAAGATTTACAGAACCCGTGGAACTGGGACCTCCACTCACACTTCTTTCAGGTTCTGCTCATAGTTTCAGTCACTTCGTAAGCCTCAATCACGATTTCCATTCCTAATCAATTATTCGATAATGTCTTCATAAAGCTGTTTTGTCAGCTTGTTAAACCGCTTATTATTTCTTATATCCTGCTCCTATTGTACTCAGACTAAAATCAAGGCAAGCAGCAGGTGTAATTGAGTAAACGTCTTCGTTATTTAATTGTACTATCCTAGAAATAAAATCAATAGACAGTACAATTTAAGGTAATACTTAACGTAAGATAACTCTTGGTTACTTCTTCGGAAACTCGGATTACTAACATAACTTGGTGTTCACAATATCATACAGTTTTTTGTACAAAAATTGCTACTGAAATTTCGGGTTATATGATTGATAGCAAGTCTGCGAGTTGGATATAAGCCTAAAGCCCTTACTGTTTCGTTTTCATATGATCAGTCGCTCCTCTTCTGTGGTAATAACAGAGTTAACCTGAACAATAAATTCCGGGCTTCGTACTCATGCTGCATAAAGCCGAAGCTAAAAACTGACGAACGGAACTTTCTGAATTTTATGGTAAATAAAACAATCCTTTCCTGTTAAATATCTAATAATAAGTATGTTTGTAAGAAACTGTCAGTCGTGTTCTTTACTCAAAATATAGTATTTGAATTGCCATTCTCAGTGCAGCAGGTGCCGAACTAGTGCATCACCCTTATACACAATCTTTCTTCTATATATTACCACCACTGAATTAACTACTCCTATGAATCCGGTGTTCATCTTGTTGTGCTAATGCGGTATGGCAACTTGGACCGATGCATATACGTGCCTGGTCCTACGTTGCAGCTGACTGACTGACTGAATAGAAAATCTTCATTGAAGTCTTTTGTAGGGTTGTCTATTATGTCTTCCTCACCATGTGCGTAAAAGTGTACAATCGTTCAGTCGCTCTCTTAGTGGTTGGTTTTTCTACTAAATACGTACCTAATCAAGATGAAATGTCCAGGTAAAATTCCTTATAGCTGAAAATACTGACATACATTTATACGTAAGGAAGTTTAAGATGTTTTGCACCTCCCGTACTTAGTAATGCTTTGCGACCAGTTTGCAATGATAGCTGGTTTGATATAAAAAAGTAAAGGCTTTGCGCGCTGACGATATCACCAAACTAGGGAAACCTAAATAAACCCAGAGGATTTTTGGCTAATGAACTACCGATGGAACTGTTATAATATTATATTATTTATTTGAACACAAATATTGGTACAAAGCGGCATCAAATACATATGAGCCACACAAGTCACTTGATGTATGTGTGGTCTGTGGTACTGATCAGGTGCCCAGACCGAATCAGGAACTTTTAGATCTGTTTCCCGATTCCCACTTTTCTCTTGATCAGAGTATTCAATGACAAACATGCTTAACAGTGGTTGACTGTCTAGGTTAATGAGAAATATGATCACAATATGAAGGAAATATGTTGGTTATTATCATTTTCAAAGTGATATCGAAATGTGATAAAGCGGTTAAGCAATTAATCTAAGTGTTAATCGTGGAGTAATAGGTAAATTTATATCAGTTTATCTGTTTGTGATATTATACTACTATCAACTTAGCTGACGATCACATTACGTATTCTCAGTATCATATACCGTTCGAACTGAAGATGAAGCGACTTCATTAGACTGCAACAAAATATAACGTGTCTATGCGAAAAGCTATTGTGAATCCAATTAATCGGAAACTATTGATGTAGCTCAAAGTCAGTCACTGTTCCAAATACATCTCATATTTACCGCACCGTATTTACTGAATATCTTATCATTTTTTAAATTTGTTATGAAATATTGTCGACAATAAGTCACATTAATATCATGTTTTGGATCATCAGTCAGACCATATTCAACAATATGTCAGTTATCATACTTGTTGGTCATCAGCATACAGTCCACTAGATATCATTTCATGTAAACGGAACCTAAGTGATTGCTTTCTTTTGCTTAGTTACGAGAGTAGGTCAATTGCTTAAAACCTTCAAGTGGTATTTCACGCCTTATTGATTTAGATGCATTTCAATAAAATCACATGATCAAAATGTACTAAATTTTTAAGAATCTTAGTGGTTAAGACGTTCGTCATCCAACCGCTAGGTCAAAGGTTAAAGTCTTACTCCAGCTAGTTCTATCTGGGAAGCCTAATAGTATCACTAGCTCAAAGTCCCGAATACGCTAATCTGTACTTCGTAAACGATTTATACTCATCTCCATACAATTACTTCTACTCTTCTTTGTTAAATGAATCTTTCTAATTTCTCTGTTAATATTGTGGCAACTTGAGATAATTCAATTGTTTACCTAGGTTTCAAATTGCTCATGACTGACCATTCAATTCATTTAACGATTAGCTTTTTTATTACAGGAAGAAAATGGGTGGTAGTATGACAAAAATATTACCTGGTTTGTATGTTGGAGGTTTCGATAATGCCAAAAATGAAGAAGAATTGATGGCAAATTGCATATCTCATATTATTATTGTTCAAAATTCGAAAAACGATATTGAAAGAGTAAGTATTCTTGAGATGGTTTTAATTGTTAGTTGGTGGTTGATATAGCATAGGGGAGTTTTTGGTCTGTTATCTTTAAATGTGAATATTAAGACCTCTTCCATCCGCTCAGAATTTGTTCTGATTGTCTCCCATTTGCTAGATGTATCTAAAAAGTGGTGGATGTATACACAGTTTGAATCGGAAACCGCATCAATGTCTTCTATGTTTAACTGGTTTACGTTCATGTAAGATTTAACAATACCTTATTTACTTGAACCACTGAATTTCGTATATACTATGACATAAAGGATTTTTCTCAGAATGTGATAAATTGAACTTCAGATGAATTAACTGTTAAAGCGTGATGATCAGCAGAGCCGTTTGATAAGGTTGCCATTGTCTTCAAATGTATTAATGTATGCTCTTTGTAAAGTAGGTTTAATGGAATATATGTCAGATGCTTTATTTCCCATTTTTTGTGTTTTAAAATTATCTTTTATTCTTTGGATTCACTCTCTATTCTCGGGTCATTGTCTGTACATAATTTACTGTGCTAGCATTGATCACATAGCTCTGGAAATTTTCTTGATAATTTCGTCTGGCTGTACTGATTGTGGTATGGTGAATTAAACCGATCCACTTATGTGTCAGGTTCTACGTTGCTTATTTCTAACTGACTGGCTTAATGAATTTTAGTGTTATACTCTGAATGACACACTCCACGGTTCAGAATTATTATCACTAAATTGCAAGGAAATCCCGAGATGATCATTTCAACCTATTTAGTGTGTACAAGGCTCCACGTTACTTATGACTGACTGAAAAAAGCAGTTATATATATATATATATATATATATATATATATATATATAAATCGGTCAGCTTATGTTTTGCAAGAAATTTCTTTCCTAAGTGTAGAATGTGATAACGATTGTCTTTAGTTTTCTAAACAAAATTAATTGTATCTCGAATACTGAAAAAGTCACGTTGTTTTCTAATGGCAATACAGGTTATTTTCAATAATGTTTAAAACGTAATCACTACTTTAAATAACTTGAGGTATTAATTCGCTCTGGTTTTTGTGCGTATCTGATATCGAGTTTCTTGAATGTGATTTTACATTTATTAGTATTCATCAATGAGGTACCTATGCTAACTCAAAGAAATCCTTCCTTCTAATATCTGAACTAACGTTCAATATTACGTAAAGGTGTTGTAATTAAATTGTTTTGCTTGTGATGAGTCCTACAGAATCTATGCAGTCTTCCTATACACGAGTCCGATTAGCTTCTTAAGCAAAATGATAAAGTGAGAAAGGAAGTTTATTCAATGAACTGAACAGTTTTATTTGTATACTCATTCATGTATTTGTTTGCCCTCAGCAAATATAAGCTATTTCTTAGCCAATCGTGTTCACTTGTCAGTTGACCGATTTTTAACTAGCCTGATGTATCAGCACTACTATCATGATTTCTTCGGTTTTCTCTTAATTTCCTTTTGGCTATCCTTATTTGAAATATAGTAACTTGATCTGATGCTAATCTGTAGCAGCATTTAGATTGTTCATAACTGATTAATTTATATACTCCTATCCATCAATTCACTTTAATATAAGTTATGAGTGAGCACACATGAAATTTTTAATTGTTATTTATGATCATTCCAAGGAATAATTTTTTTGCTTTTGAAGTAAACTATCAATTTTGATGGAGTTTTGTTCTCTGAGCTAGATGGTTTGGTCGTGGAGCTTTCATTGTTCTTCTGAAAGACATCATCAGCACAAACTTCAGGTAGAAGTGAAATGTTTGGATTTATGATCAACAAGAACCAATTAACATCGAGGTGTACACGACAAGCTGTTAACCACATGTGGAGAAGTCCGAACACTTCACTCCTACCTGAAGTTTGTGCTGATGATGTCATTCAGAAGACTAATGAAATCTCCACGACCAAACCATCTAACTCATAGAACAAAACTCTATCAGAATCATCCACCTGAGCTACAAATCTTCACCATCTTAAAACGATCAATTTTTTGGTACTTTTATATTTTGCAACTATACTATTATCAATATTATTGTTTATAACGATAGTGTGAAATAGTCTTTTAATCGTATACTCTGATATTTATACAAATGAATTTCTGTAAGTCTTATAATAAATACACACAATACTTGTCCATTTATAAAATGATTAGTTCCTGTTGTTGTTGTTGTTATTGTAGTTTGGAATAAAGCTTTGACCTTCAATAAATGGTATTTTATTCATGAGTTGATCGATCGATAATCCAGACATTGATGAATTCTATGTACTTAGAGGTATTCGATAGACAACCCTAGATATGTGTAGAAATATGGTAGGAATATTTACAAAAATACTTTATCCATTTTAATGTATAGTTGTCATATGAATACATTCATTAAGTAGCAGGATAATTAGTTTAACGAATTAATTTTTTTTATTTTCAATGATTTCATTTTTAAAGCTTTATAATTACATCTAATTGCACGCTTGTAAACAAATTATAAGTGTATGATTATATGAATATAATGAATTAGAAAGTTTCAAATAACTAATTATAGAAGAAAGAGAGATGCATGTTAATTAATCATTGGGATAATTTATTTATTTGAACACATACATATTGGTACAAAGGAGCACCGAATACACATGCACCACACAAGTCATTTGATTTATTTATGAGCTGTGATACTGCCCGGGTGCCCAGAACGAAGTAAGTGATTTTCTTGGGAGACAACACCCTGAGCCTTCGACCTAAAAGTCTGATCCACAAGTCAGTGGGGCAACGTCGAGATATGCAGTCTCATGGCAGTCGGTGATCAATAATAGGTTCATACGCCAGTTGTTCCCTTAGGATCCTGGAGCCCATGCACTCCATTGGTTTGGAATCAGGATTTTCCAACTCTCTTAGTTGGATCCTGTGTAACCACTAATCCGGTCCAAGTGTCGTCCTCTCAATTTCGTAAACAACAGTAATACCGCGAAAAGACAGTGAGTAGGACTTCCATGGCAGAGGCTGTACACAAGTTACTAAGTAAGGGCATTTCGAGAGGGAGAGAGGATTCTCCCCCACCCTCGCCCGTACCAGGGCATTTGGGGACTATCATAATTGATGTTGATTAACTAGTGTTATAATATAAATATTCAATACTATCAAAATAATTTATTTTTGATATTGAAACTGAAAACAGTTATTTTATGCCTTTCAGCTTGATATATACTGTCTTTAAATTTATCTATTCAGTATATTTGTATTGTAGTATATTAGAAGTGAAAACTGATAAATCACTGATAAGTTCCACTTACGTCAAATAAATAGTATCGTTGGAATTAATTATCCGTATCTTAAATAGTTTAGTGTTCTATTCAATGATTGTGAAAATGAACTATTCACTTTGTAACGGTGTCGATCAGAAAACTGACTTGGTCGTCATCTAACCATTGTGTTAATCTTTTTAACAAGATTGAATATACAATTTCTCTGTCAATTCAGATAGTTATTTTGAGGTAGAACTCGTAATTTTCAGACATCAAGAGGCATTAGTTTGTAATTGCTTCGGTCTGGGCACCCGGTCAGTATCACAACCCACGCACAAATCAAATGACTTGTGTGGCGCATATGTATTCAGTGCCCCTTTGTACGAATATTTATGTGTTCAAATAAATAGATAATAAATAATAATTTTTTAAACTGGGATCTATTATTTTTCTCAATATAAGTCAATTGATGGTGTATCATGATTTCTTTTCGCTGATATTATATTCGTTACTATCATCCATGAAGTTTGAGAAATTCACTGGGATTTCTAGTAAAAAGACAACATAGTTGTTCGAATCAATAACCAAACAGTGGTTTATCTGTATTCTAGAATTTGATTTAATCCTACTGTATGGTTACTGAGCATAACATACTCCTTTTTTTGTCTAGACTGAAATTAAGTTAAGAAAAACAATCCATTTGGATAAAAAGAATTGAATACTTTAATCAATCAATATAGTCTACTCTAATTGTCAATGATTATCTAATTGGTATTAATACTAACCTTGTTAAACTCTCTTACCAGGTATGGATTCATTTATTTATCTCCGAGCCATACTATAAGTATGCATGCTAATGAGTGATACGACCTAGTTGCACAAACTGATGTGAGGGTTCGAAATCGTCGCCTTGTGGCTAAAAGTTGAATAGCCTTACACACTGAATTACTGCTCTACAAATACTGTCTAGCTCATTATTTCACAATTCATTTGAAGTATAGTTTCCTATTCGATGTAATATTCTTCCTTTTATTTTGCTTTTCACTATCCTTTCTCTTTTGTAACTTTTAAAATAATATAGTCGATAAGTCGTCAATATTTACATCTTATTGTCAGTGAAAAATTAGAGAATAGTTTGCTAAACCAAATTCAATTATCCAATGATTTTATTCATCGGGCCCGATTGGATAGTGGAAATGTATTAGTGTGCAGGTAAGCTCTATATATATGTGTATATCATTCGATCATATTATATATTTGTGCAGGTGTAGTACTATTACCCTTAAATCCAAATGATATATATATATATATGCCTTGGTACGGCTGAGGGTGGGGAGAGTCCTCTCTCCCTCTCGAAATACCTTTACTTGGTCACGTGTATACAACCTCTGCCATGGAAGTCCTACTCACTGTCTTCTCGCGGTATTACTGTTGTTTACGAAATTGAGAGGACGAAAAGCGAATGCCCGACGTTTGGACCGTATTAGTGTTTCAGTCTTGAGTGCTGTTAGAAGTATGAGGGCGGTTATCACTCCCCGGTGGCCCACACCGTGGAAGGGTTCTTCTGGAGGTATCTGAAAAGGTATTTAGTTTAGAGGTGGTCTTAATGATTTGAGAGCGTGACCGCAGTGCCCAAGGGATAACTGAGTGTGATTGACCACACACTACCCATTTATGAATAATTTTCGTGTTAGCTCCGCACTTGTTGAAACCTTACCGCCGGAGACGGATATCTGTGGGATATGGCGAGGTATGCATTTTTATGGTCGATCATTTCTAATCCCACCCCTCTTTGTGGGAAGGCAGCATTGCTGTCATGCTGGTTGTTTGAAGGTAACTGTAGTGAAGCTCGTCCTCTCTTGATTTTCCCCCATCTTCTGCTGCCAGACATTACGTTTAAAACTCGCGTTATATACTTCTTATTATATCAATATAAGTAGCGCTATTTCGTCGAAATTCTTGACAAACCGACTATAGAACGCCGCTCTTCCCAGGAACTGTCTCAACTTCCTTTTCGAATTAGGTCCTGCAATATTTTTCATGGTAAGAATTTTCTCCGGCAATGGTTTTATTTCTCCATTTCCCACTTTATGTCCCAACAATGTGACGCTGTTTTCGCTATCTGCGACTTTTCCTTATTAATTCGAAGTCCAAATTCATCAATTCGCTTCAAGACTGCTTCCACATGCTTGACGTGATCTGTTTCTGTCAGGCTGTATACAACTACATCGTCGCCATATACCTCGACATTATCCAGATTCTTAAGCAGTAGCGTCATATAATCTTCTGAACGTAAACGGTGCACCCGCCAACCCGAACGGCATTCGTTTAAATTGGTACTGTTTATCACGTACCGTAAATGCTGTCTTGCTGCGATCGCTATCTTTTATATGTAGTTACCAATAACCTTACCGTAAATCCAGCACTGTAAACACCGTGGCATTCTGTAGCCGATCTAATGTTTTCACCACTGTTGGCATTGCACAAGGTTTCAGGTCTGTTATATTATTCAGTTCTCTAAAGTCGACACAAAATCTATACTTTCCGTTGGGTTTCTTTACCAAGAGTATCGGTGAGCTATATGGGCTGTCCGCTTCCTCAATTATGCCTTCTTTCAACATTTCCTGGACCTGTCGATTTACCTCGGCCTCTAAATGCACCGGGACACGATGTGTTGCAAATATATTTACTCGGTCGTTCTTTATCGAGATTTCATGCTTTACTTTGTCACAAAATCCATACGGCTCCCCATCTCCAATGAACAGTTTCGCATACTTTTTGCGTAACTCGTTAATGTTTGGTTTCTTCATCGAAACGTCCGTTGCCACTCTTATTTCAGCCACTTCGCTACTTTCGTGTATTGGCAATGAATCATACTTTGTGACCACCTTACCGCCTCTTAAGTCAATTATCGCTTTTACTTCTCTTAGGAAATCTGCTCCTAGTATCGGTCTCGATAAGCTTGTGGTTACCACCAACGGAAAATTTATCTCAGCTTCACCCACTTTTACAATACTGTTAGATACCCCCAACACCTCTAACATATGCCCTCCTATAGTGTGGACAGCTAATGTACATGGCTTGAGTGTCTTACATTGCTCTTTGCCTATTAACGATACCGCTGCCCATGTATCGATCAAACACACTAAATCCCGTTCATTTATGTACAATCTCGTATAAATTTCCCCTCTATCCACTAATGCAACAACCCCCAGATTCCTAGGGCAGAAAGAACACACGTTATAACGTCTAAAATATCTATGTCGTCGTCTTGTTGGACAGTTTGCCTTCCAATGTCCTGTCCCTCCACAAGCGTAACATTTATCGTTTCTTTTATGATTTATTCGTAATGATGCGATCTCACGCTCTAGCTGCTCAATCTTCTTCTCGACACTACTTATCTCCTGCTTTCCGTACCCGACCGGAGCTACTGTTCGTGTCAGCAGCTGACGAGTCACCTTCGCCAGTTCACTGACATCTATAGGTTGTGCTGCGTTTACTAACTTTAGCTACTGAGAAACAGTGACACTCTCCATAAACTGCGACGCCAGCAACTGCTCCTCCGACTCCTCATCCAGATTTGGCAGTGTACGGCGTAACAATCTGGTGAGCTCCACAGCTAGCACCAGTGGGTCACCATCGGGCGACAACCTCGCCAATCAGAACTTCTGCAGTGCCTCCCCCCTGTCCACTGGGCTGTCGAACTCCGCCACCAACCGTTCCGTAACTGCCTCCCACGTATTCTTCCCGCCAGCACCGTCCAAGCTGTCATATACAGCCTTCGCCCTGCCTCTCAGAAGCGTCCCCAGGACCACCAACTTCGCCTTCGCCTCCTTCACACCCAACCCCTGCTTACGACTGATCGATTGTTATTGAAAATACCGTACTTAGTAATAAGAAAATAAGTTTGTGTACTTCGCTTTAAGCCACATACATTTTGTGACCACCACTAAAGATATTACTTGGTCATTACAACCACTGTGGTTAATGAAACATGATTTGAACTTGTAAGCTCATGTTAATTAAAAGTGAAATGCTTTAGACATTACATTATCGCCTTAAATCTAATATCTTATAAATATTATAGTTTTCCAACAAATCAGTATAACCTCATTTCTCTGGTTGGTACCTATCGATTGTTCTAGCTATTATAAATTGTTAAATAAGATTTTGATTAAATTGTTCAAATCGTGCTTAATTTAGATAGTTCATCTGATAATTGGTTATTACTGGGAATTGGGATATTATGACTAGTGTTACTGTCTAGTTGATGCGCCTGAGTAGTAGAATGAAATAATAAATATGCTACTTTAGGGATTTTATGGAGATTGTTAAATTTCATAGGTTACATCATAGACTAACATGAGTTAGACAGCCGTTAAAAACTAGATAGTACTGGATAGTTGTTTCATCCCAGTGTACGACTTCTCAGCAGTACACAATCTTGATTCCAGTTGGGTTAATACCAGTTACCTTTAGATCTCATGGTGAATACTTAACTTTCAAACATCTGGTCAAGCTTTCAATAGTTTATATGTTTAGTTTATCAATACGAGATTATCGTCAATTACCTTTCAATGCTTGAGTTCAATCCTATATACAGTCGTAGATAAGCACTACGAAATAGTCTTATACTAGGATAAAACAACTGTCCGATGCTTTCTGACTTTTAACAATTATTTAACCAACATTACATATAAACTTTATTAAACACTATAAGCAGAGATAGATCGTGGTTAGCAATGGAATCCTATTTTGGGACTCATCGGCTGAATATGCTGGGATCCAAGGGTTCATGTTCATTCCGTAACTTAAACCCAATACTGTTCGCTTCAAATGCTATCACATTCTCCATTTAGCTACTGAGTTCATATAGCCACTAACTTGTGTAATGAGTTGAAATTGTAATTCATTTTTGTATTGATTGTTTACTAAACAATCTTTTATAAAAAATCTTTTTCTATATTTCTTTTTTTTTTGTTTTAAATTAGTGATTCAGGTCTATCAGCTAATGTAGCTGTTGTTACAGCTTATTTAATGACTGTTTATTCATTAGATTATTATTCAGCTATTAGAGCTTTAAGAAGTTTACGATATGGTGCACATCCAGTTGAACCTTTACAAAAACAATTAATAGAATTTGATAGTAAAATAAATGAAAAATCATTTAATAAACAAAATCAAACAAATAATACTCATCAAGACCAACAGCAACAGCAACAACAACAACAACAAACTGAATTATTAGATTCCTCTAAACATCTATTGAATTCCACAGTGTATTTAGCGATAACATCAACATCAGAACGTGAACGATTAAATTCAATTTACGGTGAATGGCCATATCTTGAAGTATGTTTTTTTTTTCTTCTTTCCTTTCATTTTATTATATAATAATTGATAATTATGATTAAATGTTTCGTCCAATAAACTTGTCTAGATTTCTTCAGGATAATTAATAAAAATTAAAATAATCCAAGTATATATAAAGTTAAATAATCAAATCAAACCTGTACACTAAGTGGCCCCAAAGTGCCCTGATACGGCCGAGAACGGGAAGATTCAGCTCTCTCTCGAAATTCTCTCACATGGCCACGTGCATATAACCACTGTTGTTTACGAAACTGAGAGGATGTAAAGCGGAAGAACTAATCGTTTGCCACCATCTACCATGGGATTGTATCTCCTGACGTTATCCCACTGCCTTGTGGATCAAACCTCTAGGTCAAAGGCTTGGGGTGTGGCCCCATAAGTAAACCACCTACTTCGGTTTGGGCCCTTGGGCAGTATCCTAGCCCTCACACAAATCGAATGATTTATATGGCGCATATCTATTTGGTGCCTCCTTGTGCCAATGTTTATGTGTTTAAATAATAAAATATAATAATACACTAAGTGATTATGCAATTCTATTCAGAAATGAATTGGCTTTAATTGTTTACATAATATAAGTTAATTAAATGTGAATCATGTGAAAAGTTCACAATGTCAATCGAAATGAATGAGTGATTATTTGTGTTTGTGTGTATGTGCGTAGGTTCGAATCATTAATAGTGTTAATTTGTTTAAATTTTCTTTTAAAACGTCTATTTGTATGTGATCAGTCAGTCAGCCACAACGTAGGACTAGGCACATATGAGCATCGGTTATTTATTTATTTATTTGAACACATAAATATTGGTACAAGAAGGCACCAAATATATATGCGCCACACAAGAGCATCGGTTCAAGTTGCCATACCGCATTAGCACAACAAGATGAACACCGGATTCATAGAAGTAGTTAATCCAGTGGTGGTAATATATAAAAGAAAGATTGCATATAAGGAGATAGTAGAGGAAGAAAGAATTATTTCGTAGATAGAAATATATGAAGTGATTTTAATCTCCTAGTTTAAGGGCAAACAAAGAGTGTATACACCGACGCTATTGTGATCTATTCCGAGCCATGTCACCAAGAGTCTCCAACCATTGGTTACGATAGTCACACTGACCCCAACCAAATAGTCTGCATCTACCAACATGACTTCAAGCACTGATGCCACGTTTTGGTTTGGCCACACCTAACTTTCTTCCAACTATCCACAACACCAGTTAGCATTGCACATCGTGGTAATCGGTGTTCAGGCATACGTAACAAGTGGCCCAACCATCTCAGTCGATGAAGATTCATAACCTCATCAACTGATTTACCATCATTCCCTAGTACCCTAGGTCTAACCTCATTATTACTTACCCGGTGATCCCAGCAATATTTCTAAGGCATCTGTGGTCAGATACTAGTAGCTCACGAGTATCTTCTACTCTTATTTGTCACGTTTCGCAGCCGTAAAGCAGAACAGAAGTAACTGCCGCGCAGTATACTCGTCCTTTTATTGATACACGGATATCTCGCCTTCTCCATAGGTGACGTAAGTTGGCGAAAGCCAAACGAGCTTTCCGAATCCGTGCAGAGATTTCGTCAGACAACAACCCATTAGGGCTGATCAGACATCCAAGATAAGTGAAGTTGTCAACGCGTTCGACTACTCCACTCGCTATCCTTAGTTCAGGTGTAGACGCAGACCAGTGCTGAAGCAACAACTTGCATTTAGAGGGAGAGAAGCGCATCCCAAACATTCTGGCATTGTTGCTTAGTGCTATCAAAAGAGTGCATTTTGTCAGCGTCTTCACCAAGCATATGAAATAAACAGGTTGGATAGAGATAGGGTTTAATTACTTGTTAATGAACATTTTCCATCTGGTAGCTAGTTGAATACCATCTTTCCTGTTGAAGTTTTTGCTATTAGCCCATAAATACGATGCTTCTGCTGCCAATCCTTCTTTATGTATGATAAACCCTTTCTAAAGTATTTTAATCTCTTCAAATGTATTCTTGTATTCTGTTTCCAATGCATATAACTTTATCGCCGACCTATTCTCAAGTTTCTATAAATCATCCGAGTTTTACAAACATATTTCAAACATTTCGAACAACCTGATTACACATATACTTGTTAAGAGCATTTATATATAAAAATAAACGGTCAACTAGACTTGAAATGGGGTAAGAGGAGATAAGGATAATAATAAAAGTAATAATAATAGTAATCTGAACAGAATTCAAAACCCAATCAATATTACCAGGGTAGGCTTAAGGTAAGAACAAACTGTTTTTGAATACACAAAGGGGGTTTGAATTTTCGTATGGCTAAGGCTTCAATAAACCTTAGTATACGCGCTTATACACTTATATACAATACAACAAAAGCCGAGTTAAGATCATTCTTATGCCCTGTTTCAGTTATATGTTTAGTAATAGAGGATGATGGATGTTTATCCCCTGCTCTTATTGGGTCACTTGATTGTATTTGTTTCTGCAACCATTTGGGTACATGTTCGCTCACCCTAATGTTGAGATCACGATTGCTCCTCCCTATGTATGTGTGACCACACACATTTAAATTGGTAAACACAGTGGGATGTGACACAATCGTTTTCATGTCTTTTAGGTTTTGGATGAAACATGCACCTTGTTCTTTCCTTGACAATGACCTTTGCTGCACAGTACGTCTTATTGATGACTGATTTAAGTCTTTGTTTCAATAACAGGCTTTTTTTCTACCGAGGCTACAGTAGGTCTTACTGTAGCATGAACTTTCCATCTATTTATGAATTTTAGAGGGTAACCATTTTCTATTAATATTTTGTGTAGCAACTTAACATCGTCATCAATGGCGTCATTTGTACAAATACGATCAAGCCTGTTGAAAAGACACCTTATCAAACTACGTTTGTATTACACAAGGCAATAACTATAATAACCTGTCCATGTTGGTTTTCTAAAAATGGATCGCTTGACTGAGCCATCTTCTCGTCTACTCAGAAGTATATCTAAGAAGGGGAGCTGATCGTTCTTCTCCTCTTCACATGAGAGACTGATATGGTTTTGGAGAGTGTTGAATTTGTTTAATAAACAGTGCATATCCTCTTTTCTTTCACAAAGCCCCCAAATGCCCTGGTACGGCCGAGAGTGGAGAGAGTCCGCTCTCACATGGCCACGCGTATAATGCCTCTGCCAGGGAAATTGAGAGGATGAAAAGCGAATGTCCGGCGCTTTAACCGGATCCCAAACCAATGGTGCACATGGGCTCCAGTATCCTGCGGGAACAAATGGCGTATGAACCAATCGTTGGTCACCGGCTACCATGGGACTGCATCTCCTCACGATGCTCCACTGCCTTGTGGACCAGATCTTCAGGTCGAAGGCTCGGGGTGTGTTCCCCTAAGAAAACCACCTGCTTCGGTCTGTGCACCCGGTCAGTATCATAGCTCTCACGTATATCAAATGAGATTTGTGTGGCGCATATGTATTTGATGCCTCCTTGTACCAATATCTATGTGTTAAAATAAATAAATAATTCTTTCAGAAACAACTAAGATATCGTCCACATATCTCTTATAAAGTGATGTGTTTTCAATTAGGTCATCAGTCTGATTTTCAACATGTGCCATGAACACGTGTTCTAATAATGGTCCTAGCGGACTACCCATAGCAACCCCATCAATCTGACAAAAGTATTCACCTTCAAAAGTGAATCTTTAAGAATTTGTTCAGGGACACATGATTGGAGATTGTTTACAGATATGTAATCACATAATATATCAATAGTTTTTTTCAAAGGTACATTTGTAAACAAGGAATTCACATCAAATGATGAACACATTGTCTTTTCCTTGATATTAATATCACCTAAATGATCGACCAGTTCAAAAGTATCCTTTAGAGAATACTTGCATAGGGTTCAACAACTTTGTTAACCATTTAGCCAGGTTATGTGTAGGTGATTTGCACATTGATAGAATTGGACGTAAAGGAATGTTTGATTTATGAATTTTAGGTAGTCCATATAAATGAGGGTACTCGGGACTAATTGTTCTAAATATTTCAAACACTTATTGTGTTCTTTCAACCTCACATTCAATTATCCCGAATAAGCTTCACTACAAACATAACAATTGTTCTCATAGACAACATTCTATTGTTGCTTTTTTTTTCTTCTTTGGAAACCTCTCCTTAACTTTCACTAATGCTGATCCTATACTGTAAAACGATTCATTCAAATATTATAACAAATACTTGTATACATTGACAATGGTTAGTCTTTCTTTTTTTTTGGTATGTGTTTGTGTTTGTTTTTTTTGTTTTTTTTCTTCTTGTTCATCATCATAACATTTCAATAGGACAATGAAAAAAGATAGAGTTATGGTTTCAGTAACATATGATCTATTTATGATATCATTTATACTTTTGATCAATCTAATCACACTACTAACTGTTAAGTCATTCCGTTTGTTTTTTTTTTTAGGAAAATTTATAAAAGATAATGGAAATGAATAAAATTTCTAATAAACACAAGGTGATCATTGTAAAGAAAAAAGAAAAAAAAAAGAGGAAATTGATTGAATATGAAAAGAATAGGAAATTATCACATCACTTTAGGGGGTGTAAAATCAGTTAGTCTTGAGTGTTGTTAAAAAGTATGAAAGCGGTTATCACTTCCCGTTTGCCCACACTGTAGAAGGGTTCTTCTGAAGGTGTCTGAAAATGAAATTGGATTAGAGGTGGTCTAGGTGACCTGAGAGCGTGACTACAATGCCCAAGCGACAACTGCTTAAGGTCGTTCACACACGACTTTTTTGTAGGTGATTTTCGTGTCAGCTCCATAATTGTTGAGACCTTACCACAGGAAATGGATATCTGTGGGATAAGGTGATGTGTGAATTTTTAGGGTCGATCAGTCCTAATCCCACTCCTTTTAGTGAGAAGGCAGCATTGCTTTCATGCTAGTTGTCTGGAGGAAACACCTTACTGCCGTCACACCTCTGTACATTCAGCAGTAGGACTTCGCCTTTGAACCTTGTTTTTGTTGCTTTTAGTCTTACCGCTCCTCAACCGAGCTGTCTAGCATGGTAAGACTTTGAGGAACGATTGTTCGAACCAGTATAGCCCTACTGGTTCATCACGATAAGCAAGCCCGATCACCACGTCAAGGTTGCAACTACGATCGGCAGTGTAAAATGACTTGAAGATTACCTCGGGACAATTAATTCCGGCTTATGATAAGCTGTTTTTGTGCAAATAAGGGATGTGTTTAAATTTGTGCATAGGCAAAACTCTTCTAAATCTAACTATTCATCCTTCACGATTTCTATATAACATTTTAAAAGCTTAATTGATGTTAATTCTACGACTTATTTCAATGATATATCTTGCTATTGATGAACATGACTTTCTACTTTCTATACTTATCGGAGTTATTTGACACTAAGATGGTTGGTTTATTCATAATTAAATAATTAGAAAGAATATTGAACTATATGAACGGCTACATCAGTTCAAGTATCTATGACTCGTTAACCTAGAGAATTGAAATTGTCAGGTCAAATTGCAGAACGGTAGATTTAGCAGCAGTATGCATATGGATTTTAAAAAAAATAAGATGTCAAAGATGCGATTCAAGAAATCATAAATTAGTGAAACAAAAACACAAAAACAAGTTATAAGAAATTCAGGAGTTCAGAATTTGGATGAAGACAAAAAATGGATGCACCTGCACCATTGCAAACGATTTTTGAACCATGTCATTCGAAGTCTCTAACCGTTGGTTACGATAAACGCGCGAATCCCAACCAGGTAGTCTACACTTATCAACATGACTCAGTCCAATGTTCAATGAATTTATAAACTAATATCATGTCTTGGTTTAACCGCTTCTATTATGTATAGTCTTGAATGAACTATATAAAGTATACAATTTGAAGTATTAAATACATGGATCTACATGTAAATTGTGTCATTTTTTGGATAATTAAAATAACCCATAATGTCATTGAGTAAGAAAAAAGTGTATTCAGCTAAGAAAATTTTCTTTTCGACGAAATCATTTACTTAACCTGTACAATATTGAAAATGTATGTCTATGGAAGGATAGAAAGGATTGTATCACATAAAAAAATGGATTCGAGAATAAATAACAAATGAGGTTAATATTACTAATCAAGGGGTAAGGAAGAACAGAATTTATGGGTCAGATAATAGTCTAATTGACACAGATATGAAGAAAAGCGACAAACAACAAAGGTCATATTAATAAAACTGAATCTCAATGATTAAGCAAAGGTGGATAGTGGCTAGCAGTGGAATCCAGGACGCACGTTTCGTCCTATTTGGGACTCATCAGCTGGATGTACCTGCATCTCAGAGTTGATGTTCACTCCGGAACTTGAACCAAGTACCGTCCGCTTCAAACGCCATCGCGTTATCCACTTAGCTACTGAGTCCTGATAGCCACTTGCTTGTGCAATGGGGTGAAGTTTAATTCACTTGATATTGTTTTTGTTTTTTATTTGTTTGAATCTTCCCATTGATGTTTAGGACTGAAATTGTTCAGTCTCTTATTGGCATATGTGCATTCAAACAAATAAAAAACAAAAACAACTCAATGTTTAAGATCATGAGTCAGTTGAAGCTAGACCACCATGGAAAACCTGGAAGCACTGGACGGTCGTTTCGTCCTGTTATGGGACTCCTCAGCAGTGCGCATCCACGACCTCGCCCCCTGCGAGATTCGAACCCAGGACCTACCGGTTTTTGCGCGCGAGCACTTAACCACTAGACCACTGAGCCGGTATCCAACGGTGTTAATGTCTAACTAATCCATGAAATTGAGCGACACATCCACCATTGTCTTCAGTGAGTTACTATCCCACAACAGACCTGGTTGAACTCCACTGGTCACTACTTCTCACTAGAACTCCAGGATATACCTCTTAAAGCCAGTCACTAGTGAGCATATGTTGATTATTGTCAGAAGGGGTTTTGTGGAAACTGAATCTATAATCAAGAAAACTTGTATAAGGTGATAATAATAACAGATTAGAGTTTAAAATGCATAACAGTAATTTCAAAAAGAAAAAAATATCGCTAATAATTAAATAAAAGTGCAGAAAAACAAAAAAGCACAGAAACACTGAAACATACCCGTTAAGGGAATTAGGGCCAAGGAAGGATGAGAGGTTGGACAAATCGTTTCTGTACGCAAAGTTCAGGCTTGAGTTTGTGGATTGCTAATGCCTCAGTAGTGCATAAAATATTGATTCGAACCCCCTTCGATCCAGTCCCTTTGACTCTGTAGGTTACTTTAAATGAAGAGTCCTTTGGAGCGATGTGTCCACAGTTAATTAAGTGCTCCTGTATCGAACTAATAATTGTTTTACGTTCCCCATTTTAAGAGCCATGCCGGATAATGTTCCAAGATGCGTTTGGACAATGATCGTTTTGTGTGGCATATGTAACGTTCTCCACATATTGATGTGGCCTAAAGCGGAAGTTTGTCCGTAACACATCCCAGAATGGTAGGTCGGCTAGAGTAAAAACAATTCGGAGCTTAACTGCGTAGAATGTTTCATTGAACGATTTCGAAATCCATTTATTTAGGATTTCAGCAGCCGTGTCTCCTTTAAATTCCATATTCATAAATAGAGTTTTCTTCTCTGTTGTCAATGCTTTGTCATGAAGTCTGGGTGCCAAGTTGCTATCAACGAATCTCATTTTTTTTATTTTTATTATTTTTGTTTAAATCAAGGAAGATTTACAACTTCTTCATACGGCTTTAAATTCTCACTTGAATTCAACTGAAGAGTCAGAATTTCTATTTCATAATGAATATGATAAAACTATACAAAATGACAAGGAATATGATGCTGATATTAATAATAATGAAAATAATCTAACTACTACTCATACTACTGTAGTAGTAGCTACTGTCAAAGATGATCATAATAATCCTAGTATAAATGGTATCAATGATAATTCTTCAATTCACAATGTTATTGAACACACTAAAGATCATGGTAGTTTAACTGATTCAAAGTCAATACAATCTAATTCAAAACTTTTGAATAAGCAACAAGATAATACAATATTGAGTAATAACCATCATAATAATAATAATACTGATGACGATAACAATGGTTGTGGTAGTGTTGGTGTTTGTGAAAATGATCTAGATAGTATACCGTTTGTAACTGTTCCGATAAATGGTGTCCTTATATCAGGTTAGTTTAATATTCTATTTAAAACAATTAATCCCTTTGATAGATTTGGGATGATTCGATGAGAATTATATGATATATTTATGCAATACATCTCAAACAATCTGATCACCCATATATACTTGTTAAGTACACTTATATATGAGAAATTAAAGGGTAGGCGGAAACAAAGATGATAACAATGTATTACACAATATAAAAACTATAGTGGATAATACATGAGTATTACCAGGGTAGGGTTAAGGTTGAGAATGAATAGTTCTATGAATTTGATGCTCATCATGTTTTGCTAATGAGGTGTGGCAAGTTGGACCAATGCATATATGTGCCTGGTCCTATATTGTAACTGCTGACTGACATAAAAGGAATTTCAGTTTTCGTATGGTCAAGGCTTCAACGAACCTTAGTATACACCTTTTAAAATTTTGTACAAAATTACAAAGGCTGACTTATTATAAACAGTATGACCAGCCTTAATCAAATGTTTTGCAATTGTGAAGGTTATTTGCCTATCCTGTGTTCTTATTTTACTGTTGGGATTCATTTGTTTTTGCAGTCTTTTAGATATGTGATTGGCTACCTTTATTCATAGCTCGCCATTGTTACTTCTTATGTACGTATTTTTACACATACACATAAATTGATAGACAAAAGGGGATGTGACAGTATCGCTTACATGCTATTTAAATTTTTAGTGAAACACAGACCTTGAGTTTTCGATAATGACTATTTTGGTTGCACAGAACGTCCTGATGATAGCTAGTTAAAGTATTCAATTAAATATGAGACTATTTAAGACACCTATGAATGGTAAAATAATATAGACTCGTTTTTCGGGTTTCATAAACGTCATAGCCCTCATCATATTGATGCCTTCCCAA
This sequence comes from Schistosoma spindalis, assembly GCA_946903255.1. Lineage (NCBI taxonomy): Eukaryota > Metazoa > Platyhelminthes > Trematoda > Strigeidida > Schistosomatidae > Schistosoma > Schistosoma spindalis. The sequence continues at coordinate 21,134,138 of OX336419.1, read as the reverse complement.
CGGCTCATAAGCTTCAATAAATAACCATTATTCATCAATGTTTCAGTTAAGAGCCTCACGTCTCCCTCAATAGTATCGCTAGTACAAATACGACTGATCCTATTGAATAAGCCTTCTAATAATTCACGTTTGTACTGGATTGAACAGTGGCTATAAAAACTCATATATTGGCCTGTTCATGACGGCTTTCCAATGTGGAGCCATCGTCTCTTGTACCAATCAATATGTCTAGAAAAGGGAGCTGATTATTCATTTTTTCTGCGTATTGTAAAAGAAATGTATTTTTTGATTTATTTTGACTTCCCTTAATAAGCAGATTACATCTTAACTGAAATTCCTTTTATGTATTAAAAAACGATTTATTCGTAGCTTTAACTCTACCCTGGTAATACTGATTTATTATCCACTATAGTTTTTATATTGTGTAATTTATTGATATCATCTTTGTTTCCGCTTACCCTTTAATTTCTCATATATAAGTGTATTTAACATGTATATGTATGATCACATTGTTTGAGATGTATTGCATAAATATATCATATAATTCTGATAACCTTCGTCTTATCGTATTATTTAATATAATATTGCATAATGTACTCGAGTGTTTTGCTACATTATTTCTTGCAAGATGTCGAAATTCATTCGTTTTATGATCGAGATCTTGTTGTACCACCATTGAAAACCTGGAAGCATTGGAAGACCGTTTTGTCCTATTGTGGGACTCCTCAACACTGCGCTTCCACGATCCTGCTCTCGGGATTCGAACCCAGGGCCTTCGATCTTGCGCACAAACTCTTAACCTCTATACTACTGAGCCGGCTGGCATCCAACAGTGTTAATGTCTAACCTCATCCAATTCATTTTACATTGATGGATCTATTTACTTTGTAAATAATGCAAAATTATGGTCTTTTTCATAGTTATGACTGAATATCTTAAGGCTGTATTGGATAAAGCTCTCAATTTTTTACTTCAATTCGAGTTGTTTGAATCTCATGAATTAAATGCATAAAGTGTATATGTATTTGTGAGCAGTTGTGATCAAACGATTAGTTTTCTGAATTGTTAATGTCATTTGCTTACTTAAATTGATTTAATAATGATTCGATACTACGAAATTAGCGGATATCAAACAACAGAACAAATCGATCTGCCATAAAAGTTACTTTTACTCATTAATATAAAATACACACACCAATTCTCATTCCTCTTTTAAATGTTATGCTGAGGAATGTTCTGAGATATCCCTCAAGAGCAATTAAACTTATAGATTCACATCGATATGACCCTAACATATATGTGAATAGTAGACTTGTTTATGAAGACAATATGAAGCTTAGTTGAGTTGTGACTTTTTATCAGGTATTTTGTAGTTCATCTATTCAAGATTTCTATAGCCTTTGAATCCAATATTCATTAAATTAATTTTCTTTTGAACTGTTAACAGTCTTTTAGCCCGTGGTTCTGGGTCGTAAGTTTCTATTGATGAATCTAGATGGATAGTCATTTACGATGAATATTTGTTGTAAAAACGAAAATAGTGCATCATATGTCGTTTCATTACGGCGTATTTGCCTAGTCGTTTACTTGCTCTTACTGATCAAGTTACCTTTAGCATAAAAAGCGAACGCTTTACAAAAATACGCTGATTATTAATAAAAAAAAGTAATCATGATTAGATTTTATTAACAACATGGACAGTTACATGATGTGGGCTTTGTGAGTCCGCTCCCTAGCAAATGGGATTGAAAACTAGCTACCAAGTTTTGCCCTTGTCAACTATTTAGCTAGTTAGTTAGTTAGTACCTGTGTTAGACTTGACGTCTAAAGTACGGCTCAAGTTGAAGTAACATAGGATTGTAAATTGATCACTAAGCTATATTGATTATTGTAATTAATTCTCAGTTATTACTGTAAACATTTTCTTGAAGATTGTTAAACTTACATTAAATCATCAACGGAGGATCAAACCCACAATCTGCAAGTTTGTAGCAAGCACTTAACCTTCAGACCAGTGATTCAGGATCAAATGGTTTACATGCTTGACTTCAATTAATTCATGATAATTTATAAACATTTCCCGAAGCCATTCGTGACTAACTACCTCATACCTAACACAGATGAACTCCAGTAGCCAGTTCGTAGTATAAATTATACATTCTAGTTATTTAAGTTGTGAGTTAGTAATCTGAAATTCATTAGTTAGAGTCATACAATAATTTCGGCTTTCTTCTTCATATTCAGTCATTTTATGCAACATAAATGTGATAATTGTAGCTAATGGAGCGTGTGTGTATGTGTGTGTGTGTGTGTGAATACATTTGCTACTATCCGTACTTCTAATTCCTATCTCGTAGAACGTTTGTATTTCCTTTCATATAGTGATAATCACAATCAAATTATTCATACTACATATATTAGGATTATAATGTTGTCGATGTACAAACCTTAAATTATTTTTGGAAGGCGATTAATGAATATTGTAATCTACTTAGTGTATGTTTAGTTTGTATTCATAGCACGTATGTTGATTGGAATTGAATATTACAGTTTTACTTTTCTATCGTTATTTAAAGTGCATATTTTATTTCATTTGGTATTGTTTGCTTGAATCCTTCCATTTATGTTTAGAACTGCCATTGATCAATCTCTTATTGGTATATATGTATCATGTGCGAATTGCCTCGATAATACTTTAAGTGGAATCCAAGACGCGAAGTTCGTCTTATCTAAGATTCATCAATTGGATGTACCTGCATTCCAGAGTTCGGGTCACTGAGTAAACATCAACTCTAGGATGCAGGTATATATCCAGCTGATGAGTTCAAAATAGGACAAAATTCACGTCTTGAATCCCACTACTAGCCACCATTCATTTATGCCTATAACGTATATTTTGTTGCTTACATATTTTCTGACCTTAATTTTAGTTCTGTACACTACTACTATTAATACTGATTAATGTTTTTTTTTCGTTTCATCCATACAGATAATGTAATTGAAAAGAGTTCTTCCAAACCATCTTCAAATGAATCTGACGTATTCATCGTCGATTCAACACAGGTCAAGTCGTTTTTCATAGACAATTTTCTATTTATTATGTTACACGTATTTTTACTTAAATAATTTTTAACGTGGATTAATGTTAGTTTTCTATACAATATCCACTTTAACGTAGGAATTTCGCCAACTATATTCCTTCCAAAGTTACTTTACACCAAGTATTTTTAAAAATAAGGAAACGCTTAACAGGTATGTTGTTTTAGTATAAGACCGTTTTAGTAAATTGGTTCTTTGACCTCGTCAAAAATTAGGTCTATGAACTTGGAGCTTCATGAGTAACACCCTACCTTTAGCTTATCGTATCATATATATTTTTTAACAGTTGAATTCACGAACTGATTTTAGCTAGTTCACCATTTATAACCTTGAAGTATTAGGCGGCCATTTTGTCCCAATACGGAACTACGAAGCAGTGACCTTCAGTCTCGAGCGCGAACACTCAGACTCCAGACCACTGAGCCGGGATCCAGCGATGTTAATGTCTAAATTCAATTAGTCCATGATATAAAACAACCCTTAGCGATCTGGAGGTTGAGAGTTCGCACACGAGACTGAAGGTCAAGGGTTAGAGTGCCATGTGTGAAATTGCGGATGCACACTGCCGAGGAGTTCCATATTAGGACAAAATGTCTGTCCAGTGCTTCCAGGTTTTCAATGATGGCTTAGCTAAGATGATTCCGTGAGTTCAACTATGCAAATAATGCAATCTCCACAAATACTCCATATATTTATCAAATAGTTCACATTTCCAATTGACAACAAACAGTTCTTTAGGTTATATATTCTATTCAAATTCTATAGCGGTGACATCTAATTTGATAATGCAGTTAATATATTCCATCAATACATCAAAATTCTCATATTAGCTCGTTATATACTAAATGAATTGAATAATTCCTGCCATCGAAATTTATCTATTTTTTGTATGTAAGAGTATTTTCTGATGCTATTTTATACTTGGAACTGTTTGTATTATCAGTCAAATTCAGTAGTCTTCACAACTTTATGCTACTATTTTAATTATCTTAACACATAGATATTGGTACAAGGAGGCACCAAATACATATGCGCCACACAGATCTCATTTGATATGTATGAGGGCTGTGATACTGCTCAGGCGCCCGAACCGAAGCAGGTGGTTTTCTTAGGGGAACACACCCCGAGCCTTCGACCTGAACGTCTGATCCACAAGGCAGTGGAGCATCGTGAGGAGATGCAGTCCCATGGTAGCCGGTGACCAATGATTGGTTCATACGCCATTTGTTCCCTCAGGATACTGGAGTTAGCCCATGTGCACCATTGGTTTGTGAACCGATTAAAGCGTCGGACATTCACTTTTCGTCCTCTCATTTTCGTAAACAACACCGGTGTCACGAGAAGGCAGTGAGTAGACCTTCCTGACAGAGGCTGTATACGCGTTGCCATGTGAGAGCATTTCGAGAGGGAGAGTGGACTCTCCCCACTTTCGACCATACCAGGGAATTTGGGAACACTTTATGCTACTACTTATAAGTAGTTTAGATAGTTTCAGCAAATATTTAAAAGGACATTTTCAAAAATGACTTGCACTAGTACTTAGTCTATTCTTTTTCAAATATTATTTTTACAGTTACCTGAAAGTTGGGATCGTCTTTCCAATGCTAGTTCATCAATTCAAAGTGAAAAATCACTTGAAATTGGTTTTGAAGTGAAAGATGATCTTGATGATAATATACCTGGAGCTATTGAAATTCCAGCAATTGATTCTATGCATATACGTAGTTGTGGAACAGCTCATACATACAATAATCAATATGGTCGATCAAATCCATCTCATAGTAGTATATATAAAACTGCTCATAGTTTATATCCTACCACTAATAATCTAAATAATAAATTCACATATCAACAAATATGTCCAAATACCACTATATGGAATCCTTATAATTATGATAGAACTGAATTAATACATACTACTCAATTACAAAATTACAATAATCTATCAACTACTGCTCCAAATTGTGACATGTATTTTAAAACTTGATATTCTATAGGAATTTATTATTCTCTGAACATGTGTATCATGTTTATTTACTTAGCTAATTCCAATTATTATTCCCTTTGCTATACACATCATTTGATGCATACTTTATGTAAGGACGTTATATTTTTGTTGTAGAGCTTACAAACTAACTAGATTTTACTTTATAATTAATCAATGTGGAAGCATCAACAAAAACAAAAAAGAAGAATAAATACTGTCGGGATTTTAATATCATGAAAATGTTTTCACTTCTCTTTGTAAATATATATCTTGTTATCTATTTGAATGAAACTGTGGTTGTCTTTATTAATCTCTATTGATTATAATACTGCGGGGGGGGTTTGATTGATACGAATGATAGGGCCCCCAAATACTCTGATACGGCCGAGGGTGAGGAGAGTTAGCTCTTCTTGAAATGCCTTTACATGGCCACGTGTATACAGCCTCTGCCAGGGAATTCATATTCACTGCCTTCTCGTGGCATGTTCTGGAAGAAATAATTCTAATAAAAACATACTGCTAGCTTTGTTATTCGGTGATGTTCGTACACCAGTATCCTACAACTGTTAATTTTTGGCACATTAAATACATCAGTGTACTGACGTATGTTGTAGTTCATGAATCAATTATACCTGGAACAACTCCACGTCACACAACATCAGTGATCTTGCAAAGTTGAAGGAAATAATATGATGCACCGCTCAAATTATTTATTCAGAACATAACTCAGCAGTAAGTCTTACGTCGTACTTCCAAAAGAATTCAATATGCAACCAAGCTGTTATATCAGTTACTTGGATATCAACGACAAAATCTCATCTTTTTATATGCCCTACGACTGCTGGAAAGTGCAACATAACATAGTGACGACCTTGAGTTTCCTTTCCGTCACTCAGGAAACATCGCCTAGTTAAAAAGAATTGACAGCAGAAATCCATATTATAAACGTGGATGATAGCTTCGATCTCAATGATCAACTCATGTTGAATTATTCTTTGTAGTAAGACAAAAGGGCTGCGTTTTGCAGATTGAGTATCGAAGTAATGTTTATAGCTAGGGTTATAGTCCCATAAAGTTTTCATCATCGACTAACTTCAGAGATAATGCAAAAAGTTTTATTTTGAGCATTGGGGTTCAGGTTGGAGTTTTGAGGTGATTTTAATAACTGTTGAAGTTTTTCGTCATATGTGATATTGTGGTGTGTGCTACTTATGTAGACATAAGTATTATATGACGTGAGTCATGAACAGAATGTCTGGCAGCAGAGAGACGAGAAGATCAAACAACAAAGAATGAAGAAAGAATGCAATTTGTATGAAAATGCAAGAACAAAGGAAGTTTGGGTCATTTGAGACAATTGATGAACAATTTGCAAATTGAGCATTTAATATATGGTTGTTAGATTTTACCAACTAGTTCTGTCATTTGTTGTATATTTTATTCAATTGTCCCCACTGGTGTTCTTGTTCACTACAATAGATGTCACTCTTACATTTGCAAACATATGAAACTTGGAAGTTAAAGTAGAGATAAAGATCAGAGAAGAAAAAATCTGACATCGCGAAACAATCTTGACTACGTATTGAATCACGTCAAGTACTTTGCCACATACTATGCATTAGGAAGATGTATGTTCTAGAATTCAGCTCAGGCACCACTTTAGATCCACTTTCTAGCTGCATGAAAAAGATCTTTGTTGATTACAAATATTTTAATGAACAAACCTTGCCGACATTCCCTTCTTTTGTGACAACAAAAAAGTTTTCTATCACTTCACTTTAGATTCTGCCTGAGATAATCGGGGCTTCATAGTGGTTCTGATTAGCATAAGCACAGCCGTCAGTATAACGTAGTTTTGCTAGTATCAGTAGCTCATCTTTTTCACTCAGAATCCATATGACACAACAGAACTCCATTAACTGTGATACAGTTGGCGTTCTCCGTATTGTATTTCGGGATCTTGATTTTCACTTGTGTTTGTTGAGGTCCACTGCTTCACATACTACTACTACACTGGCTTTCTTTACCTGCCTATTTTGGTGTGTATGGGACAGGTCATCCGCAAAGTTGCCTGCAAGCTGTTTATTTTATTTCGTGTTTTCACTTAGATGTGTTCTCCGTAATCCAGTCGACCATCAGAATAATGAGAAATGGAGAGTAAGGATTCTTGTCTGACACCGATGTTTACTTTGAATGCATCTGTGAGTTGTCCTCCACGTACGACTTTGCAGTGAAGTTCGTCGTATGAATTTCGTTTGTTCTTCACGATTTTCTCGGGCACATCATAGTGTTGAAGATGTTTCCATGAATTTCTCCTATCCACACTGTGAAATGCTCTCTCATAGTCGATGAAGATGATGTATAGGGATAAACCCCATTCACTTGGTTGCTCAACAATGATCCGTATTGTTGCGATTTGGTATGTGCACAACTGATCTTTACGGAACCTAGCCTGTTGATCTCAAAGTTGGGCATCTACTGAATCTTCGATTCGGTTAAAAAAACACTCTGTTGAAAACCTTTCCTGATACCGATAGTGGTGTGATTCCCCTGTAGTCTTCACACTTGCTCAGATCTCTTTTTTGGTGTCTTTGTTTCCAGTTCACCGCCTCTTGAGTGATTTGAATAAAATCGATTTGGTTCTCTGTATTGTGATCAGGTGACATCCATATAGCCCTGTGCATGTATTTCTAGGGGAATATTGTGCAGGTTATAACCATTTTATTGCGTGCATATGGATTTACGAATCTTCTATCATTCCAGTTCCTTTCTCTTAGTCGTCGCATTATATATTCGTACCCGGTGTTGTCCATTCTGACTCTAACGTTTAGATCTCCAATGAGAAAATCCAAGTGCTTCCATGAGCACTGTTCGAAAGTTGACTGCATCCTCTTGGAAAACTGATCATTATTATGCTCATCTCTATGATTGGCGGGTTTATTGTGCTGATTAACATTGATTGTGGTTCCCTCCTTTGTTTTGGGGGATGCTTTAATGATCCTGCATCCATGAGAATCCTATTCTGCAAGTGATTTTTGAGCTTTTTGGACAGCGTCAGTGCAACTTCTTGTGTGTACAGAGTGCTTTCTTCTTCATGATCCGAGTACAACAGAATATTTTACCGATATATTCCGTTCTGTTTAGCTTGGGTCCTATCGGTTTCGTTTGCTCTGAGAACTGCCATGAAAAACCTCTTCATTTTCGCATCTACTCGATCAGTCCTTCCAGCCTTAAACATTGTTTGAACGTTCCTTGAGATAATATAAAGAGGGAAATGAGGGAACTATGATAAACAACGAAGGCTAGTTTATAGGTCATTGTTTTTTCCTGATTCAGAGAGTGAATTGCTAAAATCTAGTTTTGAAATGAACCTCGAACTTTTGTTAATGGTAAGGATTACTGCCATATCGTTTTACTGTTACAAAAATTGCTATTTCAAACATAACTACCGTATCCAATATTTCTATTCTAGAGCCGTAGTCAGGATATAGAAAAATTATTTGCATTTCTTGTGGATTACAGCCATGTTAATTATGTAATAATTTGAGCATTTATTGTAGATCTTAAAACCCTGCTTATGGCTTTAGAACTCATAGTTGGGATGTTTTCAAAATGCTATTAAGGCGCAGTTTTGTGCACATAACAATAATAAATGTAGTTAAGCTGAAAAAGACCGAGCCGAATTGGACAACTGCCAGTTGTCATAAAGCACGGCTGATATTGAGGATATTGTTAGTTTTGGCCACTTGATTGGTAGATCCACAAATCTGCTCTATTTAGCTACTTGTCTTCTCAGAATAATGTGTAACCACTTACCTTCCACCGATCGTGCTGAAAATATTAGGGAAGCCCTACAAACTTTGAATGTTTTGGCTCCTCTCCACATGGTTTTTACATTCATCTTCATCGTGTTTATCACTCGAACTTGACAGTACCTACTGGCAGAAAATGCCTTGTCCATGTGATATTTGCGTGAACAGTAATATATTTCTGACACTTAAAGTTAACTGTTAACTTTTTACTCTGAGTTCTATACGTTTCTCTCAGAACTCTGCTCTTCGTTCTCATATGCACGTATTGAACCATATAACGAATATTATAATCACCCCAACAGCCGAACATTTATCACCTATTGTGTAAAGCTCACTAAAAATCCCCATCATATTTGTTTTATATCGTGCCAAGGCCGTATAGAAACATAGACCATTCGTGGCCCACGGTGATTGCAAAACATCCAAATCCATTGATAAAGTAGAAAACGTGAAGCTAAAGACCATGCTGAACGACACACAACATACTCTGTCATTACTATAGCTAGACTAGACATGCACCATGCACTCCGGCTTTACTTATTGCTAACTTGCATCTCGCTCATAGATATAAACAAGACCAACAAAAACCGTGTGGCCCGGCATCATTTAGTACTTCTTAAGTCTTGCAGGGCCAGTGAAAATCCGCTGAGACCTAGCCAAATCATCCAGCATTTGGATCATTGAATATCGAACAAATCATCGATCCTCGTCGATGTCAAGGACAACCAACGCACATCAGTTGATCACATGCCATAGACTGGCCCATGCGGCAGTGGTCTCACCTTCGCTTCTATCTACTTTAACTAATATATTACTGTAATAACGTCCTCTGTGTTGTACAGTGTTCAAAGCATCTATAGTACCTTGATAGGTCAATGAGGTAATCCACGTAAGGTGCTGACCGCGAAGTGTGACTTCGATGTTAGCTAGTTTGTCACACCACTCACGTCTAACTCGAGTAGGCATCCAATCACTTCGAATAGATTATCTACGTTGGTGATCTACAGTCTACTCAAAGGCGTCAGTCGCTGTGAACAGACTGTAAAACCGCCTGCAACAATTCGTCCACTGATTTAGATCGCGACTGTTCACCTAGAGATATGTTTTTTCCTGAACTAGATATACACATGTTGTAATATGATTATCTCAAAAATAGCTTGCTAACATTCACTTCTGTTCATCGTTTGATGAACAAGTGGATCAAAATCAAACGGCTAGTATGCATATTTAATCTGTTTTAGAATGTCTGGGTTCTTACTAACTTTTAGAGTGAAGTGAAGTTATTCCAAACTCATTACGTGAACATGTATTCAGAAGTGACGATGAGAAAATAGATGTTGGTTTGCGAATCTTAAACTTAAGAGCACCGATAATAAAGCTGAGTAAATGGTTTTTCTAACAGTAAAGCTAACTGACTTAAAACATATCTGGTCTTACTCGTATATGCCAAACAAAATCTTAAAAAAATCGGCCTCGTGATGACGAAAGGTAACCATTATATTATTTTTAAGCAGTCCAATGTCACGGAATTCCATCTGGTAAGTGAATGAACCACGTTCACAGCTGCAGCACTTTTAAGTGGTCTGAACGACTAATCACGTGGTTCTCAACCTGGTTAACGTCATCTGCAGGCAGTAGACGCGAGAAATCATCCTAACGTTCGACAAGACTACACAATCATTCTCTTCACCACAACGCTGTAGGGACAAGTCGACGGCCATGGAAATTAATTACGTAAAACTGACGATGTAGGCTTAGGTTGGGATTGGTCCCCAACCACACGATTCTCAAAGCTGAACATATAATTACTGAGAAAAAAATTCACATTCAACATTTAGCACTTGGAGGAAGTCGATATTGGTGAACGCGAGAGCAATAATTAAAACTGGCTTCTTTCAGCCATGCAGGCGTGGTCACCCTATGTAAATCCCATTGCATCTTGTGTAAAATATATTGCTCTATATCCAGCCCAAATGTATTCTTGGGAAGTATTTAACATCACATTGCTTATTCTTACAATAGAACGTGTCAATATAGATAATGATGTGACTTCCACTTAGGATCTGTAGTGCCATTGGGCCCTAACCACACAATCCTCGAAGCTGAACACGAGACACCTGAAAAATAGGTGTTCAACTCTTAACGCGGAGAAAAACCCAATGATGTATAGGGCTGGAACAATGAATCTAACTTAAGTCGATCGGATGGCATGGCTCGGTTTTACAGGCATGGTCACTGTTGAATGTTATCTTACATCTTTTATTCATATTGGAAATATTGTTCTATCTCTAGTCGAAGCTTGTTCTCCATCATGTGTTGGTGATTATTACGATACAATGAGTCAGTGTAGACAATGACGTGACTTTCACGTGAAAACTTATAGATTAGACAGTTACATAATGATAAATGTACAATTTTAGGATTAGGTTCATCATCAAAAAGTACTAATACCATGGTACACCATACTTCTACACATCTCATAAATTAGATTTTCACATCATGACATATCTACAATTTTGAGATTAGGTGTATTACTATGGCAGCTAAGGTAAATGTACTAATATCGAAGTAGTCCATAATTCAACAGTCTCTTCGTTATCACCAACTATATTCATAATTTATCTAAAAACCTCTGTGAATGCTTCAAATGATGAACGTATAAGTTTACCGGTTTGAATTTCAGTAAGAGTATGAAGTGAGTGGTAGTCATTAGTCAACTTCTCCAACAAGTCTTTGCTGTCTGTTCAGCCCAACATGCTACCGAACTCATAGGGAACCAAGTCCTTTATGTATGTCTTTGTCCAGAGAACGCTACGTTAACCTGTGACACATATCTAGTGCAAAATACCCCGTTGGAGACAGCAGTTATAAATAACTACAATGGACAGAATCAAGTGCAGCGGAACTACGAACAGGAATTTGGCGAGAAATCATCGGCATGTTGAACGATTTGCCTCCACACCGGCCTCCAGTTCATGGAACTTGATGTGAATTTGTCGCAGTCTTCTGACGTGTCATATCATTCTGTAGTTGTAACTGAGCACTTTTTAAATCAGATTCATGGTCCAAAACAACTTTAAGATGCCACGGGAATTTGAGGTTTAACAACCCTTTTACACGTAACACCTTTATAACGGATATAGACCGACCCAGTCAAATCAGAAGTCATAAGCAAAGATGTCCGAAGATATATTTGGAAGGCTGTTGATAAATCGAGAGGCATTTGATCTCAGCTGGCTAATTGGTGCAAGGGATGGATGGCATGGTGTACCAACTCGTGATCTGGTGCGGATGCGTGACAGAGCGCCTTCAGCTAGATGTGCTCAGTATGAATAATGAGGTCAGCATCGAATGCCAAGGACTTATAAAACGGTTTATTTTTGTACTCATTTACCGCTACAACGGATTAAGAAGTACGATAGCATCACCCTTGTCACTTGAAGGATAGAGGGCGCCAGACATACCAAATTTAAAATAGAACAATATATACAGGCGAACAGTATTGTTTTCTGCTAGAAACTCGTCAGGCTTTACTGTATAGATCGCTAACGTAGATGATCTATGTCGAATGACTGGAGATCTGCTTGAGTTACACTGGAATAGTGTTACGAACCAGATAACTTCGAAGTCACACCCTACGGTCAGCACCTAACATGAATTATCAAGGTGCTATGGTTGCTTTTTAGACCTTATAACACAAAGAACATTATTACAGAAATGCATCGGTGAAAGTAGATTCAAGTGAGATGCTGCGACCATCACCGCATGGGCCGGCCCATGAAACGTGATTAATTAGTGCGCATTGGTTGTCCTTGACTTTGAAAAAGATCGATGAACTGTTCGACACTCAATGACCCGATTGCCATTTGATTTGGCTAAGGCTCGGTAACACTTCATTGGCCCTACAGCTGTAATGTACTGTGATATTTCTACGTATGTACGATATAATTAAACCAATCAAGGCAGTCTATGATATAGTGGAACAGATTACATAAACAAACGTAATAAATGAAGAGTACAAATTGATTGTGTGATGACAAGTGTACTAGTTATGACAAAAATAATAAAACCTTGCATCCATGTTTCATAATGGCAGTTCGGTTAATGATGTAAAAAAGTTAGATGCTGAAATAGCACTCATAAAAACCACGAGACCATGTTTATTTTGCTTCACTTCTTCCGCCTATCTTTTTCCCAAGTAGATGATTCATTGTCCAACTATTTGAGCACTTCTCATTACATGATCTTATAATTTCTATGTTTTTTCAGCATCTGTATTTTTTACATTATTGACCTAATTACCATTACGAAACATGGATGCAAGGTTTTATTATTTTCGTCACAACTAGTACACTTGTCATCACATAATCAATTTGCATTCTTGACTTATTATGACTATTTACGTAATCTGTTCCACTGTTATCATTGAATCATAAAGTGTCTTGATTGGCTTAATAAATTTAAAATTATATTGATTTGACCGCTTCTGTAAAAAACCCAAATCATCCCGGTGACGCACTAATCGTCTTACGGCTATTTGACCTTCAAGTGCACAGTAACCTCTACAATGACCAATGCCACTGAGTCGTTACCGCGATTGTGCGTTTGCAAGGTGTTGGCATGGCGAAGTCGTCGTTCATCAGACAGCTGAAGTTTGCTGCCTGGTCATTTTGCATATACTTCATTGTTTGCATTTTTCTCGGTGCGCCTATATTCGAGTAAGCTGGTTACATCATGTATTTTATATTTATATTCAGACAATGGAAAGAAACTGGTTTAATGTCACTTGTGCTCACAATATGTACCAACATTCCATTCCTCATGTTTTTCGAAGGAAATCTTGATAACTTGAGATCAGTTCTTGCTCCGTCGTAAGTCACTTTTTCGATATAAATCTATTGATGCTAAATTTTGCTACCGGTTTATGCTATAAATCCAAGTAACTCGAAATAGTTTCATAGGTTCATCTATGTCTACATTAAATTATGATTGTCAGTATTACGGTCTAATTCCCTTAATTTTGCACACTTAGCAATCTTTTATTTTGGAATTTTTATTGCAATTAATGAACATATGATTTCTGTCGTAGGATTATTTTACTGGTAGCATTTCTGGAACGAGTTTTTGGGTCAATTGACCAGTCAAACTAACTTTCCTTGGCGGACTAGTTTATATACTTAGGAATAATATAAAACTAGAACAATATCCCTCGACTGTACTCTAAACTGTTAGGTGTAACTGTAGTTATTTTTACAATATGCATATAGATAGATTTTTTGTAATCTGACACACTTTTAATGTTTGTCATTTTTCTATGCAAGTCAGTATCAACCAACTTAGGTACTCTTATGTGCTGTCTACCACGTCGTCTACCATTTTTGTTAGGTTCTTGCAGAATACTTGACTGTTTACCTTATGTAACAAAACAAGGACAAAACCAAAACGCAGACTTGGTTCTACAGTGAAACTTATCACAGGCTGTCAGATCGGTCTTCCAACTCAATTTGTAGAGCTGTAGACTAGATATTTGTACTTGGAATTTTATTGGTATTGGGTATTTGAACCTGTCATAATCTGTTTCAGTCACATTTTGTAAAGGACAATAGGCTAGTTGGCTTGTGTCAGTCTTGGCAATGGTGGTCTCTCAGTTGATGAAACTTTCTTTTGAAAGTCAACAGATGGAGCTTCAATCACGTGTTGAGGTAATTAATTCCATTCGTTGGTGATTCGATGGGAAGATTGGTAATCAGCTGACAAGTGATTTGTTCTAGACTTGCAAACGTTTTTAGAGTGCCCTCATAAATTCCCTTTTTTGGAAGACAAGGATAACGAGAGGATATCAAATGCAAATTTATCACTATGTGATTTGAAAACTGTGATCAAGTCGCCTCTGGTTCTTCTATATGACGATGGAAATAGTTTAGCCTATCGCGCATCATACGGGGGCTTCGCCATTGCAGGAATAAGATAAGTAGCTGTTCTCTGAACGTTTTCCGGAAGCCCGGTCTTTTTCCAAGCAGTGTCCCCAAATGCCGTGGTACGACCGAGAGTGGGGGGAGTCCGCTTACCCTCTCAAAATGCTCTCACATGGCCACGCGTATATAGCCTCTGCCACGGAAGTCTTACTCACTGCCGTCTTGTGGCGGGGATGTTGTTTACGAAATTGAGGGGACGAAAAGCAAATGTCCGGCGCTTTAACCGGGTCGGTGGACATGGAGAGTCCACCAAGAAAGTTGGAAAACCCTTATTCCAAACCAGTGGTGCACATGGGCTCTAGTATCCTGAGGGAACACATGGCGTATGAACCAATGGTTAGTCACCGGCTACCATGGGACTGCATCTCCTTACGATGCTCCACTGCCTTGTGGGTCAGACGTGCCTCCTTATTTTATTTATTTATTATTTATTTTAACACATAGATATTGGTACAAGGAGGTACCAAATACATATGC
Organism: Schistosoma spindalis; assembly: GCA_946903255.1. Lineage (NCBI taxonomy): Eukaryota > Metazoa > Platyhelminthes > Trematoda > Strigeidida > Schistosomatidae > Schistosoma > Schistosoma spindalis. The sequence goes on along the minus strand of OX336419.1, from coordinate 21,118,788 downwards.
GCCACACAAATCTCATTTGATATGTGTGAGGGCTGCGATACTGCCCGGATGCCCAGACCGAAGCAGGTGGTGCCGGCGACCATACCACGTTGAAAGCATCGGTGCCTCCTTATACCAACATCTATGTGTTCAAATAATCATAATTTTTCAAACAGGGACTAGTCGCTTGCATGCAGTACTCAAGTTTAGGATGCACGAATACTGTATACAAAATTAAGATTTTTAGCGTCGACATGGCTAAAGGCCCTACGTATTGACCATGGGGTTGTAAAACCTTTAGTGGCTATTGCACGGCAGTGTGCAGTAGTTTTTAAGTCTTGTCTAATGATGACTCCTAAGTTGTTGTGTGTCTAGTTAACAGGTAGCTCAATGTCATTCATCATGTATGTATCTGTATCTTAATGACCAACATGCATCACAATGCACTTGGAAGTATTTATCGGCAACCGCCAAGTTTGAGATCTTTCAAATAATTTCTCCAGGTCATTTTGAAGCTCTAATTTATCACTTCATTGATCCCCATATATTGACATCGTCGGCTTATAACAAAACCGATGATGATAGGAGACAAGGAAGGTCATCTACATACAGGAGGAATACCATTGATCCGAAAACTGTACTTCGAGGCACTCCATTAAACACAGTTTTCCAGCTAGACAACTTGGAGTTCAACCGTACTCCTTGTTGACGCCCAACTAGAAAGTCCTTTATCCACATTAATAAATCGCTTCCAATCCCAATATTACTTAACTTATATGACAGTTGATTGTAAGGAACTTTGTCAAACGCCTTGCTGAATTCAATGTGAGCTACATGTATAAGCAATTTTTGAGCTTTAAGAGCGCACCAACTTTCACGGGCTACTAACATGTTTGTGAGACGTGAATAACCTGTTCTAAAGCCGCGCTGCTCACCAGGAAGAATCCAGCCTTTGTCGAGATACTGAAACAACCGAATAATCTTTTCTAAAATCTTTCACAATCGATTTATAGTTGGAGACTCAAACATGATAAATTCAAATCTCTAAAGCTCTAATTAACACCATTGTCATGGTAAACATTCTTTGTTAACGTTTAGTTATTTCTATGGTTCTTCTTAAGTCATGGATTAAAGTATAATTTCTTCTGTTTCTGATTTCATTCCTTCTTCCACTTCACCTCGTCACGGTGACTATACAGGCTGATAAATGTTTTCTCCAGGTCTTGAAAGTGAATTTTCTCCCTTTGAACAATGAAATTTCTTACTAGTCTTTCAAGAATTTCATATCATTTGGTCAAGTTCATGTATAATAAATGTGTGCTCAGTGCTCATAGTCCCAACCCATTATGTTTATTTAGGATTCTGGATAATATTCCTGGTGGGTTGTTTGACACTTAAGTGGTGTAATCTTATTTCGATTCTGAAATCTTATCAACAAATGTATTAATTACTGTCACTCTAGATCTACGATATCACACGAAACGTCACTTAACGATTGTTTTGTATCAATGTTTGATCTGGCTTTACTGAACAAAGTTGCTGATCATATTGTCAATCTCTAAAGTTTCATCATCTCTGGTGAGTAGCAACTGACGAAATCGCTATTTAGATTAAGAAAACCTTTTCAGGTTTTCTAGACCTGCATAGCTTGAACCGCAGGCTAGATGTCCGTCTACTTATCAAAGAACTATTGCTTTGCGATATGGTCCGCTCATCATTGTCTTATAACAGTGAAGCGCACTTTCAGTCAGTCATTTACAACATAGGACCAGGGACATGTATACATCAGTCCAAGTTCCCATACCTCATTAGTACAACAAGATGAACACTAAATTCACAGAAGCAGTTACTTCAGTGGTAGTAATATATAAAAGAAAGATTGCATGTAGGGATATCGTACATAGAGAAAGAATTAGTTCGTAGAAAGAATGGTATAAAGTAATTTTAATCTCATGGTTTAGGGAAGCATACTCTGCAAAGGCAAAAGACGCGTCCGTCATAAACACCTGTACATAGTCGTCAAAACATCGTTCGGGTATTGTGAAATTATTGTATAGGTTGAAGTGTAATATACTGGGTAGATATCAGTTAGTCAGTCTTAGTCCAAGTAGGGTCTGGTTAATATTGTGTCTAAAATATTAGCCTCACTAACTATTCAATGATTAATTCTGGCTCATAGAAAGCGGATTTGGGAGAATCAGGTCGTTTTCAGACCTGACCATGATGTGTAGACCAAATATTTTCTCCGCTAAATTCTGGAACACAGACATACCTATTGACTCCTGACCATAGTTGTATTTCTCGACAAGTTTTATGGCAGCGTTTGTCACTAAAAAAGCTCAATAAGGAAGTATATTAACCTTTTACTGGTTCACTACTCAAACACCAACGGTATAGTCACAGCTTGTTGTAAACTGTCGTTGCAATTGTTAGCTTCATGTGTTATTCGTTAAAATCGTCCGCTTTCCTCATTTTTACTTAATTTTGTCACAGACATTCTTTTAGAGATAATACCCACTGCCTGACTTATTAAGGATTGATATCTTACTGGAAGATTCTCTTGTCTTGAAACATGCGGATGATATAGTTTTGTGTGTTAAATATACTAAAAAATCCTGTCTTCTGACCTTAAGCAACAATACAAACTTATTTGGGATGGGTCTCTTTACCCTTAAATCCAAAATGTTTTTTCGAAAGTCTCATCAGCCTTGGTAGGTTGATGTCCGATGGAATCTCAGCACGGGTTGAGAAAGCTCGACTGGCTTTCACTAATTCGAGTCACTTTTAGAGTAGGCAAGATGTCTGTCTGCTAAATAAAGAACGATTATACCATTCAGCAGTGCGTTCCAACTCCGAAACAAGGAGGTACGTAGGTTACTCGTATTCAATTGTATGCGTATTCAAACTATTACTCGTGAATTTCGGGAATATTACGTTAGCAATTCTGAGGTTACAAATGGAGTACTATCTAGGTATGGCAAATCGATTGATGAGGTAGTGAATCTATCGACTGAGATTGTTAGGATATGTATTACGTATCCCCACCAACTACCGCGATGCACGATAATAATGGATGTAAGAGGAGTAGGTTGGAAGGAAGCTAGGGAGGTCAAACTGAGAAATGTGATCAGTCCATGAAGGCAATGACTATTGAACTGAACCATGTAGCTAGGTAGGTGCATACTGCCTGATTGGGGTCTATGGGATTATCGTTACCATTGGTTAGAGAGATTAAGTGACATGGCTCAAAATTGTTCGCTGTAGTGCAGGCGAATTTACTCTTTATCTCCCCTTAGATCCTAAGTTTCCAAATTCCTCATAAATTTCCCTTATTATTTCACTAATTTATGTTTTATCGAATTGTATCTTGGATGCCTAGTGTTTTCTGTTACTATTGTTACCTGTACTATGAGATTTGTTTTGACATCTTACTGTGCTAGTAGGGTGTGGCAACTTGAATCGATGTACACATATGCCCGATTCTGCGTTGCGTATGACTAACTGACTTAGAACCTGGCATAAATCCATTGGTTCAAGTTCGCATACCAGGTTGGCTTGAGGAGATGAAATTAACAAGACGAACAACAGAGTTGTAGTAGAAAACATGTAGTTGAAATTATAATGATAAAAAATTCCCATTCACTTATGTACTTCAGAAACGAACAGAGCAAAGAAATTTTGTGGCTAAGTTTGGTCCATGTTACTGAATATTTGTTGCTTGACTTTTGCTGTTAATAATATTATCACTTCTCCACTTCTCGTTTAATTAATGTTCACTGCACTTATGTAAAATGTAGAAACACTAACTGAAGAAGGCTTATACTGGATTCGACTTCCAGAAATGACTGCAATCTTGTTGTACTACTATCAAACCAAACGTTTATATATTGGCTTGGAAATGTCTTTTTAACCAATCAGTAATTTTCTTATTGTAAGGACTATATTTTGATTTTTATTTGTTATTTTTAGGCTACCAGAAGAAAAGTTTGTTGCCTTCATTGGTTATGGTTGTGTTATTGGTGCTTGGTTATCAGCTGGTTTCTTAGTTTTAGATTGGGATAGACCTTGGCAAGCGTGGCCTATTCCATGCGTCATCGGAGCTGTTTTGGGAACTTTCACGGGATGGATGATCTTCAAGTTAATCTCTTGTTTATCGCGATATCAAATTTCAAGTGCTTCAAGCTCTGGATTGTTTTCTCAAGTCTCTTCTGATAAATATCGTTATGACTAGGTTTGGTGATATATACGAAAGTTTCTGTGATAAACACTCTACTGTCCTTAACTGTTTCTTTTCTTACGTAAAACTATCCAATTTATGTATACTTTTTGCCTAATATATATATTACTTTTTACAAATTTGTTTTATAATTATTCTAAGCCACTGTTTGGTTGAACATGGTGCGCATTCTAAAAGTTCACGAGTATGATGTCTTCATATAGTACATCGCTTACTTGTACAGAATTGTTAGTTGCTATCAATTCATTGGTAAATATATATTTGTTATAAGGTTTCATAAACTTTGGCTACATTTCAGAGAACTTAGTGTCGTTAAAAGCATTTTTCTGTACTTCTATAAGTTCATGAACGGGTTAGTTTAATTATTCTCCTTAATAACATCATAAGCGAGTTCCTCAAAAAAGAATCGTACTGTTGGAGTTTATTCGGAATTGACTGACAGCTTGTTCAGTCTATCTAGAATTGATAGACTATTGTCTATAATTTGTGGCCATTGTTTGAGTTCATTTTGATTATCTTCTCTCCTGACGTAATCTCTACCTTATAGTTCATCTTTTTTCTTATTAGCTGATAGATTTGGCTTGTATTCGTTTATTTGTTGACAGTGCTTAGATCAAGTGTCAATTTTCTAAACTCTGTCTTTCTTTATATTTCTTTTTCTCAGTGCTTTGACATTTTCCTAGTTGCATTCATCTGCAAGTATCCACATCCGTTGATATAAGTAGTGGGCTGTTGTGACGCTTATCAGCTACCTGACCTTAACGTAAACGGATATAGCGGCCACTTTATCCACTGTATTACTTATCACAGTTTGCTTCAATTCATCTTGGGAATTTCATACACATAGTTCCCTTTATCATTTTGAAAAAAGCAAGAACAAAGATTCTAGCGGAATAGCATGAATTCATTTTATTTCGTAGGTTGTAAGCAGCTGGAATCTTTATCGTGGGAATGGTATTTTGTTTGTCTTTTTGTCGTTGTGTCCTTTGACTCGAATAATATTGATTATAAAGCTTTTGTGTGGTGCAACGATTTTCAGTGGTGAATAGTTACCGATTTGTGTAAGTTGGCTCCTCATATTTGTGTTATGTAAACAGACTAATTGTTTGAGATCTGGATGTACTAATTACATGTTCTGTGTCGTATGATTGAAACCATTAGCTAATATTTAGAAGACGTTCGTCTGATTGACGAAACTTTTTGTTTCGTAATGTGTTGTTACATTTTGTATCACGCATTATCAAGATTTATGATAACATTTAGTCAGGTTTCAGGGATTTTCGGTTTGATGTGTCTGAGTCTTCAAACCGAACACAATCTGACTAACTACTCTATTCAATATAAGCATTTCGTAGATTATTGAATACAATAGATGGGATGTGGCTGGTATTGGAATTCATGTCGCACAGTTAGTCCCATTTGGGGCTCACAGTCTGGGTCCACTTGAATCCTCGAGTTGATATTCCCTCTAGTATGTAGGTACCTTCACTTGACGAGCTTTAAATAAAGCGAAACGCTTTCTGGATTCCACTGCTAGTCATATTCAATCTGTCCTCTACTAACTTGTTTCATAATGGCTATATCGAGGTTGCACATTCGCCAACAAAGACTGATCATACACATAGTTCCTTTTATTATCTTAGAGCAAGAACGAAGATTGGTGCAGAATATTATGATGAAAATTTCCATCTTGACATTTGGCAAATAATGAAGGAACGAATTGAGCGAAGAAATTTCTATTGGTATTGATTTTATATCATGGCTCTACACTAATATATATGGTTTACAATAATGAATTAATACTCATCAAGTAGATACGTTACATAATAATTATCGATTATAAATGAACATTGAGTAATTGGAAGGATGAGGAGTCCCACAATAGGACGAAACGGCCGTTCAGTGCTTCTAGGTTTCCAACGGTGGGCTAACATCAATCGGCTAATGATCTCAGTCAAAGACTTAATAATCTCCACAACCCCTATAGGGTTAAGTTCATATCTTTCTGCCTTTCACACATAACTAAAATGTCATCTCTATATCTCTTCTAAAGGGACATATTTTCGATTAGGTATTCAGCTAGATTTTTAACATGCACCATAAACACATTTTCTAATATTGGTTCTAATGAACTATTGATAGCGATCTCATCGATTTGACGATAGTATTCATCTTCAACTAATAAATCTTTAAGAAAAGATTTTAAGAATAAATTGGAAATTTCATGTAGACTAATTACCAAGTAAGTCGTTTTCAAACTTGTTATGTATTTTTTTCTCCGAACTGAACTAATTGCTTGACAGGTTTTAATTGTCATAATTTAAATCACGAATTATTCTTAGCTGGAATACCAGTGAAAACATAAAAACATTTGTGGTGGTCGGTGTTCGTTATATTCCTTAAACTCCGTATACAGTTCGTCTCGGTAACCGTCACCAAATAATGCTCCAACGGTATATTAATCAGAAGGCGAATACGAAGTGTTAATTACGTTTATTAAGGGACCACACTTACTTACTTACGCCTGTTACTCCTCGTGAAGGAGCATAGGCCGCTCACCAGCATTCTCCATCCAACCCTGTCCTGGGCAATCCTTTCAAGCTCTTTCCAGTTCTTATTCATCTTTTTCATATCTGCTTCTATTTCCCGACGTAATGTGTTCTTTGGTCTTCCTCTTTTCCGCTTCCCTTCAGGATTCCAAGTTAGCGCTAACCAGAAAAAATAACTCAAGGGACCACACACAGATATCCAAAATTACAGATGCGTTAAGCAAGCATGAAATAGTTGTGCCGAAAGGCAAACAGGCAAGAGAGCGAGAGAGAGAAAGGGCAAGAGCAAGCGATCGAGCGAGTGAATGAACGAGCGAGCGAGTAATGAATATGAATAACATGGACATATATATACATAATGAAATTAATGAATCATCGAGTCAATTAAGCGGTTAATAGTAAAGCTGGTAGCGTGAACAAATGTGTAGGCAGTAAGGCTTGCCGAGCATATATATTCCTAAAAGGATAACAATAATAAAGGTACATACATTCGCAACAGTAATAAGGATACAATAAGTTATTATAGTGCAGGTGACTTTGTCTGTTTAATAAGTTAATAAAAGGGCTTAACCGAATTAGGTGAGAGCAAACTCAATTGAACGTGAGTTGCTATACATTGAATAACTCTCTCAACTTAGGATGGGACTCTTCAGTAGCACGCATACACTTTCTCTCAGTGAGAAATCAAACCTAGAACCAATCTCGTCTGTGAACTTGTAACCACCCATATCCACTGTCTGTGATGAATAACTGTCTCATACTTGTTATAGTTAGAGTTTTGATGCCAGCTCATTGGTTCGAAGGTTAGACATTCTCATGCAAGAACAAAAGTCTTTAGTTCGATTTCATTTTTCGAAGTTGTGTATACTTCTATAAATTTCCAAAGATTCATTTATCAATAATTTTTATTCTTACCTTCTATTTATTTACTATTTTCTTCTTTTATAGTGGTATCTATGATATATATGTAGACAATATGTCATCCGATAGTTTAAATTTTATTTATTTATTTATTTATTTATGGCTTTATTCAATATTATATTTTGGTACAACATAGAATTCTCAGCACAAAAATATTTCAACAAGTTTCTTTTACAGAACAAAAGAAAAAAAAACCGTTTAAAAAAAAAAAAAAATCTGAAAAAAAACTGTACAACTTTTCAATTAGAGTCATGTTAAGAATGCAGATTATTGACTAGGTTAACTTTAACAACCTGTTCGTCACAGAGTACATTTGCTAGGTAAGGTACTATAGAACGTTTATACTTTTGCTTGCGTGCTTGGATTTTAATGTAATTTCGTCTCGTTCTACCAGAAGATATACAAGGAGAAAGATATGAGTGAAGGGGATGGTTAGTATCTGATAAAATAACATCTGCCAGGAGTTTGCATGACTTTAGATGTCTATCCACAATCATATTAATTATGGTCTCGAAAGATTCACCACATAACTTGCTAACTGCCTTCAGCGCTCTCCGCAGTACAGCAAAGTCTTTTCTCAAAAGCCCGGGAAAGAATAACGGAGAACAGTACAGAATAATAGGTAATATGCAAGAATTGACAAATTGTAGGAGTAAATGACGAGTGATCCCAAAGGCATGCAACCTCTTAATGTAGTATGTCAGACGGAAAACCTTCTTCGATAACAATAAAACGTGAGAAGACCAAGAGAGATCAGAGGAAAAGGTAACACCAAGATAATTGACCGTCGACACTGTGTTTATCAAAGAGTCGCCAATGGCACAAGCATTATGAGATCTCAAAAAGGTGTTTAAATGCCGATCATGTCTCATGCTAAAGTTAACAGCTTGACATTTAGACGGATTAAGTAGGAGACCATTAACGACAGACCAGCTATCAATGCGAGATAAAAACTCGTTCATTTCTATAGGATGTAAAGAGGAAGAGATAGGCATACAAACAGTGAGATCGTCTGCATATTTCACGAAAGTGTTTACTGTGGAAGATGGCAGATCATGCAGAAAAAAAGAGAAAAGAAGAGGTGAAAGAACAGCTCCTTGTGGTACACCTTCATAAGACACTAGAGACTCTGAACACTTTCCTCCAAACACCGTGTACTGTTCCCTTCCAGAGAGGTAGGAACATAGCCAGTTGGTTATCCAGCTGTCAGTGTTGACGCTGATTAACTTGTTAAGTAAACGTTGCCTTGATATAGAATCAAAAGCAGAAGTATAGTCCAGGAAAGCGCATCGAACATACTTCTTACCCTTTTCTAGGTTGAACACTATATTATGATGCAGAACAGCAACAGCATCGAGGGTGCTTCTTTTGCATCTGTAAGCAAACTGATACTGGTCAATGTGCTCTTTCATCGCAGGCTGAAGTGAAAGTGTCAATAATTTTTCCATTGCTTTGAGGAAGGGTGAAGTTATTGCAATGGGTCTGAATTTCACATTCTTATCACTAGATGATTTCTTGGGTATAGGGATTATTTTCATCTTTCTCCACATTTTCGGTATGAGATTCGAAGAGAAGGATCTATTAAAGATAGTGGTGAATGGATAGCATAGGACGTCAGCACACTTTTTGAAAAGGAGGTTTGGGATACCATCAGGTCCCAAACATCGGGATGAATTTAGTGACTGGAGACATTTTTGGACATCAGTTTCGGTGAAACTAGGAACACAGCTATTTTTTAAACCCGTGAATAAAGGGAGTATCACATCAGATGATTGACGTAAAAAAGACTTATTTAACTCACAAACATCCAGCTGGTTATCGGTCCTAATCTGTCTGTCACTTGTAAGTTCTTTAAAGAGTTTCCACATACTTGAAGAGTTTTTACAAGACAAGAGTTTTTGAGCAAACATAGTGTTGAGACGACTAATCTCGAGGTTTATCAGACCATTTAGCTTACGAACTTCACTAGAGTTTTTCTTTTTGTACATTCTCTCTTTCACCCTCCGTAGTCGTTTTAGTTGTGAAGATGTAAGTCGATCAAAACTTACAAAAATAGTTTCAGTGGGACAACAAATATCAAAACAGAATTTAAGGTAGCAAGTGATAACATCAGTAGTGATTTCCAGTGAGTCATCTGTAAATAATTCCCAGTTGGTCGTATGAAACATGTCTTTCAGGTTTCGGATATTTACTTCTGAGTAATTCCTATATTTGACTTTCTTGCTTTGATTTAAGAGTGCACTCTTTCCATGCTTTCCATATACTTTAGGTAGAACACGAATTATACAGTGATCCGAGCTAGACAATGGAGCACGTTTACGAGTCACATATATACCTACATCATTAATGAAAACGAAGTCTAAATGAGCATCCAACCGAGTAGGAAAATCTACTACATTTTGGTGACCTAGCGATATAAGGAAGCTACAGTCACATGAATTAAAATCACCACATACAACTGAAAGTGAATCACTGAAGGCAGTAACAGCGAACTCAGTGAATTCATCAGCGAAGACAGATAGCGCAGATGATGTGCAGTCTGGAGTCACATAGATATTGGTAACATAAACATATTTGTATTTATTTAGATGTTTTGGACGGCATCTTAGAGTTAGACAGTCGATAAAGTCATTTGAAAACTTGAAACACGCAAACGTAGATCGACACCAGTTCACGTTTACAAAAGTAGCTACACCGCCGCCACACCTCTTTTTATCGTTTGATCGATCCTGACGATAAATTTTGAAATCATGTAGGGATACTAGGCAGTCGTCCTGTAAATCGTTTAACCAAGATTCTTGAATTGTGATGACACCACAATTACGATACATATTTTGACTTAGTAGGGATTGAAGATAGTCTATCTTGTTAATTAATGATCGGCAGTTGGAATTGAGCAATTCGGGAATCGACATACGATTAATGTTCATTCTCTTCAACGCATATTGCCAACCACCACGATGTCTTTTATTGTAGGTTTTTGTAACTTGTGCAGCGAAAGGTCGTAGGCTTTTCATAAACGCGCCTGTATATGTTATGCGATTAATAGACATAATGAGAGGTTAAAACAAAATGAAAAAAAACAGATAACTTGTTGAAATAACTAGATGGCAGAAACAGGTAGCCCAGATATTTAAGCAGGCCGCCAGGTGTTATTTTTTGTGACCTCATTCATAATCTTCTCATGTTCATCTTAGAATATAATTGGATATATAATTTTCAATGGATTGGTGATTTATGTAAGATTAATAAAGATTCTTCTCATTTATGTATATCATCTACTATTATTGAAAATTTACCAAAATCTTGGAAAAATGTATTAATGACTGCGAGTCTTCAAGAATTACAAGTAAGTTGATAAGAATTAAATGAAGAGAATAATTTGTTAAAGTTTAACATTGTTGTTGTCTTTGTGGTCGTCATCGCCGTCGTCGTCGTTGTTGTTGTTGTAATGTTCACACGGATTGATTACTAAATAGTAGTAGTGATCAGTGTTATAATGGTCTGACCTTTATCCATTGATTGAATACCATCAATCTAGAGTAGAAGATATTTGTAAGCTACTAATATTTGATCACAGATGTCTTAAAAGTATTGCTCGCATCTGCTGGGATCACCGGGTAATTAGTAGTAAGGTTAGACAGATACAGGGTATTAGGGAATGATGGTAAATCAATTGATGAGGTTGTGAATCTTCATCGACTGAGATGGTTGGGCCACGTGTTACGTATGCCTGAACACCGATTACCACGATGTGCAATGCTGATTAGTGTTGAGGATGGTTGGAAAAAAGTTAGTGGCGGCTAAACCAAAATGTGATATCAGTGCTTGAAGTCACTAACTTCTAGTCTGACATATGTTGATAGATGTAGACTACTTGGTTGTGGTCAGCGTGACTATCGTAATCAATGGTTGCAGAGTGTGGGTGACATGGCTCAGAATCGATCACAATGGCGGTAGGTGTATACACTCACTGTCTACCCTTAATCGGTAAGATTAAAAATACTTTATATCTTTCTTTCTTCGAACTAGTCCTTTCTCCCTGTATTATATCCTTATATATAATCTTTCTCTTATATATTACTATCATTGAAGCAAGTGTAGTGAACATGAACACGAATGGGGACAAACAAATGTATTTAAGTACAAAATTACAGAATATCTCACTGAAATCTGACAACCATTTAGTGAATAGTTTATTAGCATAATATCAATCCATCATCTCAAACTTGTCTCAGATTTCATTATTCATGCATTTTTATACCAATCGCATTCCGTTTTCGTCCTTTCCTGATCGATCTTCTACTGAAATACATTCTATGCCTGACCACCGTTATATGCTACTTATGTGGATATAAGTAACCCACACCACACAACTACTTCTATGAATTTGGTATTCCTCTTGTTGTGCTAATGAGATATGGCAACCTAGACCGTTACATATATGTGCCTGGTCCTACGTTGTAGTTGACTGACTGAAATACAGTTCTAAACATGAACCAACACAAAAATGAATTATCATCAAATATCTTTTGATGAGTCAATTGAAGCTGGATCACCATAGAAAACCTGTAAGCACTGGACGACTGTTTCGTCCTAGTATGAGACTCCTCGCGAGACTGATAAATTCTGGGTTCGAATCTCATGGGAGAGGGGCGAGATCGTAGATGCGCATTGTCATGTAAGAGTTCCATACTAAAACGAAACAGCCGTCCAATGATTCCAAGTTTTCTATGATAATTCAACTTCAATGGACTCATGATTTCAAACATTGAAATGATTAAAATCTCCACAAAACTCCTTCTAATCTTTTATTCTGTCTATTATAGATTATATTATCAATAAATCACATGTAATTCTTTTTATATCTTTATCATTTAGATGTTTGTTATCGATACTTCCAATTTATCACATTGGCCTAATAGTCTTTTAAATCTATCTATTAAATGTCGTCAATTAACAAGATTATTATTTCAATATATTGTATTCAAACCGAATAAACAATTTCCTTGTTGTTATTTCAATTCTAATAGTATATGTACAGATTTAATAAAATGTATAGAAATGAATAAATTAGAAAAGAATTATCTTTTAAAATTATCAAAAAAGAAATCCTATGAACTTAAACAAATATCTACACTTATTCAAACTATCTTATTATCAGTTGTGAATAGTACTACAACTACGACGGCTACGACTACTACTACTACTACTACTACTACTACGACGACGACGAAGACAGCGACGCCTACGACTGCCACGACGACGACTACGATTACTACGACTGCTACGACGACGACGCCTACGACTACTACTAATAGTAATAATAATAATAATAATAATAATAATAATAATGAATTTATTAGTTCTTCACAAGATGCATTCCACTCTAATGAATTTCTACTGAATAATGATGAACATATTGGTGATCATTTTCAAAATATTCCTTTAATCAGTAATGAATCGATAGAAAATAGTATTATGATAGGTTAGTGAAATGTTCATTATTGTTTTTCATAATTAATTCAATTCTCCTTCCATAAATTAATGATGTTGTATAGAAGTTAACACTGATATTATTATTATTATTATTATTATTATTATTATTATTATTATTATTATTAATGGTTTTATTCAATAGTATATTACTGGTACAATATGGATTTCTCAGCACAAAGTATTTTAACAAGTTTCCTTTTCTTATTTCTTGATTCATCTTTTCGATCAATATTGAGTGATCGCCAATTAAATGTGAGGAGTTTAGGAATCGACATTTGAATAATGTATATTCTTTCGATGGTGGACACGAAGAGTTCACTTAGAGAAGTTGTAAAACCTTGATTCTAAACCAATGGTGCTCATGAGCTCCAGAATCAGAAGAAACAAATAGCGTATAAACTTATTGTTGGTTATCGGCTATCATAGGACTAAATCTCTTTACGTTACTCCACTGCCATATGGATTAGACCTTTAAATCAAAAGCTTGGACTGTGACCATATATCAAACCCCTACACAAATCGAATGATTTATGTGGTGCATATCTATTTAGTGACTCCTTGTACCAATGTTTATGTGTTTAAATAAAATAAAATAAATCGATGCATATTGTCAGCTATCACGATAACTCTGATTATAAATTTTTGTAACTTGTACCGTGAAATGTAGTAAACTTTTTCACAAACACACCTGAATAGATTATGCAATTAATTAACATAATGATTTGTTAAAACAAATAAAGAAAATAGATAATTTGTTGGTATAACTAAATGGTAAGAACATGTAGCTCAGATATTGCAGCAGTTTGCTTGTAGTGAACCGTAATCTGACTCCGATTAGATTGTATGAATGATTGCTGTTGAAATATATATGCACCTTATCCTCATATATAATCATTGACTTAAATCGCGTTAATTAATAACGGAATTAAATAAGTTAAATAACGAGAATGGACTATTGAATACATATATTTTCTTTATTAAGTGAATGGAATAGAACGAAGCAAAACGACGCGTAGTGGAGTCGACGGGTAAGCTGACTCCCCATTTAACCAAGCGTTAATCAATATTTATAGAATAATGGTTTGAATAATTTTTTCTGGTTAGCGTTTTTTTAGCGAGTTAGTTTTCTACGGGATGGGGACGGCGGGGTCGCTAACCCCATGCCCAACCCTCCCCCTTTATCCGAGCTTGGGACCGGCAGTAGCCCTCCGTAAGGGACTCCAGGCGGAGTTAATCAATATTTATGGTTACACAAAAATAAGTTACAGACATGTGATGAGTAATGGGATAAGAAGTGTACACACACACCTACGTGCTCATATAAAAAACAGTCAAGATTGATAAGAGAATAATTGGCAAGGTTAGAATGTGACTCAAGTAGAATGAATAGATTGAGCTATCCAAATGGTAGAATAAGGTATATGAGCTTAACATAATAACAGACACTACACGCTCAACCTACGTTGTTTAGAACGACAATGATAGTTTATTAGTTTGATTCATTCAGTTTGAAGTGAACAATACATTTTTAAAAAAAGAAATAGTTTTCTTTGTTTCTAATTGTCTTCACTATTTCAAACTCTTTACAGATGTAACACTAGTTAGTTTTCTTTTTCTAAAAATATAATAGAATTAACAGAAAAACACAAAAAATTCATTGTATCACATTGCTTTTCTCTTCATAAAAAGACATGCAAGTGTTCTTTTGTTTTTGATTGAAATCATGAACCGATTAATGTTAGACCATCATTGAAAACCTGGGAACACTGGACGGCCGCTTCGTCCTATTGTGGGACTACTCAGCAGTGCGCACCCACGATCCTGCTCGCGGGATTCGAACCCAGCCCCCAAATGCCCTGGTATGGCCGAGAGCGGGGAGGGTTCGCCCTCCCTCTCGAAATACTCTCACACGGCCACGCGTATACAGCCTCTGCCAGGGAAGTCCTACTCACTGCCTTCACGTGGCGGGGGTGTTGTTTACGAAAATGAGAGGACGAAAAGCGAACGTCCGGCGCTATAACCGGATCCCAATTCTATGGTGCACATGGGCTCCAGTATCCTGAAGGAACAAATGGCGTATGAACCAACTTTTGGTCACCGGCTTCCATGGGACTGCATCTCCTCACGATGCTCCACTGCCTTGTGGGTTAGACCTTTAGGTCAAAGGCTCGGGGTGTGGCCCCCTAAGAAAACCACCTGCTTCGGTTTGGGCACCCGGGCAGTATCTCAGCCCACACACCAAAACATGATGAAATATTCGCTTACGGAAAATATTCGTTCTTCTCTGACTAACATTGAAATGACTGATACTATTATTATTATTATTATTATTATTATTATTACTTACTACGTCATTTACTCACTATCTCCTATTTCTACTTTTTGTATCCGTTTCGACCCAGACAGCAGCTCGCCTATGGTAAAAATTCAGCTTTATCTAAACGTTCTCGAGTCACTGCCTGGTTTGAAAATTGTATGTTACCATCGAATACGAGTACTGAAGCAGTCTTTCTGAAACCACGCGCACCATTCAAACTGGCTGCCTTTAACGTTCGCACACTTATGCAGGTCGGACAACAGATAGGGCTGGCAATGTCTTTGGAAAGTCTTAATATTGATGTGTGTTGTCTATCCGAGACCCGTATTCAAGACTCTGGTGAAGTACTACAAGTTCGCTCTCCATCTGTCGCTCCAAAAAGCTTGTTTTACGTGCGTTTATCCGGGGACCCTGTGGCATCTTCGTCTGGTCTTGCTGGCGTTGGTGTCGCACTAAGCGCTAGAGCTGAGGCAGCACTAGTCGACTGGATCCCCATTAACAGTCGGTTATGTGCTGTTAGATTAGAAAGTACCATCAGAGTGAGAAGAAATCGGCGTGAGAAACGATGTCTTTTCGTCATCTCCGCCTATGCCCCGACAGATTGCAGCCCGGATGCAATCAAGGATGAGTTCTACCACCAGTTATCTGTTCTTCTCCAGAAAGTGCGTTCGACAGATATTGTAGTACTAGCTGGAGACTTGAATGCTCAGGTCGGGCGTCTAGGCACAGAAGAGAGTCGTTTAGGTGGCCGATGGGGACTCGTTGGTCGCAGGACAGATAACGGGGAACGTCTACTGCAACTATGCACAGACCACAACCTGTTTCTGGCTAGCACTAACTTTCGGCACAGTCATCGCCGATGTGCCACCTGGCGTCCCCCTTCTGCATCTCAAGCCTGGACTCAGATTGATCACATCGCGATCAGCTACCGCTGGCGCGGTTGTGTACAAGACTGCCGCTCCTTTTGGAGTACCTATCTGGAATCTGATCATGCTCTGGTCTGCGCCAATCTTACCTTACTTTTCAGTGGACAACGAAGTGACCGCCACCACAGGATTGATGTTAGCAAGCTTGCTGCAACTTCTGTTGCTAGTAAGTACCGAACCGAGCTAGCTTCTAGGCTAGCCACTATTCCACCGAAAAGTATAGATGAGCATTGGTTGCAATTGCATGACGCCATGAAAATGGCGGGTCAAGTCAGCTGTGGGATTGCGAAACGTCCCGCTTACAAGCACTGGGTTTCTTCTGGTTCCTTACAACTGATTGAAGCCCGTCGGTCTACTCCGGGTGACCGTGAGTTCGACCACAGACGAAGGTTGTTACGTAATGAAATCGGGCAAAGCTTGCGTAAGGACCGAGAAACCTGGTGGTCGGAGCGTGCCAGTGAGTTGGAAGCAGCAGCTGCATCTGGTAATTACCGGAAGCTCTTCCAACTCATCCGAGCCACTGGCAGCAAGAAGTCTGGTGTGAGCGAAACAATCTGCGAGGATGACGGAACGCCAATCACTAACATCCATCGACGTCTTGGACGATGGGCAGAATTCTTTGAAGGGCAGTTCAACTGGCCTGCTGCTCCGGCAACATCGGTCAGACTGTCCTGCCCTCCTTGGCCGGTGACGACTGATCCACCAAATGAGGCGGAAGTCCGCAAGGAACTCCAACTCTTGAAACGTTACAAATCACCAGGCCCAGACGACTTACCCCCGGCTCTTTTTAAAGATGGTGGTGACTTTCTGACTAAAGGACTGACGACGTTGTTTACAAAGATCTGGGAACTAGAGAGTGTACCAACGTCATGGAATGAGTCGATAGTTGTCCCTATCTTTAAAAAGGGTTCACGTTGTTCCTGTAACAACTATCGGGGGATAAGTCTACTTCCGATTGCGTCCAAGCTATTGGCTTCCGTCATACTTCGTAGGTTGTTCAGAACCCGAGAAGGATTGACTCGCGAGGAGCAGGCTGGGTTTCGTTCTGGTCGAGGATGTATTGATCATATCTTCACCCTCCGCCAAGTGTTAGAACACCGCCATACTTATCAAAGGCCAACAATCGTAGTGTTTCTTGATATCAAGGCTGCTTTCGATTCGTTGGACAGAACTGTTCTCTGGGATTGTCTATTGAAGAAGGGTGTGCCTGAGAAGTTTATTAACATCCTAAAAGCCTTATATACAAACACCTCAGGTAGAGTGAGGGCATACAACCACCTTTCTCCACTATTCCATTCAAGCAGTGGAGTTAGGCAGGGTTGCCCAATCTCACCATTCCTCTTCAACTTTGCCATCGATGACATTCTGGAAACAGCTCTGACGGATGTAAGTAATGGTGGTGTGGATCTGTTGCCTGGAGAAAGACTTCTCGACCTTGAGTATGCGGATGATATTGTCTTACTGTGCGAGAATGCCCAAGCCATGCAATCCGCACTTAATCAGTTGGCAATCAGTGTCCGTAGGTATGGTATGTGCTTTGCACCTTCGAAGTGCAAAGTACTTCTACAAGACTGGCAGGATTCTAATCCTGTACTCACTCTGGATGGTGAGCAGATTGAAGTAGTCGAGAAGTTCGTGTATCTAGGTAGCTGCATAAGTGCTGGTGGTGGCGTGAGTGATGAGATCAATGCACGTATAGTGAAAGCCAGAGCGGCTTATGCCAATCTGGGCCATCTTTGGCGCCTTCGTGATGTTAGTCTGGCTGTAAAAGGTCGGATCTACAACGCGACGGTGAGAGCAGTTTTGCTCTATGCTTGTGAAACCTGGCCTCTCCGAGTTGAGGATGTTCGACGACTCTCTGTGTTCGATCATCGTTGCCTCCGAAGGATTGCTGGCATCCAGTGGCAACACCATGTCAGTAATGCAGAGGTTCGGCATCGAGTGTTCGGTCACAGAGACGATAATGAAATTGGTGTCACCATCTTGAAACACCGACTTCGGTGGCTTGGACATGTTCTACGAATGTCGTCCCAGAGAATTCCTCGTCGTGCATTATTTGCCGACTCTGGGACTGGTTGGAAAAAGCGGAGAGGTGGTCAGTATATGACATGGTGTCGTGGTATGAAAGAAAGCTGCAAAGGGCTAGCTTATGTTGGTCCTTCACGACTCCCTGGTTGGGGTCCGAGAGATGGTGTAACGCAGTGGCTAGAGACGTTATCAGATATGGCTCAGAATAGAAGCCAGTGGCGATCCTGCTGTAACCTTCTTTTACTTTCTTCATAAAAAGGTGGTCGTATTCTTCCTTAACTGAAAGATCTGTTCTGATTGTACCTTTCCGTTTCCCCCACCATTGTTCTCTCTCTCTCTCTTCTTTTTTTTTATAATTCCCCACGTTCATTACTTTTTTTTTTTTCTTCTCTTTTCTCCTTCTCTTCTAATTATCACTGTTTTGTGTGGCGCATATATATTTGGTGCCCCCCTGTACCAATATTTATGTGTTCAAATAAATAAATAATAATTCGAACCCAGGGCCCTCAGTCTCGCTCGCGAACGCTTAACCTACTCGACCACTGAGGCGGCATCCAACGATGTTAATGTCTAACCTCAACCAATCCACGAAGTTGCGCGACCATCTTCCATTGTACTGAGGTAGACACTTATTTCTACCCGACACGGATTAGCTCCACTGGCCACGACTTCTCACCAGAACTCCGAGACTTCCCTCACGAAGCTGGTCACTAATGAGCACGTTGTAATTATCAATTTAGGTGTTGTGGAGATTGTCAAGTTTTTGATTGAGATCATGAACTGATTGATGTTAGACCACCATTGAAAACCTGGAAGCACTGGACGGCCGTTTCGTCCTATTGTGGGACTCCTCAGCAGTGCGCATGCACGATCCCGCCCGCGGGAATATTTAAATGACTTGGTACATGGTGTTGGTACTGAGAAATACTTTAATTGAATAACTCTAGTAAGAATGTGAAGACGATATATATACGAATACATGAATACACTACTTTGAATAAGATTTATTTCGAATCTGATTAACCGTCAGATTTATTTATATAAATTGCACAGAGTAATATATAACACTAATCTATTAGTAACCTATATTGTATGAACACATATTTTTGCCATATCATTGAATTAAGCGAATGTTTGGCTCTTTAACCGGTTTTGGTGGACATGGAGGGTTCATCTAGGGGTGTTCGAAAACCGTGATTTCAAACCAATATTGCACATGGTCTCTAGTATCCTAAAGAAACAAATGGCGTATGAACCAATCGTTGGTTATCGGTTACTATGGGATTGCATCTCCTTACTTTGCTCCACTGCTTTGTGAATCAGACCTTTAGATCGAAGGATCCGGATGTGGTTCCCTACGGAAACCACCTGCTTCGATTTGGGCACCCGGGCAGTATCACAGCCCTCACACAAATCTCGTTCGATTTGTGTGGCGCATACGTATTTGGTACCTCCTTGTACCAATGTTTATATGTTTAAATAAATAATAAAAATTGAATTGAGCATCTGTCATTAACCGATATAATGAATTGATTAAGTTAAATAATCACTTCTACTTAAAATGTGATTACATATTGCAGACAATTGAAAAAGTAATCAATTACACATATTACATAATTCCAGTCAATTTAGTACACTTGTTCACTAATAGTAAACTATGAAAGTTTAGTTTTGTCTGAAATGTTTAAGATGATTGTTCAATTAGAGAACAGTGAATTGTTTGAAAGATAAAAAAGTTGACATTTACGCGTTTTATTATCAGAAGGGATTGTGTGGAGATTTTAGAAATTTCACTGGTTGAAATCATGAATCCATTGAAGCTAGACCACCATGGAAAACCTGGAAGCATTTTACTGAATACCTATTCCAAAGAACCTATATTTTCGAGGATACCGAAGTCTTCGTAGTGTGGTTAAACACCTTTTGCTGAATATAAGATATGATGTTGATAAGCCCATTCATAATCATATTGATAGTTACAGCGGCTATAAGAAGGATAAAACCTTTTCTTTTTATTAAAGTCCCAAATTCAGAACTATTGATTAACCATTCCTACGTTTAATTATCCAGAGTTAGGATTAAACATTTGGAGTTCGGATCAAGATTGAAAGTGAGCAATTTAGATTTTGTTTGATTTACGTGTTATATACAATCTAAACAGTAAGAATTTAGCATCTGATACGTTTAACATTATTAAATGTACTTTATAGTAGCAGATAATAACTTTGATTGTTGAGATCATGAGTCAATTGAAGCTAGACCATCATGAAAAACCTGGAAGCACTGGACGGCCGTTTCGTCCTCGTATGGGACTCCTCCGTGGCAGTGAGCATCCACGATCCCGCCTTGCGGGTTTCGAACCGGGTCGCTTGTGAGATAGTAACTCACTGAAGACAATGGTGGATGTGTCACTCAATTTCGTGGATTAGTTGAAGTTAGACATTAACACCGTTGGATGCCGGCTCGGTGGTCTAGTGGTTAATTGCTCGCGCGCGAGACCAGTAGGTCCTGGATTTGAATCCCGCGAGGCGGGGTCATGGGTGCGCACTACTGAAGAGTTCAATACTTCCAGGTTTTCCATGGTGGTCTAGCTTCAACTGACTCATGATTTCAACTATTGAAATAACTGAAATCTCCACAAAAACCCTTTCAGATAATAACTTTTTATTATCTTATGATTTATACTTTCACCTTTATGATTTACTGTTTTATAGATCGAAATTCAAGCATCCCACTTAAGATTATTGATATTGGTTCTGGATTAGGCTATTTATCTAATTATATTGGTTATCATTTAATACTTAAGTATGGGGATTTATTTACAGAACCTCAAATTATTGCAGTTGAATGTGACGAGAATTTACATCGCAAAGCTTTGACAAATTTAAGCCAATACAATTCAATATTTCAAGTGAAATCTTTAACTTCAGTTGTGAAACGATTATTATTTCGTGTTGAATCGACAAATTTAGGTTTGTTACAAACAAGGTTGGTTAATTCTTGCAAATTAGTTTAACTCTTTTAAACTACTTAAAATTAATTCAATAGTATGTTATAACAATCCTGGTGATCGACTGGATCATGAAGACGTCAACATCTGAAGGGAAGCACGGAATACAGTGGACATCTAGGATGCAGTTGGATGATCTAGACTTCGCATATGATCTGGCTCTTCTATCGCTTACACAACAACAAATGCAGGAGAAGACGACCAGTGTAGCAGCAACCTCAGAAGCAATAGGTCTCAATATACACAAAGGGAAAAACAAGATTCTCCGATACAACGCAGCATGCAACAATCCAATCACAATTGACGGAGAAGATTTGGAAGATGTAAAAACCTTTACATATTTGGGCAGCATCATCGATGAACACAGTGGATCTGATGCAGATGTAAGGGCACGGATCGGCTAAGCAAGAGCAGCATATTTACAACTGAAGTATATCTGGAACTCAAAACAATTGGCAACCAACACCAAAGTCAGGATTTTCAATACAAATGTGAAGACAGTTCTACTGTATGGGGCCGAAACCTGGAAAACCACGAAAGCCATCATCTAGAAGATACAGGTGTTAATTAACAGTTCTTTACGCAAAATACTTTGGATCCGTTGGCCGGACACTATTAGCAACAACCTACTGAGGGAGAGAACAAATCAGATCCCAGTGGATGAAGAAATCAGGAAGAAGCGCTGGAAATGGATAGGACACACATCGAGGAAAGCAACGAACTGCATCACAAGACAAGCCCTCACATGGAATTCTCAAGAACGAAGGAAGAGAGGAAGACCAAAGAACACATTACGCCGGGAAATGGAGATAGACATGAGAAAAATGAACAAGAATTGGATAGAAATAGAAAAGAAGGCCCAGGACAGAGTGGGTTGGAGAATGCTGGTCGGTGACCTATGCTCCATTGGGAGTAACAGGCGTAAGTAAGTACGTAAGTATGTTATAACATTAAAATAATCCTTAGATGAATAGCGTTTAATTTAATACAAAAGAATGTATTGTTAAGTTGGATAGTAGCTAGTAGAGAAATTGAAACTCGCATTTTCTTCTTTTCGTCACCCTTCAGCTGGACCTACTGTACTTAATATTCGAGTGATAATTTGACCTGAATTCAGTATCTTTTGCTACAAACACCATCTCATTGTCCATCTAGCTACTGAATCCAGTCAACAATCATGAAGCAATCCATTCAGGACGTATATATATATATATATATATATATATATATATATATATAAGGTTTGTGACATTAGCGACTTGAAAATATAGAGCCGTATAAATATTAGTATTGATTGTCTGGTGTTTCATTTCGGTGATTCTGTGCTGAAAGCGATAAATTCTAGGTTCCAGTCTTTTTCGACTTATTTAACTGATTATAATGAATCAAGCACACTTCATAGAATCCATTGTTCTAACCACTGTCAGATATAGGCTATTTTATACTCGGTTTTTAAGTTAATTTCATCTATAATTCATCGTTTTTCATGTTGATCACTTCCAGGATTTCTGAACTGAAGCATTTCAATTAAGATATTGAAACTGTTTCTTCTTAAGCTGATTACCCTGTTCTTTCAAATTATTGTTACCTTTTCTGGTAAACATCATTACATTTGATAATGTAACTTTTCTTATCTGTCAGATCTTTGGGATGGTATCGTCAGTATATTTCTTAAATAGGTTGTGCCTTCAAGTGCCGTGGTACGGTCAAGGGTGGGGAAAGTCCACTCTCCCTCTAGAAATACTCTCACATGGCCACGTGTATACAGCCACTGCCAAGTAAGTGCTACTCACTGCATTCTCACGGCGGTGGTGTTGTTTACGTAATTAAGAGGACGAAAGTTGAATGTTCGGCGCTTTAACCGGGTTAGTAGGTATGGGGTATTCACCTAGGGGAGTTGGAAAACCACTGCACATGGGCTGCAGTACCCTGAAGGAAAAAGTGGCGTGTGCACCTATTGTTGGTCACCGAATACCATGGGATTGCATCTCCTGACGTTTCTCCACTGCCTTGTGGATGAGACCTTTAGGTCAAAGGCTCCATTTGTGGCCCCCTAAGGAAACTACCTGCTTCGGTTTGAACACCCGGCCAGTGTCATAGCCCACACTCAAATCAAGTGACTTCTGTGGCGTATATATATTCAGTGCCCCTTTGTACCAATACTTATGTACTCAAATAAATAAAATAGAAATTATGTCCTTAATTGTTCAGTATTTCAGTCTACCATTTATTTAACCAATAAGATTGTAAGCTAATGTTTCAATTATTCTCTTTAAATTTGATCTATTTAATTTGATATATTACTCTCCATAAAGCTTATGGAATACACAAAATATCACTACTGTTTAATAACCAACTGATACAACTCCACAATATTTCTGGTTAGCGTTATTTTAGCGAGTCAGTTTTTTACGGGATCGGGTCGCTAACCCCGTGCCTGACCCTCCTCCTTTATCTGGGATTGGAACCGGCAGTAGCTCCAGAGGGGTTCCAGGCGGGGTTTCTTCAAAATATTATCTATCTGAATTCAATTTCAATGAATTGACTCAATTAATTATTGTAAATTTTTTGAAGTCTTCCAGTTCTATACGAGTATTTCATTTATCATCTAAACAGGTATATTCTCTCTTTATTTTGCAGACTTCATCAATTCACTTCTGGTTATAATTACTTATTACTTGGTTTACATTGTTGTGGAGATTTAAGTCAATCTATGATTGAATTATTTCATCAAGATTGTTCAGCACAAATTCTACTATTAGTCGGATGTTGTTATCATAAAATGACAGTAGAAAAGGTAAGGATATTAATTAGTTGATCATTCATTCATTAATCGATCTATGCTAGACTACCATTGAGAACCTGAAAGTACTGTACAGCCGTTTCGTCCTAATGTGGGACTGCTCAGTAGTACTCATCCATGATTTCACATGCAGGACTTGAACCCAGGACCTTCGGCTTCGTGCGGGATTGTGAATGCACTCTGCTGAGCAGTCTCATACTAAGACAAAATGGCTGTAAAGTGCTTTCAGGTTTTCAATGGTAGTCTAGTTTAGATCGACTCATGAACTCAACTATTACAATTACTCTAATCCCTACAAAACCTCCATTCTATTAATATTGTTGGGTTATTTTCGATATTACATTGAAACTCTTTAACAGATTTATAAGTTAGGTAAAATGTATTATGGAAAATATAAAATTTAGATTTTGTTTACTTCCAAGATAGAAAGTTTG
Source organism: Schistosoma spindalis (assembly GCA_946903255.1). Classification (NCBI taxonomy): domain Eukaryota; kingdom Metazoa; phylum Platyhelminthes; class Trematoda; order Strigeidida; family Schistosomatidae; genus Schistosoma; species Schistosoma spindalis. The sequence continues at coordinate 21,094,085 of OX336419.1, read as the reverse complement.
TGTTGATTGCTTGGTTTTAATTGGTTTGGTTGTAAATCATTAAAAACAAATGAGAGGATTAAAGTTCTGTTTCCTGCTAGTTGTGGACTTCTCAAAAGCATTCACCTACAACCATATTTGGTATCGAACTCAAAACCGTTAGTTACTTTTAGGTAACTTAGTTGTTATTAAACTATTCATATTTCCAACTTCTGATTCACAAAGCAGTGGAGGAACGTAAGGAGATGCAGTTCCATGGTAGCTGGTGATCAACCATTAGCTCATACGCAATTCTTTCTCTCAGGATCCTGGGGCCCATGTGCACCATTGACTTGGAATACGGGTTTTCCAACCCTCCTAGGTGGATCCTCCATATTCACCGACCCGGTTAAAGCATCGGACATTCACCTTTCGTCCTCTCAATTTCGTAAACAACAGTAATGTCGCGAGAAGGCAGTGAATAGGACTTCTATGGGAGTGGTTGTATGCACGTGGCCATGTGAGAGCATTCGGAGAGGGAGAGCTAACTCTCCCCACTCTCAGTCGTACCAGGGCGTTTGGCCCATTCACTGGTTTACACTGAAGAGGAGTTTTAAAATCGGAATAAAACATCTGGTTTTATTTGGATGCATTCTTAAGTATTCGAAGTACTGATTCGGTGTGTTTTTTCAATCATGTTATCTCTACGTGCCTTTTGTTATCATTTAACTTCAACAAAAGATGTGTTGAGTTTTACATGAATGATTTAAACACTTGAATGCGATCCGCTTAGTTCCAACCTAATATGTCCATCTATCGTACTCAATCTAAGCAGCGTCATTGTATCAATTCTTGTTTAATGAAAAGTTTATTTGAAAAGCTGATTGTATAATTTAGTACTTGGCAAATATGTTTTCAATCAAATATTCTCAGTTTTGTGGTTTTTTTCTGTTACTTACTTATTTACTTTCGCCTGTTACTCCTAATGGAGCATAGACCACCATTCTGTCCTGGACCTTTGCTTCTAGTTTTATCCAATTTTTGTTCATTCTTTTCATGTCTCTCTCCACTTCTTGGCGTAATTTGTTTTTTGGTCATCCTTTGGCCTTGAAGATTCCATGTGACAATTTGCTTTGTGATGTAGTTGTATGCTTTCCTCAATGTGAATCTTATCCACATCCAGCGCTTATTCCTGATTTCTCCGTCCACTGAAATCTCGTTTGTTCTATCCCATAGTAGGTTGTTGCTGATATTGTCTGGTCAACAGTTCCAAAATATTTTTTGTAGACAACTGTTAATAAACACTTGTATCTTCTAGACGATGACTTTCGTAGTTCTCAAAGTTCCCACCCCATACAGTACACAACTGTCTTGACATTTGTATTGAAAATTCTGACTTTGATGTTGGTTGACAATTGTTTTAAGTTCTAGATGTTCTTCAATTGTAGATATTGCTATTCTTACTTTGCCAATTTTGTTTCTTATAGATATTTAGCTAATCACTTATGATAAGTTTGACATAGAATATGTGAAAATATTAGAACCTCTTATTGGGGTGTTTTGTTTGTTTGTTTGTTTGTTTTCTTGTTTTAATTTCCATTTATTTAGTTTCCTACAAGTGATTACTTACGTAAATCTATGTTAAATTGTGATTGGAACTTTATTGAAAAATGTATTAAACCAGCTACACTACGTTTAGCCTGTCAACATTCACCATTAACATGGTTAAATTGGACAGAATTAGATACAAATAAACATCGTATACGTGTATTGTCTCGTATAATTTTAGATATTATATTGATTAAATATAACAATGTATCTATGATATTTGAACGATATAAACGATTTGATCCAGTGATACAATATGATCCAATCAAGAAATTATTAGCTATGAATACTAATCTTCAATCAATTCATTTCAATGATATATATCAACATATTATTATGTTTTGTCAAAACTATCTAAAAGATATTCTATTATGTAATAATCCATTAATTAATAATGATCCATCTTTCCTAGAATATTATGATTATTTTGAACAAATATGGAATATAATACCAGGTCTATTAGCTTTACAACAATTATTTCAACCATTACTTGAAACAATTATATTATTTGATCGTTTATGGTATCTTAGAGAATATGGTAATATTCATGAAAAATATAATCATGAAGATTTTTATCAATATTCTGGTTATATACGTATATTTGATCCAGTTTTATCACCACGTTGTATGGCATTGTTAGTGTGTAAAAAAAAAAACACAAGGGAGAATGTATATAAGGATTGATGATATCCTGAAAGATGAGTATTGTTATTATTATTATTATTATTATTATTATTATTATTATTATAAGCTTTATTCAATATTATATTTTTGGTACAATATAGAATTCTCAGCATAAAGTATTTCAACAGGTTTCCTGTTTCTTATATCTTGATCGATCCTGACGATAAATATTAAGTAATGGCCAGTTAGATGTTAGGAGTTCGGTAATCGACATTTGAATAATGTTCATTCGTTTCAATGCATGGCGAGACTCTAATTTAGGGACGAGCCAATCAGAAACGTTTGAGCTGTTTCAAGGTCATGGAGCCAAGTTTAACACCTGATGCTCACGTATGATCGGTTTACAGCGGATTTTAGAGAAGGGTGATTATTGAGAGGCTACAAGGGATGGGATTACTAAAAAGTTCTTGTACGTGAGGCTGCGGTTATCAAATGACTGCAGTAAAGTGTGCAAATAACCGTGGTGAGATTATATTTCGTTGTCCTTCATGTTGGATGAGAAAGTCTACTAAAACGAGGACTTTCTTAGCTCGATTGCTACTGAAACTGAATCAGATTATGATAATAGTTGCAAATTGGGTAATAAATACACCAGTAACACTGGATGCGGCATTTGCAGTTGTTTATGAAACTTCAGCAGTCCAGTGGTATAAGTACTGCCGTGACATATGTGCAACTAAAATAACACGTATACACCAATCATTCTGAGGAGTAGGATGTATCGTGCAGACAGATGAAACGGCAGTGAGAAAGCTAAAATACAACAGGGGACGTAGTATAAAGTAGGATTGTGTAAGTAGCATTTCCGTGAATATACTCGACAGGTACTTGGAATTTATGACTTTTTATACCGTATGCAATATCATTTCAAAACATCTGAAACTTTAGCAAACATTGATAAGTTTTTAAATCATGCAAAATAAGTATATTCACTGTAATCCATTAGTACCTTCTGATATATTTCTACGTTACACTAGGTGCCTTCTGATTGGCTAATATTCTCAAGGTCACTCAAAATTCGTTCAAAGGTCGTCCCTAAATTAGAGTCTCGCCCAATGCATATTGCAAACCACTATGATGTCTCTGGTTGTACCTTTTTTTTTTAAATCTGTACAGCGAAAGGTTGTAAACTTTTCATAAACGTGCCTGAATAGGTTGTGAGCTCAATGGACATAATAATGTGTTAAAACTAAGAAGAAAACAGATCACTTGACGAAATATCTAGATGGGAGGAACAGGTAGCCCAGATATTCAAGCAGGTCGCCGGTTGGGGAAATTATTTTATAAAGTATATTATTTTGTAATTTATCGTGGATGGATAAAAAATCAATATTTTGACGCTTGATGATGATAGCCTTCTAACATTTGTGAAATGAATACATTTTAGTTCTGTCGATCAATCAGAGAAATGTTTACATATCAAGTAATCAGTTTTAAGATGGAATTGATTGAAGTTAGTCAGTTATGTAGTAGTACATTAGATTTTATTATTATTATTATTATTTTAACACATAGATATTGGTACATGGAGGCATGGAGGTACATATGCGCCACACATATCTCATTTGATATGTGTGAAGGCTTTGATACTGTCCGGATGCCCAGACCGAAGCAGGTGGTTCACTTAGAGAAACACACCCGGAGCCTTCGACCTGAACATCTGATCCACAAGGCAGTGGAGCATGGTAAGGAGATGCAGTCCCATGGTAGTCGGTGACCAACGATTGGTTCATACGCCATTTGTTCCTTCCATGTGCACCATTGGTTTGGGATCCGGTTAAAGCTCCGGAAATTCGCTTTTCGTCATCTCATTTTCGTAAACAACACCCCCGCCACGAGAAGGCAGTGAGTAGGACTTTCGTGGCAGAGCCTATATACGCGTGGACATGTGAGAGCATTTGGAGAAGGGGAGCGGACTCTCCCCACTCCTGGCCGTACCAGGGCATTTGGGGGCAGTACATTAGATTACAGCTCCGTGATCTAGAGGATAAGTATTCGTATGTATAACTAAAGGTGATTGGTTTGATTCATAGATGAGGAGGGATCTTGGATACTCATTGTTGAACACTTTCATAGTAGGACGAAACATTTGTCTAGTACTTCCAGATTTTTAAGCATGTTTCAGTCAAGATCAGTTCGTGATTTAAACTATGATGACTAATTATTTAGTAATTTTTAAGGACAATTTCTTCCTAGGAAGTTTTGGATTTGATTGTTACATTGAGGTTTCGATATTTTAAATTGATTATAAGTGAATCGCAATGGTAAAAGTATAGTATACAGATGAGCTGATCACAATCAAGAATGACACTTTTCATATTCAACGTAAAATCTAGCACATATCAACTCCTAATCATCTTGGTCACAAGAGAGAAAATTATCCAAACAAATCTCACGTAGTATATGTAGTTATGGTATCGATGGTAGTAGCGAACATTTAGAATAGACATTATTGTTCAAGAAGAGAGGATAAATTCACTGAGTAAGAAATATAAGGTTATTTGGAAACTTTGGATCCAAGCTCAGATTAAGAGTGAATGTATGTATTTTATTACAATCGATTGTGTATCATATTTATCCAACCATTTATTAAGGTAATCGTAAGAACTTCAGTCATGTTGTTTGCGTCAATCAACACAGCTCATTTCAACAGTGAATCATTTTATACACTAATATCATGTTTTTCCAGATTACTCTTACACCAACCCATGATGTATAAAGATGTAGATGATGGTCAGGTATAAGTAATATATGTCTATGGCACCTTAGTCGATGATCACTCAATACTGCATCAAACGATTTACCATCTTAGTCTAGTAGTCTCCATCTTACCTCAAGATTCCCATTATGCACAAAACATAACTGACCATTTAAAATCTAGAGATACTATCGACAAAGTGAATGGAATTAGTGTAAGTAAATTTCTCTTTTCTACTATAGTCACAGTACTAGATTCATTACTGAATAAGAAATCACTGTTACTTGAACATCGAGATCAATATAATTATAAATATGGAGTTAAGGCCATTTGAACCCCTGTATAAAAGGTAAAAAAAGTCTTTGGCTTATAACAATGCGAATGATCACCTTATTATGTACGACAACATGAACATTCTCAAAGATACTATCGACCTTCATGGGTTGATTACTGCACAATATAATATCCTGTACACAGTAAGTGATAAGTCTTCTAAGTGAACATATGAATCAGTTTCCTAAGTTCTAATAATCTCAGACGAAATCTACACGACGATTTGTAAATGAAAGTATACTCAAAGTGTGAAAAAGAGACGTTTTACTTCTAGGTTAGTTTATGTACAGAAAATCGATGATATTTATAGTATATTTCAGATAGTCTTGAGCTTCTAAAAGTTTGTGGAACCATATTGAACATAGTTGCATGATAGATAATCATAAATAGGACATGTAACTCTTCATTATCTAGATATTTCTGAGAAACGTCTGTACAACGCTCATTGGATAAAATGTTTCTCAGTGTTTTCAACACCATTTTAGAATACTTTTGATCACCCAAAACATCTTTCTTTGGTGAACCTATAATTTATGGACGAACCAATCAAGTATAAGATAAAAAGTTTCAAATTTTCGCACGAAATAGAGTCTTGGCATTATAACTGATGCCAGTTCGTGATGAAAACCCTAAATCAAATTCCTAACCCTAACCATCAACTACAAATCATGATTCTATTTCCTTATACTAGTTTATAATCTTTATTTTGTCCTAGTTATTAGGTGTACACTTTCATGGTTACTTTAGCGTCGCTCAATAGTCGTTCATAAATTATAGTCTCACCCTTTCTTCTTCTTCTACAAACTAAGACTTCATCTTAGGGTCGACTTACCATTATCACTTTATAATCAATAGCGTCAAGTTTATATAACTCCGCCTGGAGTCCCTCCGGGGGCTACTGCCGGTCCCAAGCCCAGATAAAGGAAGAGAGTTGGGCATAGGGTTAGCGACTCCATACCGTAGAAAACTAACTCGCTAAAAAACGCTAACCAAGTAAGTAAGTCAAGTTTATATACTACTGAAATAGTTAAAAGTAAGACCAAAAAAGAGAACTTCATTTCAATAAAGTCATAATTATATAATTCATCTCAATATATAACAATAATTCAATGTCTCATTCTATTATTTACTACAATATTATCTTCAATCGATGGCGGTAAACTATTCCTTTTGAAATAGATCATTACATAATCACTGTCAATTATTATATAATATAGAAGTAGAATGAAAAAGAAGGTCTCCTCTTCATTTAAAGTAAACAATATATATAGATGTAGTCAATTATAGACGACAAATGGTTCAGAATTATGTATTATATTCATATACTAGACAATGTTATTGTCTAGAATACATATTTGTTTACTATAAGGTCATATCAATGAAACTTGACATCTTGTATAAACAATATTATTATTATTATTATTATTATTATTATTATTATTATTATTATTATATTTGGCATGAGATATACACGTTTGAATATAAATATTGAGTCAGATTCTGATATGTATAGTAAGGACAGAAGACCTACGGCCTGTGTTTTTCCTTTTCTAGTATGCTTCTGTGAGTGTCCAAACTTCGCTTGAAAGAGTCAATTGAAGGTGCGGACACCACTATTTTGGGCAGCAGGTTCCAAGTATTGATGACTCGATGTGAAAACCTGTATGCCACTGGTATTTTGTTCGTTCTTGGCTTTTTTACTCGCCTGCTATGTCCTCTGAGATGTCTTGATCTAGTGGGAAGAAAAAGAGAGAGTAAGTTAGGTCCAAAATCATTTCTCAGTATTCTGTACATCAATATTAGATCTCCCTTTAATCTGCAATAGGACAGGTTGAGTCACGTTTAATCAGAATGAATTGGCTCACTCACCTATTTAGTTCACATTATTTCATCTGGTTTCTCTTCATTCCATTCTTTTCTATTTGCTTCCTTTGCTTTATTTCCCTGATTATCTGTTCAGATCAATGATTGTAGGGAATTCATTCTGGTATTTCATGTACTTTATTCCATTATTCACTAATGTGATTAAAGTCGATGATTATATACGAGAGTTGGCAATATGTATATCTCGATGACAATCAGAAATGATCTAAGGGGATCGAGATATAGGATCACTAAATTAATAAGTCTGTTGATAACATTAAAGGGCCTAACATCAGGTATATTAGGAAATGCTAACAGTGTTCAGAGAACTGAAGTATATCGATGTGGTTCACAAGGCTGAATTAAAGCATTTGTCTTCAGTGTTACTATATAAAATTTAATATGAATTAAATTCATATTGATTCAATCGGGTTAATAGTTTCATGTTCGAAGTCACACTACATGTACTATTGCTTTTGTATCAGTATAGATGAGATAGTGAAATTTCTTTATGATGTCAGTGATGAGTAACAAACGGCTGTGTTTGTTGGCTATGGTTGGTGTTAACTTGTGCCGACGGAGGAGTTTCCCAAAGAGCTGTCCGTGTTGAATAATTTGAAGCTTCAGAAACTGTAGGGTTTTATGCAATTTCAAGATGACTTACCACATTTATTATGGTATCAAAAACAATCAGGATTATCTGTCTCCCTTGATCGTTTTGGTGGAGAACTCGTTCGAGGAGTTTTGGAGCGTCTACGGTCATGATGAATATTAAGGTAACGTGTGGGAATGTGACCGAGGTCTGTGACGTCATTTTGTATTGTTTGGGGCTTTTGTTTGACAGAATAAACCTGGAAACCGGGAGTTCTGATGATCTCTATAATCCGGTCGGTAGATGCATCCAGTTCGTCTGCAGCATTATTCCGGAATGAGACAAGCACTGCCTGCACCTATTGGGGGGGGGGGGCTTGGTTGAGAAAAGCTGTCTAAACAGACCATCGTCGAATGTTCGTTGAACAATGACCTCTCACATTCCTAGCAACATTTCTGTTGCTGAACCACTTTGCAGCTCGATGTTGTGGAACAGTTCGTCTATTATTTGTCGACCGGTTAAGGCTTCACACCTATGAATAGTGAATTTTAAATTTTCATAATGTTGCAAAACATCGCTAGTACACATACTGGATGTAACGTATTTTTAAAATCACATGGTAGTGCTTTCACCACCGAGAGGAATTGTGCATGTGGTTCTGTCACGCGTGCTCGTGGAAGCCAGCTTCTGTGTAGCGGAAGCAGACTTCTATACTGTCGGGACAAAATGGCATTAGCTGAATGTTGAGAGGCGAAAGGAGTTTAATCTTGAGTAACTTGGATGTCTGACCCATCTGATAGATATAATATACCAATACTATTATTATTATTATTATTATTATTATCATTATTATTATTATGGTGCATGCCTGATAGTAGAAGATTGAGAAGATCAAATTGAAGAGAACAGAAATGTGAACAGAGGGCAATTGCAATAACAACAGGAATGAAAGAACGATGAACTGTTCCAAGAGACTATTGATGTAAGATGTGCAGTTCATGTATTTCGCCTCAAATTATGAATTGGTCATCCTCACCTAAATTCTCGTTCACTATACTATTACTGTTACTAATACAATGCTACTACTTCTTCATCAAATCAAATTCTAACTTAATAGTTGAGATCATGAATCAGTTAAAGCTAGACCACCATGGAAAACCTGAAATCACTGGACTGCCGTTTTATCCTATTGTGGGACTCCTCAATAGTGCGCATCCGCGATCCCGCTCCACGAAATTTGAACCCACGACCTATTGATCTCGCGTGCGAACGCTTAACCTCTAGATTACTTAGCCGGCAGGTATCCAACAGTTTTAATGTCCAACTTTAAGTAGTCTACGAAACTGAGCGACACATCCACCATTGACATCATTGAGTTACTATCTCACAACAGACCTGGTTGAACTCCACTCATCGCTGCTCTAATTAAAAACATATTTTTTAGTGATGAAATAATTTATTGTGAGAAATATTTTGGGAATTGTGACCTTGTTCATTCATTGTTCAATAGTTTCTGAAATTGAGATATAAAATATTTACAAATAAAAATAATAGATTTCTAGATTTAAATAGTTGAGTTCATGGATCAATTGGAGCTAGACCACGATGGAACACCTGGAAGCACTGTGCGGCCTTTTCATCCTAATACGGGACTCCTCAGCAATGCGCATCCACAGACTGATAGATCCTGGGTTCGAATCTCATGAGGCGCGATCGTGGACGCGTACTGCTGAGAAGTCCCACAGTAAGACGAAACGGCCATCTTGTGCTTCCAGGTTTTACATGGTGATCTAGCTTCAACTGACTCATGATCTCAACTATTAAAATTACCATGATATTCATAAAACCCCTTCTGAGATTTCTAGATATCTCAATCAATAGAAAAATCAGATATCCTAATGTTTCGTGACACAGTGTAAGTCACTTCTTCAGAGTAAATACATAAATAGCCAAATCAAAACGAATCCATGAATTAATAGTACAAAGGAACAAAGCAAGAATATTGCGAGATCAATCAGAAAGTCAGGTCTGAACAAGTCAATGCCAGATGATTTCGATCAAGGTGATTGATATGCGATATGTATGTAAATTTGTATGTGCGTGTATCTATGTGTGCAGTGTCAGGAATGAAAAAATGTGACCTTTGTGGCGAGAAAGGATAGAGTTTAATATAGGACTCCTCAGTAGGGCGCACCCACGATCCCGTCCCGCGAAATTCGAACTCGTGGATTGGTTGAACTTAGACATTACCACCGACTCAGTGGTCTAGTGGTTAAGCGTTCTCGCACGAGACCGATAGGTTCCAGATTCGAATAACGTGAGGCGGAATCGTGGATGCACACGACTGAGGAGCTCCACATTAGGACGAAATGGATGTCCAGTGCTTCCAGGTTTTCTATGGTGGTCTTGCTTCAATTGACTCATGGATTTAACTATTAGATTAAATAATGCTGTCAATCTATTCATTCGTTCAAATGAAACTTTGGATCCATCACAATTATTTACACAATGATATTTGGAAATCTCATCGAGAATTATAATATATATATATTGATGGAGTTTTATTTTCTCAGCTGGGTGGTTTATTCGAGGAGCTTTCATCGTCATCATCAACATTTCCACCTGATGTTTGCGCTGGTGATATAGTTCAGAATAACGATGAAAGCTCCGTAAACAAACCATCCAGTTCAGAGAACAAAACTCTATCAAAATCATCCACATGAGGTACAAATCTTCTCCAACCTTTCAAAAAACTATATATGTATTATTTGTATATATATTTGAAGGTACTAAATGATCATTTCTTACAAAAGTTTATACTTTTAAATTATTCAATTATTTTGAACGTTTATCAAATTTTTGTTGTATCACTTACAAACTGGTTAGTGATAACTAATCTCTTCAAGAATTCTCCATAGATATTGATGATAGACTAAAAGTTTAGAAAACAAATAAAACATTGATGTTATAACTTGTGCCATATATCCCTATCAATGTATCACGTAATGATCGAATCCGTCAGGGAGCACCAGTTCCCTTAAGATTACAAGTACAACTTGCTGATGAGTGTCAAGTAGCACGAAACCTGGGTCCAGGATTTCCTGTCTACTACCTCCAACCACCATCGAATTTAAATTATATATGTACAAAGAAAAATAGTATTTCACTTACATAATTCTTTATTGAATGCTCTTAGATAATAGAATCGTTTTGAAATTAATTGGTCGACCACTTTTATATCTGAAATAACATAAAATTAGTTATAATAGTCTACAATATCTAACAAATATCAGGTTTTATCAAAGGGTTTTTGTGGTTGAGATCATGAGTCAATTGAAGCTAGAACCATCATGGAAAACCTGGAAGCACTGGACTGCCGTTCTATCCTATTGTGGGACTCCTCCATGGTGCCCATCCACGACCTCGCCACGTGAGATTCGAATGCAGTACCTATCGATCTCACGCGCGAGCGCTTCACCTCTAGACCACTCAGCTGACCGGTATCCAACGGTGTTAATGTTCAACTTTAATTAATCCACGAAATTGAGCGACACATCCACCATTGTCTTCATCGGTGAGTTACTATTTCACAACAGACCCGGTTAAAATTCACTGGTCACTGTTTCTCACTAGAACTCCGGGAAATACTTCTTGAAGCCAGCCCTTAGTGAGCATATATTGATTCATATCAGAAGGGCTTTTGGATGGTTTAAATGAAGAATTCTATTCAGTATACATTTATGTACAACTTAATGCTATTAGTTCGTTTTATGAAGTTGAATAAGGCCAGAATAACAATTGAGGCAGAATAAGATGAATTCATTACATGCCATGGTTACACATCATCTGCTTACAATCGTGTATATATATAGAAATGTAAAACAGTTTGCCCCATTTGATAAATTTCGATAATGTAATATATGACGAAGATTATCAGAACTATGTTGTGATAGGTTAGCGCAATACATTTCGAACAATCTGATCACACACATAATATAATTGCTAAGGCCATTTATATATATAAAATAAAAGGTCAACTAGATTGGAAATGGGGTACGAAGAGACACGGATAATAGTAATGTGAACATAATTGGAAACCTAATCACTGTGGATAATAAGTTAATATTACCAGGGTAGGTTAAAGGTAAGAACAATAACTGTTTTTGAATACACAAAGGGGGTTTGAATTTTCGTTTGGCTAGGCTTCAATAAACCTTAGTATGCGCCCTTTTACACTATTTTATACAACACCACAAAAGCCGAGTTTAGATCAATCTTATGGCCTGTTTCGATTATATGTTTAGCAATAGAGGATAATGGATGTTTATCCTCTGCTCTTATTGGGTCACTTGATTGTATTTGTTTCTGCAGCCATTTTGGTACATGTCCACACACCCTATTGTTAAGATCACGATTGCTCCTCCCTATGTATGTGTGACCACACACATTTAAATTGGTAAATACAGTGAGATATGACACAATCGTTTTCATGTCTTTTAGGTTTTGGGTGAAACATGCACCTTGTTCTTCCCGTGACAATGACGTCTTATTGATGACTTATTTAAGTCTTTGTTTCAATAACAGGTTATTTGAATCACCTATGAATGGTAAAGTGATGAAAACAGACTTCTCTACCAAGGCTACAGTAGGTCACACTGTACCATGGACTTTCTATCTATTTATGAATTTCAGAGGATAACCATTTTGAGGGTGGATACTTTCGTCAGATTTTGTAACTGATTAAACAGAATCTGTTTTGATTGAGATAAACTCCATTCCAGATGGATGTGTCTTTATGATGTGGGTGATTTTCTATGAACAATAAAGTATACGAATATAATTCATGTATTAGAATGTGTATGCAAGTGTGAAACAGACCTACTCATTAAGTAAATTTACCTTGTATATTGTTAGAAACGGGTAACTGACAGGCCTCATTTCTGTATTCATTTTCCAATTCTGAATAGGTGTGAGAATGAAAGTACAAAAAGTTACAGAAAATATTAAAATTATATAGATTTATCATATTCGTTTGTAGAATTACTCAATCTATAAACAACAAGTCAACTATCATTTACTATCACTATTTGGATGATTAGATATGATGTGGAAGTTAGTAGGTGAACGGTCTAGATAGATCCTTCTCATATACATCAATCAAGTTGCATACAACTCAAATAAGCCACCTATTATCACCAAAACATGGAATTTCACATGTCTCTAATTCGCACAACATCGATGAACATTAGATCATTGAATGATTCATCACACAGAAAGTATCATCCATTTCAAACATTTCATCGTTGAATAATTCAAAGGAAACTTATGTGCCAATCAATCGTACGTAAGTATTCACACTCACTTGCATAAACCGACTGTTCTTCAGTGAAACACTCCTTCATTATATGAGAATTTCGAATAGTTATTCCTACAATTCAATAGTCAAATAGTAAGGTTTACATTCGGTAAGATTACTGAACCACAAATATAAAACACAGAAAGTTCTTCATCACAGACATTGAATCACATTCACAACTAAGTGGAGTGTTCATGTCAACTACATAAAATGATGATTGTGCTGCACTTCTCATCACCACATTTCAGATACTCTGAAAATGTTGATGAAATGGCATCAATACCGTTTCAGTTGTCACACATGATCAGTACACTAGAGGAAACTACACATACCATATATGTTTTCTTGTGTTCTTAATTCATTGATTAACTCTAAACATTGTAGAACAAGAGAATTTAAAGTTGCAATAAAACACACTGGAAGATAAATTCAGTTGATAACTAATGAAGGTGATATCAGTATTTGTATTGGTGTAATACCAACAGTTTGACATGTGTCCATTGAAAAAACTCTCTGTGTTTGTTTGTGTGTGTTTTTGATCACCTCATCTGCAAATACAGTTGATATGAGGTGATCGAATGTTGAGTATGTTCGTTGTGAAATACTCAAATACTGTCGAACTCCATGCACACTGTTGCTATGTGTCATGTTCATTGTTTGTCAATTGAGTGAAACTACAAGTCACATGTCTGTATGATATACACATCACATTTTCATACTAATAATCAAATCATCAAATGCATACGTATTTCAGACACACACACACACATCACATCACAGCAACCATCTCGTAATGATCGAATTCATCAATTGCAAATCGAAATAGATTAGGTACACACTGACCTCCCATAAGAATCTTTTGTTCAATAGTTTGATAAATTTTACTTCTGCACATCATATCTACAATCATCAAATAAATTTATTTGTGATGAATTCATGTTTCAACATACATTGATCGATTGTTTGGTGTTCTTTTGATAATTCCATATTGATTGCATCTGAAATGTGTACTAAAATTATATTTGTTATCTTTAAACAATAAATGATTAATGCCCTGGTATGGCCGAGAGTGAGGAGAGTCCGCTCACCCTCTCGAAATGCTCTCACATGGCCACGCGTATACAGCCTCTGCCACGGAAGTCCTACTCACTGCATTCTCGTGGCGGGGGTGTTCTTTACGAAAATGAGAGGACGAAAAGCGAATGTCTGGCGCTATAACTAGTTCCCAACTCAATGGTGCACATGGGCTCCAGAATCTTGAAGGAACAAATGGCCTATGAACCAATCGTTGGTCACCGACTACCATGGGACTGCATCTCCTCACGATGCTCCACTGCCTTGTAAGTCAGACCTTTAGTTCGAAGGCTCGGGGTGTGGCCCGCTAAGATAACCACCTGTTTCGGTTTGGGCACCCGTGCAGTATCACAGCCCACACACAAATCAAATGAAATCTGTGTGGCGCATATATATTTGGTGCCCTCTTCTACCAATATTTATGTGTTCAAATAATAATAATAATAAATAATAGATCATATGGTTATTATCGGTATAGGGTTGTGGAGATTATTAAATTATTGATTGAGATCATGAGCACGATTGATGTTGGACAACCATTGGAAACATGGAAGCACTGGACGGCCGTTTCGTTCTATTGTGGGAATCCTCAGCAGTGCACAGCCACGATCACGTTAGCGGGATTCAAAACCAGGACCTTCAGTCTATTATCCTTATTTATTATCTTTAAATTTACGTTTTATGCTTGACAATTGTGCTTCATTTTCTCTGAAATGTTCAATTTCTTCTTTTATGTTCTCTGTAAATTAGGTATAAGAGAATTGAGAATAGATCGTATATGGAACTGATATTATTCTTTACTTCTTAATAAATACATATTTTGTAAACATAGTTATATTTTTTATAACTAATTGGACCAAAACTACTGAAATTCAAGTAAAGGCCATTCAAATTACTTTTATCATGAGCTAAACGTTGAAATATCCCATCTTCTTTACGTTTTGTAGCAATATCAAGAATGTGGAACATGTCATTTCGTTCGTGTTCCATAGTAAACTGTATGTTATAATGAACATTATTGAAGAGTTTTAATAGATTTGAAATCGCTTGGTATTTTCTACTTGAATCTTCCGATTGGTATTTAGAGGTGCAATTGATCAATATCTTATTAACATATGTGCACACTGTGTGTATTGCCAGCAGTGAGTAGGACTTCCCTGGCAGAGGCTATATATGCGTGGTCATGTGAGAGCATTTCGAGAGGGAAAGCGGACTCTCTCCACTCTCGGCCGTACCAGGGCATTTGGGGGCATTGCCATGATGTTATCTTAATTCACAAGTATTCTAAGCAAAGATGAATGGTGGCTAACAGTAGAATCCAGGATGTGTGTTTCGTCTTATTTAGGACTCGTCAAGTGGATATACCTGCATCTCAGAGCTGATGTTCACTCTATGACTCGAACCCAGTACCGTTCGCTTCATACGCCATCCTAAATAGGTTGAAGTGGCATGCGTTCTAGATTTCAGTGCTAGTCACTATCCATCTTTGCTTAAAATACAAATTTGATTGTATCTATTTTGCCAATAAATCTAGATATTACTTTTGATTAAAATATTAAGTTTTATATACCTTCATTCTTATATACACTTGTCAAATAATCTCTATTCATAAAATATTTTTCATGCTCTCATTACAATAATTGTAATCAGAAATGTACGATAGTTAGTATTGGAAGGGAGGATGAGTGAATTGTCCTATTCAAGGATACATATATTCATTGTGACTGTGAAGCTGAGTAAAACGATGTTGAATCCATCAGGGAGAATCAGTTCCCTCAGGATTACAGGTACACCTTACTGACGAGCGACTCCGCCTGGAGTCCCTCCGGGGGCTACTGCCGGTCCCAAGCTCGCATAAAGGAGGAGGGTTGGGCATGGGTTTAGCGACCCCATCCCGTAGAAAACTAACTCGCTAAAGAAACTCTAACCAGATAAAATATTCAAACCATTTAAATTACTGACGAGCTCCAACTAGCTTGAAACCTAGGTCCAGAGTTTCCCATTGACTACCTTCATCCACCATCTTATCTCAACATAGTGCACGCGATATCAAGCCACCTAGACTGGTGGCCACATTGCAACTTGGTTGATAGGATTTGATCTGCACTAAGAAGATCCTAACACACATGACATTGATCACCACCCAGTGATCAATCAATTTTAAATACATCTCAGTCCTATAGAAGGTCAGTCGTTGCCTGGATAGCTCAGTGGTAATGTCTCTGACTATGAAGCAGGGTGATACGGGATCGAATCCGTATATTCATTCTTGTGTTAATTTTCACTCTGAAACTCGAATCCCTCTAGCATTTGATTCATTATGATCAAATAATTGTGACTGATTCAATGAAGTCACGAAAACATAAATGTCAACAGTTTCTTTTATCAAATCCATAATATCAAGATAAAATATTTGAAAGGGAATTTTAATTCTTTAAACTAAAACATACGTTCTGAATGTTTGAAGTCGAATTCAATATCATCTTTTTTCATGATCAATTTGTCATCTGTAAAAAAAAATGAACCAATCAATCATTTAGTCAAAATGTAGATCATTCACTGTTATATACATAAAAGTAGTATCTGATCGGGTTCTGGGTTCGAGATTGCGGATGCGCACTACTCAAGAGTCCCATACTAGGATGAAAAGGTCGTCTAGTGCTTCCAGGTTTTTCATGGTGGTCCAGCTTCAATTGATTCATGAATTGATTTCAACGAGTGATGTTTAATTTAATATAAATTAGAAAAAGCAAACAAATAATCAGTTTTTTTTTCTAAGAAGAGATGAATAGTGGCTAGTAGTATAATCCAAGATGTGCGTTTCGTCTTATTTTGGACTCGTCAATTGAATGTACTTGCGCCTCAGTGTTAATGTTTACTGCGGGACTCAAACCCAGCACTGCTCACTTTAAACGCTATAGCATTATCTACACAGCTTCTATGTTCTGATAACCACTAGCTTGTCAAATTGGGTAAAACTTGAATTAATTTTTGTATTGTTTGTTTGAATCTTTCCATAGATGATCACTTACTTATTGGCATATATACATCTTATGCAGATTACCTTGATATTGCCTTAAATCACAAGCATTTTAAGCAGAGATTGATAGTAGCTAGCAATGTAATACAGAAAATGCGTTTCATGCTAGTTGAAACACCTTTGTATAAGTCAGTGACTAACTGAACACAGTAGCTTAGTGGATAATGCAATGGCATCTGAAGTGAGTAGTACTGTGTTCGAGTTTCAGGGTATACATCAACTGTGAGATTTTGATATTTTTAGCTGATGAGTCCTAAATAGGACGAAACACATGTGCTGGACTACATTGCTAACCACTATCCATCTATACTTATGATACTTGGAGCTTCAGTTAATAAGAATCAATCTGTATAGGATGTACATATGCCAATAAGAGACTGATCAATTACAGATTTAAGCAACTATAACAAAAATGAATACAATCAGTTTCTTATATGGACTTACAATTTGATAAATGTTTATTAATTTCATTGGCAATGTTCAATTGAAATTCATATGTAACTGAAATGACAAATTAGAATAATAATTGGATATATACTACTGATAAAATAATCATCTTTAGTGTTAATTAAGTAGTTAATTTTGATTTATTCAATATTTTGTGCTTTCTTTTAGTTTAAAAATATCATAAATTTGATCCAAAAATTAAATCACTTGTTGTATACAATATGAATATAGTCAAATAGGAGAACATTATGGGAACTTCTTCGACACTACGGAGTTCCTTAGAAGATTGTCAACATTGTCCGAAACTTATACGACGAACTACAGTGCAAGGTCGTGCATGGAGGACAGCTGACAGATGTACTCTAAGTAAGGACCGGAGTCAGACAAGACTGTCTACTCTCTCCCTTCCTCTTTCTTCTGGTGGTCGACTGGATTTTGAAGACCTCGATATCTGAGGGAAACCACGGCATACGATGGACAGCTCAGAACCAATTAGACGATTTGGACTTCGCACATGACCTAGCCCTCCTATCTAATACACACGAACAAATGCAGATAAATACAGCCAGCAAAGCAACAGTCTCTGCATCAGTAGGCCTCAACATACATAAGGGGAAAACCAACGTCCTCAAATATAACATGGAGAACAGCAATCTAATCACATTTGATGGCGAAACTCTGGAACATGTGGAATCCTTCACATACCTGCGAAGCATCATCGATAAACAAGGAGGTTCAGATGCAGACGTAAAAGCGACGATTGGCAAAGCAAGGACAGCATTCCTTCCATTGAAGAACAAACGGAACTCAAAACAACTATCTGACAAACAATATCAAAGTCAGAATCTTCGATACCAACGTCAAGGCAGTTCTACTGTACGGAGTTGAAACCTGGAGAACTACAACAACCACCATCAAGAATGTACAAGTATTTATCAATAGCTGTCTACGCAAGATACTCAACATCCATTGGTCGGATACGATCAGCAACAGCCTTCTGTGGGAGAGAACCAACCAGGTTCCAGCTGAACAGGAAATTAGGAAAAGACGATAGGAACCGATAGGATATACATTACGCAAATCATCAAACTGCATCACGAGGCAAGTCCTAACATGGAATTGCGAAGGGAAGAGGAAAAGTGGAAGGCCAAAGAACACATTACATCGGTAAATAGAGTCAGATATGAAAAGGATAAATAACAACTGGAAAGATCTGGAAAGGATTGCCCAGGACAGGGTTGGATGCAGAATGCTAGTGAGCGGCCTATGCTACTACGCGAGGAGTAACAGGCGTAAGTAAGTAAGTAAGTATGAACTACTGTAATGTATGCTACTGATGTTGAGAGATATATAAGTAGTATGCATCATCAATCGAAAGTAAAATGTCTGATGGTAAAAAGTTAAGAAGATCGAAAGAAAAAAGAACGAGAACAATGAGTGATTGATGTGAAAACGAAGGAACAATCATGTCTGCGATGATTGATAAACGTTGTGCAAATGAACTATTCACTGTATGGTCCTCAGATTTTATAAAGATGTTCTGTGATTTTGTATTCAAATAAATTCGATTGTCCCCATTTGTGTACTCATTCATTACAGTATTTATTCATCTGAAAATGTTATTCTTTGGGAAAAAAATGAAGAAAAAAACATTCTACTTACATAATCTATAATTGTAACCTTGAAGATGACGATATTGTTTCGAAATCATGGTATGTAATGGACGGACAACTATAAAACATGAAGTTCATACTGTTTAAACCAAGAAAGGAATATTGTTTTTATGATATAAGAAACATGATTTCTCTTTTTTAATGTTGATGATTCAGTGAACAACTACAAAATTCTAGTGAGAAGCTGTGACCAGTGGAGTTCAACCAGGTCTGTTGTGAGATATCAACTCACTGAAGAAAATGGTGAACAGTGGCGCAATTTCATGGATTGGTTGGAGTTAGATATTAACATCGTTGGATGCCGGCCGGTTCAGTGGTTAAGTGCTCTTCTGCGGAAACTAGAAGAACTACAAAAGCCATCATCCAGAAGATACAAGTGTTTATTAACAGTTGTCTACACAAAATACTTAGGATCCTTTGGCCAGACACTATCAGTAACAATCTACTGTGGGACAGAACAAACCAGATCCTAGTGGAGGAAGAAATGAGGAAGAAGCGATGGAAGTTGATGAGACACACATTGAAGAAAGCACACAACTGCATCATTTGGCAAGCTCTCACATGGAATCCCAAAGGCCAAAGAGAAGTGGAAGACCAAAGAAAACATTACGCCGAGAAACGGAGACAGATATGAGAAGAATGGAGAACAATTGGATAGAATTAGAAAGAAAGGCCCAGGACAGAGTGAGTTGGAGAATGCTGATTGGCGGCTTATGCTCCATTGGGAGTAACAAGAGTAAATAAATAAGTAAGTAATATGGTTATATAAAATGTGAATCATTTAAGTTTACTTTTTCTGGGGTATGTAGTAAGTCCAATGCATATATCCTTTCCATATTTGGAAATTATTTCTATCGAAGAGTGAAAAAAGTCATTGAAAAGTTAGTATAGATATGGTTTCATTTTATTAGAACTAAGTTTAGATAATTCTGTTCATTATTCAATGTATTGCTATTAACTTAATAGGATGATTTCAATGGTTGAGATCATGATTCAGTTGAAGCTAGACCATCATGGAAAACCTGAAAGCACTGAACGGTCGTTTAATCCTATTGTAGGACTCCTCAGCAGTGATCATCCATGATCAAGATCCCCCGCGAAATTTCAACCCTGGACATATCAGTCTCGCGCACGAGCGCCTAACCACTAGACCACTGAGCCGGCCAGCATCCAACGATGATAATGTTTAACCTCAACTAATTCATGAAATTGAGCGACACATCCACCATTTTCATCAGGATGAAATTATAATTTCTGAACGAACCAATCAGATTTAAAATAACAGGTCTTGAATTTTTGGCGCGAAATTCATTCATCTATTTAGCTAAATAGAGTTTTGGCATTTTAGCTGATGACGCTAATCATCAACATCCACATCTGATGAGAAGCACGCAATAAAATGGATATTTTGGGTGCAACTAGACGATTTGGACTTTACAGATGACTTGACCCTTCTATCCCATACACACCAACAAATGCAGATGTAGACAAATAGTGTAGCAGCAGCCTCTGCAGCAGTAGGCCTCAACATACATAGAGTGAAAACCAAGATCCTCAAATACAACGCAGCGAACACTAACACAATCAAACTCGATGAAGAAGCTCTAGAAGATGTGGAATGTTTCACTTATCTGGTCAGCTACATCATCGATTAACAATGACGATCAGCAAAGCAACGGCCGTATTCCTCCAATTGGAGGATATATGGAACTCGAAACGACTGTCAACTAATATCAGTCACAATCTTCAACACGAACATCAAAACAGTTCTACTGTACGGAGCTGAAACATAGAGAACTACCATAATCCTCATTAAAAAGGCACAAATATTTCCAAACAATTGTCTTCGCATGGTACTCAATATCCGCTGGTCGGATACTATCAGAAACAGCCTACTGTGGGAGAGAAGAAATTAACTCCCAACTGAGGAGGTAATTATGAAAAGACTTTGGAAGTGGATAGGACACACATCGAGGAAATCACCAAACTGCATCACGAAACAAGCCTTAACTTGGAATCCTGAATGAACACAGAGAATAGAAACACCTATGAACACATTACGCCGAGAATCGGAAGCAGATATGGAAAGAATGAATAGCAACTGTGAAGAAGTGGAAAGGATTGTCCAGAACATAGTTGGATGGAGAGTGCTGATGAGTGGTTAATTCTTTTCGACGAGGAGTAACAGGTGTAAGTAAGTAATCAGAAAGCATCAATGACGTTGTATTCAAACAGAACAACTATTTGATTTTACATCCATCTGACGAGTCTAAAATATGACGAAACACATGTCCTAGATTCCACTACTAGCCACCATCTAACGTAGTTTAGAATGATTTTATTATATTTAATTAATAATTGGATGCACACTGCTGAGGAGTCCCACAATAGGACGAAACGGCCGTCCAGTGCTTCTAGGTTTTCCATGGTGATCTAGCTTCAATTAACTCATGCTCTCAACCATTGAAATTACTATAATATCCACAAAATCCCTTCTGATATCAATCAATATATGCTCACTAGTGACTGGGTTCAAGAAGTATTTCCTGGAGTTCTAGTGAGAAACAGTGACCAGTGAAGTTCAACCGGGTCTGTTGTAAGATAGTAACTCACTGAAGACAATGGTGGATGTGTCGCTCAATTTCGTGAATTATTTGGAGTTATACATTAACACTGTTGGATGCTAGTCAGCTCAGTGGTCTAGTTGATGAAGTGTCTGGCGCGAGACTGATAGATCATGAGTTTGAATCTTGTGGGTGCGCACTATTGAGGAGTTCCACAATAGGACGAAACGGCCGTCCAGTGCTTCTAGGTTTTCCATGATAGTCCAGCTTTAATTAAATCATGATCTCAACTATTGAAATTTAATTAGAATTACATATTTAATACAATGTGAATCTACTTAAAAATCACAAGTTGTTAGTAGTAAATTTAAGTATTATATAACACAATTATAAAAATAAATTTACGTTTATATGTTGACCGATGTGCATTATAACAATTGATTAGTTTCAAACTTTCCGGTAATATTACTCCTAAGAAATATTATTAAAACAATATAAACTTCAAATGACAATGTAACGTATATATCAAATATGAATTGATCAATTACTCGGAATAATGAATCAACCAATTCAAGTCATTAACAAAACAAGATGAAATAGGATGAAAATAATTTTGATGAAGTTTTGTTCTCTGAGATGGATGATTTATTCGTGGAACTATCATTGTTCTTTTGAATAACATCATCAGTACATACTTCAGATAGAAGTAACTCTTTGATATTCACCTTGAAAATATTCGAACTCTGCCTGGAACCTCTTTGAGGCTCTTGCCGATCTAAAGTTCGGATAAAGGAAGAGGGTTGTGTATGAGGTTAGTGATCTTATCCCGTAGGAAACTAACTCGCTAGAAAAGAAAAACATCAATCAGAAATATTGAAATGGTCAATATTATCAATGTAAATTATGTAATACTAACTAATGATTACCATATTCATTTACACCATTTTCTATTGTCTTTATTATTTCTATAAAAATGTTAAACAAGAAATGATTATATAACAGAATGTTTGCCTAATTAGAACTATAATGAATCAGTCTATTATTGGCATATAGTGTATCTTAAGGGGATTACTTTGTTATTGCTTGAAATAACAAGTATTACAAGCATAAATGGATGGTGGCTAGGACGCCACCTTTACCCTATTTGAGATTCATTAACTGAATATACTTTCATACCTAAAGTACACGTTCACTCTGGAGTTGAAATTCATCAACGTTAAGAATCATTTGACAATCTTATTTAAACTATATTCATTGAATAGACAAACAATTATGATGCATAATATAAAGACAATTATCAATATAGAGTTGTGTAGATTATTAAATTATTGATTGAGATTATAAACACGATTAATATTAGATTATTATTGAAAACATGGCAGCACTGGACAGCCGTTTCGTCCTATTGTGAAACTCTTCCACAGTGTGTAGTTCGTCGGGCGGGATTCGAACACAGGGTCTTCGGTCTCGTGAGCGAACACTTAACCATTATTGTATATAGACAACATGATATACACATAAAATACAACTATTCCAATTTATATAATAATTATCAATATAGAATTGTGGAGATTGTTAAGTTCATCGATTAAGATCATGAATTGATCCATGTTAGATTATCATTGATAACCTCTTTAAAGCTCTAGATAACCATTTCATCATAGTATGGAACATTTCAATATCCTTAAACAAGATGACTTTAAATGATTACAAGTGATGTTCCTTTCTTTTAAAAATACAAAAATAAACAACAGAAAAACAAAAAAAGAGCACAATAGTTTATCTAAACTACTTGTCATTAATGTAGCGCCAAAAAATGCTTCAGCTTTTATTCTACAACATTCTATATCTAAAATAATTCGTTTGAATTTGTATAATCAGTTTGTTTGTTTGTTTACATACAATTATTAATTGATTTGTTATTACCAGATATTTCTTTATTGAATTTATCTACAATAGAATAGATACAAACAATTGACGTATAAATATAAATGAAGATGGATAATGCCTGATAGTGGAATCTAAGACGCACACCATTTCATCCTATTTAGAATGACGATTGAATAATTTTTTCTGGTTAGCGTTTTTTTAGCGAGTTAGTTTTCTACGGGATGCGGTCGCTAACTCCATGCCCAACCCTCCTCCTTTATCCGGGCTTGGGACCGGCAGTAGCCCCCCAAAAGGGACTCCAGGTGGACATGCAACAACAAATGCAGGAGAAGACGACCAGTGTAGCAGCAACAGCCTCAGCAGCAGTAGGTCTCAATATACACAAAGGGAAAAGCAAGATTCATCGATACAACACAACATACACCACTCAAATCACACTTGACGGAGAAGATTGGGAAGGTGTAAAAACCTTTACATATTTGGGCAGCATCATCGATGAACACGGTGGATCTGATGCAAATGTGAAGGCACGGATTGGTAAAGCAAGAGCATCATATTCACAACTGAAGAATATCTGGAACTCAAAACAATTGGCAACCAACATCAAGGTCAGAATTTTCAATACAAATGTCAACACAGTTCTACTGTATGAGGTCGAAACCTGGAAAACTACAAAAGCCATCATTCAGAAGATACAAGTGTTTATTAACAGTTGTCTACGCAAAATACTTCTGATCCGTCGGTCAGACACTCTCAGCAACAACCTACTGAGGGAGAGAATAAATCAGATCCCAGTGGAGGAAGAAATCAGGAAGAAGCGCTGGAAGTGGATAGGACACATATTGAGGAAAGCAACGAACTGCGTCACAAGACAAGCCCTCACATGTAATCCTCAAAAACGAAGGAGGAGAGGAAGACCAAAGAACATATTACGCCGAGAAACGGAGATAGACACGAGAAAAATAAACAAAAATTGGATGGAACTAGAAAAAGAAAGCCCAGTAGAGAGTTGGTTGGAGAGTGCTGGTTGGTGACCTATGCTCCATTGGGAGTAACAGGCGTAATTAGGTAAGTAAGAATGACGTTTGAAGTGAATTGTCAGGCAGTCAGTCAGTCAGTCAGCGACAACGTAGAACGTTGTACGTACGTACATCAATTCAAGTTGCCGTATCATATTAGCATAGAGATGCAATGGTCGATTCAAATCCCATAGTGGTAGAGGTAGTAAGAGTATAAGCAATAATTGTAAAGATTAGGGTTTGAAGGTGTTATTTAAGGAGTATAATCTAGTGAAATAAATTTGTAAAGAAAAAAAAGAAAGGGGGCATGAAAAATTCAGAAGATTAGAATTTGGGAAAACACAAAGTTTGGATGTACCTGCGCCATTGTAAACGATTGTGAGCCACGTCATTGAAAGTCTCTCTCACATATCCTAATCAAGTAGTCTACACCTATCAATATGATTTAATACACTTGTGAGTGAATTCATGGTTTTGTTCCATGTTTTGGTCTGGCCGCTGCTAACTTATTTTCAACCTACTCCTACATGATAAAACATCGTGCATCGAGGTAGTCGGTGGTTGGGCATACGTAACACATGTCCCAGACATCTCAACTGACGAAGTTTCACTACTTCATTGATTGATTTGCTATCCTTATCTAGTACCCGTACGATAATGAGCTCGAGTCCCGCAGTGAACATCAACTCTGAGATGCAGGTACATCCAGCTGACAAGTCCGAAATAAGATAAAACGCGCTTCCTTAACTGCACTGTTAGCCACTTTCCATCTTTGTTTATAATGCTTGTGAATTAAGGTAATATCGAGGCAATACGCACAGTGTGTATATATGCCAATAAAAAAGTCTGATCAATTGATCAGTCCTAAACATCAATGGGAAGAATCAAGTAAAACAATACCAATTGAATTTCATCATTCTGATTTGGTTGGAACATTCAAAGAAATACATGAATTTATAAGAACTTTCGTCTACATTCACACTATTTGAACACCGAATTGATGAGAGACATTGAAGAGGAAGAATGTACTTGTAAAATCTCAAGCGAATGAATTTGAATTAAATCCAACGTTTCGTCTGGTAATCTAGTTCAAGCTTTTTCAATGAAATATTACCCGGCGAAACGTTGGATTTGCTTCAGATTCATTCGCTTGGGATTTTATAAATACACTCTTCCTTTTTAAATACATAAATTATTTGAGAACATTACAAGTTGCCTGAATCATACAGTTATTCTAGTCAGTATAGGGGTAGTGGAGATTATTAAGTTTTTGATTAAGATCATGAATTGATTGATGTTAGACCACCGTTGAAAACTTAGAAGCACTGAACGGTCGTTTCGGCAATTTCGTGGATTGGTTGATGTTAGATACTAACACCATAGGATGCTGGCCGACTCAGTGGCCCAGTATGTTAAGCGTTCGCGTATGAGACTGAAGGCCCTGGGTTCGTATCCCGCGAGCAAGATCGTGGTTGCGCACTGCTGAGGAGTCCCACAATAGGACGAAACAGCCGTTCAGCTATTCTAGTATTTCAGTAATCAATAGTAATGATGATAAAATACTAATCTAGATTACGTTATTTATTTGTGTGAACTGTTCAACTCATTGAATGGAACTAAATATTCAGTATTTCAACTAAGCTATTCTAAGAACCAATCTTAACAAAGAATTCTTAACTTTAATAACTTTCGGAAAAGAAAATATATAACCTTCATTATGATTAATTATGTATTGTACGATACAAAGTATAAATTCCAATACTCAGACAATACAGTACACCTATTCACATTGATCTTTGTATTTACAATAAACTTACGTTGTAAATCATTACATCTTAAACTACATATGAACATGGATCAAGCTTCCGCTCGAACCTCTCCTTCAGAATACTTTATCAACTAAAGTACACATTAACTGATACAATCCAATATACAGAAGAACACATCTATACCACTTGAAACTCTGTATACAAAATACAAATGCCTCATTCGAAACGTTCTCTCTCTCTATATATACGAATTACTATGATAGAAAATATTCGATATTGTGGAACGATTTATGGTAATGTGTGTGTATGTATGTATGTGTGAAACATAGTCACCATCATCAATTGTTTACTCAATCGATGTTTGTCTCTTTATCGAAACCATCTTTAAAATGCTTACATATTTGATTTGATTACATTATACTAGATTTGTGAAACTAGACAGATATTGAATATTTAATAATTTCAATGGTTAAGATCATGAATCAATTAAAGTTAGACCACCATGAAAAACCTGGAAGCATTTTGACGGTCGTTTCGTCCTATTGTGAGACTCCTCAGCAGTACACATAATTGTTTATATCGAACACAATAATGAAACTGTTTATCTCGATGATATTGTATACTTGAATCATTCATGATAGATTTCCTAAATCTAAATACTACTGATATCATTCTGTAAATGATGAAATAGATTAACAATTGTATATAAATGCAAATCTATCACAATGAATTATGTTCTTTCATTGGATATACTACTATTGTATTTGGTCTATATCTATGCATTTATAATATAAAGATTGAATCAAGACAACTATTCAAATGGAAGAACGAATAAGTAACGAAGTAATGTAATTCATTTGTTAATGTTATTTACTGTTTTATCAGGAATTATTATAGAATGATTTCTATGTGTTTATTCTGCTTAGTGATTGTTTTTTTTTGGGGGGGGAGTAAAGTTATTCTCTTACAAGGCAAATGTATTGACATGGAATGTTAAAGGGAAACAGAAGTGAAGTAGGTCAAAGAATACACTAGATTGTGA
This sequence comes from Schistosoma spindalis, assembly GCA_946903255.1. Taxonomy (NCBI): domain Eukaryota; kingdom Metazoa; phylum Platyhelminthes; class Trematoda; order Strigeidida; family Schistosomatidae; genus Schistosoma; species Schistosoma spindalis. Next base: position 21,066,475 of record OX336419.1, on the reverse strand, counting down.
ATTAAAAGTAGATATGAAAAGAATAAATAACAGTTTGGAATAACTGGATAAGAATGCCAAAGAGAAAGTTTGAAAGAGAATGCTAGTGCACGGTCTATGCTTCTCTATAAAGGATAGCAGGAGTATGTTAGTGATTAAGGTTTGTATGTTCGTATAGTGTGTTGAAGTGTTGATATATATATATATATATATATATATATATATATATATATATATATATATATATATATATATATATATATATATATATATAACTAGTTAACAGAAGAGATTTGAATTACTTTGTAATGTTTCAATTTCATCTAAAGCTTCTATTGCATATTTCACATCCTCTTTTATTTTATCTAAAAGGAACAATATTTTAAAAAGAACTATGTATTCATGATTCTGAATACTTTTACATACCTGAAGTACTTTTTAGGTCGTTAGTGATTACTTCTTTAACATAGAGTGTTTTCATAAAAGATTGGTTAATAGAAATATTATGTTTGGTGGTTATCATCAGTATAGACCTACTTATCATCTTAACGTAATTAATAATCCATGATTGATTCAAATTTTACATGGTATATTTCATTGCACGTCACCTGGTTTAGTTATTTCATTGTTGTAATATTCGGTCAGTAATAAAGATTCAGTAGTTATGACAGTGATCTACTACTACTACTACTACTACTACTACTACTACTACTACTACGACTACGACTACTACTACTACCACTATTACTACCACTACTACTACTGTGACTACTGCTACGACTGATACTGATACGACTGCTACAACTAATACTGCTACGAATACTACTACTACTACTACTACTACTTAACAATTAGTCCATTCGAGTCTTAGACTTTCAAAATGTTACTGTTTCATTAACTCAACACGAAATTGTATTCATTAAATTCAATTGGTATTATTATTGTTATCATTAAAGTGAACGGTACTGTGTTCGAGTCCCGAAGTGAACATCAACTCTAGGACGTAAGTATATTCAGCTGATAAGTTCTAAACCGTATAAAATATGCGTCTTGGATTCTATTGCTAACCACCATTGATCTTTGTGAGTATTCAATAAAATTATTCAAATAATTAGTTAACAATGATTATACTTTGAATATAAGTAATTCCATGTAAATTTGTTCATATCAAAAAGAAAAAAAACAACGTACTTCTAGTTTTATCAAGTGAATATTCAATGAATAATTTCTTGGATCTCCAATATTCAACTAAAAGTAAATAGAATTAGATACGTCTAATGATATTGTTAATGATTCTGTTGAATTCATACTTATATCGACTATATATAATGATAATATATATGATATGAATAATATTAATAAATATGAGTATAGGATTAGGGAGATTTAATTGACTCATGAAATCTCCACCGAATCTGCCTTCGGATAATATAGTTATTTCTTTTTTAGATAGTTGAGATCACGAATCAATGGAAGATAGAGCATCATGAAAAACCTGGAAGAACTCGAAGGCTGTTTCGTCCTATTGTAGGACTCTTCAACAGTGCACATCCACGATCCCGCTCGCGAGATTTCAACTCAAGGACTTCAGTCTCGTGTATGAACGGTTAAATTACTCGTGGATTGGTTGAAGTTAGACATTAACATTGTTGGATACTGGCCGGCTTAGTGGTTTAGAGGTTAAGCGTTCGCGAGCGAGGCGGTATCGTGGATGTGCATTGCTGAGGAGTCTCGTATGGGGAAGAAACAGTCATCCAATGCTTCCACCTTTTCCATAGTGGTCCAGCTTCAATTAATGCATAATCTCAACTATTAAAGTATTTCTACATTGAACTTCATTGTTGAAAGTTACAATTAATGATTATTGATTACAAATTATTAATTATAATAACCTGGCATTCATATTTATCTTTCTATACAATGTCGATATAATAGAAGAAAAGGTTGTTAGAACGGATTGTGGGTTTTTTTTGTATTAGTATGGTATTCTCCAACAATTCGCATCAATGATATCCCATGAAGTACTCGAACCAAGGATCTTCGGTCTCGTGTACGAATGCCTAACCTGTAAACCACTGAAGTGATCATCATTCAATGTTGTTCATGCTTAACTTCAACCAATTTCATACTAGTACGAAATGGCTATTCAATACTTTCAAAGTTTTCCATAATGATCAACCTTAAATTGACTCATGAATTCAATGATTAAGTTAATAGAATAGTTATACTTTTATGAATGATAAACTACATTCATCATTCATCATTATAATATGGTAATAAACAATATGAATATAGACAATATGTAAGTATCTTTGAATAGTTAACGAATACATACCATCTTGAATTGATAAATTAATTAACCAAAAGATAAAGAAATTGGCATTAAACAGTAATGTACGATACATTGTTCTTGTTGTTGTTGTTGTTGTTGTTGTTATCGAAACTATTTCCTTCTTCTTCTTCTTCTTCTTCTTCTTCTTCTTCTTCTTCTTCTTATGATTATTTTGTATTTATAGCCTAAGAAGATCATATCGATTTGTTGCTATGGCACTTAAGTACCATTCTATGTGTGATTGATTGGTCAACTGCTGAAAAAAAACAAAAAAAAGCAAGAAAGAAATATTTTAATACTTCATCACAAAGCTAAGTAATATTCGTTCATACAAACAAACAATCGATCGTAGTCGGCAATCTGACTTGAACTTGATTACATAATAATGATAATGTATAAGATATTCTGCCTACAGTTGTACATATTTATCGACTTTATTCACATTAGTGAATAATACAATAAAATATGAGAAGAATTTTACCATATAAATATTTCATATACTCATAACCGTAGACAAATAACAAAAGAAACTATGAGAAGAAAATATGGTTGCCAACTCGATTTGATAAGGTGAGTTATTTTGAGCAAAATAAAAAAATAAACTAAACATATATAGAGAGAATCCATTAATAAATGATAACTCATTCGAAGTGAAGACCGATTTCAGGCAAGGTTGCTTACTCTCACCCTTTCTTATTCTCCTGGTGATCGACTGGATCATGAAAACGTCAACATCTGAAGGGAAGCACGGAATACAATGGACAGCTAAGATGCAGCTGGACTTCGCAGATGATCTGGATCTTCCATCGCATACACAACAACAAATGAAGGAGAAGACGACCAGTGTAGCAGCAATAGGTCTTAATATACACAAAGGGAAAAGCAAGATTCTCTGGTACAACACAGCATGCAACAATCCAATCACAATTGACGGAGAAGATTGGGAAGGTGTACAAAGCTTCACATATTTAAGCAGCATCATCGATGAACACAGTGGATTTGATGCGGATGTGAAGGCACGGATCGGAAAAGCAAGAGCATCATATTTACAACTGAAGAACATCTGGAACTCAAAACAACTCTCGACCAACACTAAGGTCAGAATTTGCAATACAAATGTGAAGACAATTCTACTGTATGGGGCCGAAACCTGGAAAACCACGAAAGCCATTGTCCAGAAGATACAAGTATTTATTAACAGTTGTCTACACAAAATACTTCGGATCCGTTAGCCAGTCACTATCAGCGACACCCTACTGTGGGAAAGAATAAACCAGATCTCAGCGGAGAAAGGAATGAGGAAGAAGAAGAAGCGTTGGAAGTGGATAGGACATATATTGAGGAAAGCACACAACTGAATCACAAGGCAAGCTGTCACTTGGAATTCTCCAGCTCAAAGAGGAAGAGGAAGATCAAAGAACACATTATGCCGAGAAATGGAGATAGACATGAGAGGAATGAAGAACAATCAGATAGAACTGGAAAGAAAGGTGCAGGACAAAGTGAGTTGGATAATACAGGTAGGCGGCCTATGCGTAGGTAAGTCAGTGTTATAATCAAATAACTGATATGGTTAAAGTATAGATAATGACTTATGAAGCATAAATCAATTGGTCTTATCCAATGGCCACAATAGACCATGCAAGCATGACAATATCAGACTTTATAATCCATAAGTTGCATTCGTTCATTAACAAATGTATCTTCAGTAATCCATTATATTTATAAATAAATATGATGATTGACATTGTCGAATAAAAATTATGAACAAATTCTATCATATTCATTTCATTGTTTTCTACTATAAAACTAAGAAAGTAAACAGTAAGTTGACCAGCTTGCAATTACAAGTTGGCATTTTAACAGTTCACAGTTATATAATATACCCTTGTGGGCCAGGGTAATTTTACACTGGTTTTCAGGAGAACCAGACACTGTCCAGACTTTCACGTGACAATCCGAACAGTACAGCTCAACCCCGTATAACAGGAGAACCAGACACCGCTCACGCTTAGGTTTTATAAAGCGAGCACTACAGCTCAATCCCGCTTCACAGGGGAACCAGACACCGTATAGGCTTTAACGCTACAATCTGAATAGTACAGCTCAATCCTGTGACGCTATCACACAGGTACCAAGCACCCTGATGGACCATTCGCACCATTCATATACACATTCATACCACATGTGTAGTTATTCCGACCACTGATCACGCGAATCAATTATGCACAGCACGAACAGGCCAAAGTTGACCCATTCCGCTTACACGACAGTCAAACTCATTAATATTAGCAATAGTGACATGCCTTACAATGTTCCAATGACAATGGCCCTTCAGAACACTGAAAACCAGACACCAGTATGAATGAAATCGGTTAACCAGAAAACCAATTTTGTGCATCAACAGTCAGCAAAACTTGTCAAATCATTGCTGAACCATCCACAATAGCAATGGCGAACCTCCAGCCTCATATGAGACCTTCAGCTCTACATAGCCATATAGCTTATGCTGCATACAACACATATGTAAGGTCGTAAGCGAAATAGCTCAGCCTGAAGCGTTATGGCTTAAATAACGCCTAAAACCTATTGTCTGGTGTCGGAATATTATAACTGGACCACCAATGGTCTTGAATTAAATAAACAACTTGAAAAAATCTGTCAGTTTCAATTATTCCTCGTTTTAAAACTAAGCATTCGAAAATGAATGAAAACAGAAGTGACTTTTGGGTAATTAATGTATTACAGCATGTTTACCTTTAAAAACTAAGTTACATCACATGTATCACTTCTCATTTCCTCAATCAAATATCTAATCTCGGCATCCAACGCTATTCATGTCTAACTCCAGTCGATCCATGATCTTGCGCAATCATTCATCTATTGTCTTTGATCGATACATGTAACTACCCTACACGAATTGGGTCGAGCAATATCATGGATCGATTGAAGTTAAACATGAACAGCGTTCAATTCTGGCTCAATGGTTCTATTTAAGCCTACTATTTAGTAGTAAATATAAAGTAATCAACTTGGCAATCATTAGTGATATGGTAATAGAAAATTACATATGTTTATCTATAATGTATAGTTAGTTATTATTTTCCATTCTAAATAATCTTCATTCTGTATAAGTTAATTTAAATTAATAGTAATGAAAGAAATGAGGTCATTAGAGTTCTTGATTGAATGTTGATAGTTGACTGTGTGTTAATGAAAATGATGATAATGAATAGTTGTTTATTCAATCAGACTAGTAAAGATAGTCTGACATGTAATAGACCAGTTATATATTGTCTGACTGTGGTTGTTGTTGTTGTGGTGGTGGTGGTGGTTGTCGGTTTTTGTTATGGAAATATACTTGCATTCTAGTCAGCCGAGTCATGTGTTCCTGATCGGAATTGTGTTGAAGACCTGTAGAATTGAACACTGGGAAGGTATCTAGTGTAGATATTCGTTTACGCTATATTAACCTCCCATTCCAGTAGACATGAAAAGCTGTGCATTATAACAACTACTTATAGAATTCGTTGTTGGTGTGTTGTTTAATGACTTTCTATCTGATCATTCGTTACTGTGATACATTTCCGATAAAAACATTTTTAACGATTTATGATATAGATTAGAACAATTTAATTGATGAATTATATCATTTTGATAAACACTTATCTGTTATGATATTCGCAACATTAAGAATTACAATCAAAGATGGATAGTGTCTAGCAGTGGAATTTAGAACGCGTACCACTTCATCATATTTGGGACTGACCAACTGGATGCACTTTCATCTCAGAGTTGATGTTCACTGGTATATACAGCTGTAACTCCCAAATAAGACGAAACGAGCTTCCTCAATTCCAATGCTAGCCATCATTCATCTTTACTTATAATGCTTATAATTTGTCTATTTCCCTTCTATTTTTAAATGATCCAATTGTCCCAAATTAATGATTATCTATTTATAGAAAAAGTATAGATAAATTCATAGAATATACTGTCAATATATGGAAAATCCTAATGAATGACGTCTCTAACTGTGAAGCTGAGCGAAATGGGATCGAATCCGTCAGCTAGCATCAGTTTCCGCAAGATTACAAGTACACCTTAATGACGAGTGCCAAGTAGGTTCATAGTTTCCTGTTGACTACCTACAACCACCATTTTATCTCAACATAGTTCATACAATGTCGAGTCACTTAGACTGGTGGCTACATTACAACTTGATCGATAGGATTCGATCTGCATTAAGAAAGACCTGACACATATGACATTCATCACCACCCAGTGATTAATCAATTGTTGATATAATCTACTCAAATAAATCTGTCAGTCCTGCTTAGTGATTGAACAGTTTCTATTGATTGTAATCTTCAGTTTTTCACAATAAAATTATATGTTGAAGAACAATTAAAAAGGACACAATATAAAAACATCCCATCACCAATGAAGTCAAGCCTTTGTAAATACAGCCATCAAACTAGTACATATCAATAAAGGTGAGCATTATAGTCTCGCAGCGAATAAAACTTTACATTTGTGAAATCTGTTCAACATACCCTTTCATTAATTCACCTCCCCCCACTAAAATCCATCAAAACACACAGTCCACTAAATGTCTAATAATGTTTAACTTCAACACCGTTGGGTGCCGGCTCAGTGGTCTAGTTGGTTAAGTGACTGGCACGAGACTGATAGGTCCTGGGTTCGAGTCCCGCGGGGGGGTCGGGATCGTGGATGCGCAGTGCTGAGGACTCCCATACTAGGACGAGACGGTCTTCCAGTGCTTTCAGGTTTTCCATGGTGGTCTAGTTTCAATTGATTAATGATTTCAACTATTGAAATTACCAATTCTCCACAAAACCCCTTCTGAAAATTTTTTTATGCCTGTAGGTAATCCTCAATCTATTGATAGAAAAGAAACCAGACTAGTAGTGAATGGGTTTTTATTCAGATCGCATAGCAGTCACAGTGGGGCATGGGATTATCTGTTCAAACACACAAATCTTTTCAATATTTAATACAAGATAACAGAAAATATAATGTCTATGTAAAATAAGGAAGTGAATGAATACCTGAGCTCTATTGTTTTGACATATACTTAGTTCTTTGAGGTCAACTCTTAACCAATCAGCCTAGGTTGTTACACTAGCTTCCCCCCTAGAATCGAATTTCGTAAAGACGTCGGTTCGATTAACCTAACTATTGAGAACACCTACGTTCTGATTCCACAAGCCTAGGAAGAATTACCAACTCGCTCAATGTTTGATTTGTAATCTATGACGACTAACTCCATCAGCAATCGACGATAGTCCATGGATATCTCTTCATTTACTAGCTTGCTGTCTTATTTTGTAGCATTTAATTTCTTCCACAACTATCACTGACGATTTGTTACATACCTTCTGTATGGTGATCAGAGCTTGTAAAAGTAAAAGGGTGAGGAAATGAAACAAGAATATCCGAGAAACTACCACAAGCAGGTTATTCAACACCATATTAGTGAGGTACGATTTTTTCATTCTCTGTTCGGCTATCAGATGTTTACTCACATACCTCTTAATTCACACTCAAGTGAAAGAAAAAATAAAGAAGAATCTACTTCGAAAGCAATCATGAAAATCAATTAAACCTAACCTGTTATTTAGAATAGAGAGGATTAGAATTTATTTGGTCTGTTGAATAATTAATATGACATTCTATGGTAGAGATTTTTGGATGATGTTCCGTTTCATTTAATATTCGCATATGACGTAGCTCTCCTATCGCATACACACGAACAATGGCAGATAAAGAAAGCCAGCGTAGCAGCAGTCTCTACACATACACAAGGAGAAAATCAAGGTCCTCAAATACAACACGGACAACAGCAATCCACTCACTCTTGATGGCGAAACTCTGGAATATATGGAACCCTTCACATACCTGCGAAGCATCGTCGATAAACAAGGAGGTTCAGATGCAGGCGTAAAGGCGAGGATTGGCAAATCAAGAACCGCATCCCTTCAATTGAAGAACAAATGGAACTCAAAACAACTATCTGACAACCAATATCAAAGTCAGAATCTTCAATACGAACGTCAAGGCAGTTCTACTGTACGAAGCTGAAACGTGGAGAATTACAACAACCACCATCAAGAATGTACAAGTATTTATCAATAGCTGTCTACGCAAGATACTCAACATCCATTGGTCGGATACGATCAGCAACAGCCTTCTGTGGGAGAGAACCAACCAGGTTCCAGCTGAACAGGAAATTAAGAAAAGACGATAGGAACGGATAGGATATACATTACGCAAATCATCAAACTGCATCACGAGGCAAGTCCTAACATGGAATCGCGAAGGGAAGAGGAAGAGTGGAAGGTCAAAGAACACATTACATCGGTAAATAGAGTCAGATAAGAAAAGGATAAATAACAACTGGAAAGATCTGGAAAGGATTGCCCAGGATAGGGTTAGATTGAGAATGCTGGTGAGCGGCCTATGCTCCTTCACGAGGAGTAACAGGCTTAAGTAAGTAAGTATAATTTCATTATAATATTCGTGACAATGTTATTTAAAGCAATTGACCCATATTGTTGAATTCAATTACTTGACATGTTTTCTATAATTCCTATTCCATAAGAATCCTTTCAATGTTGAAGTAAAGCGTTGAGTTAATCCATTTATCGCTAGTTAAGTTTCATATAATTATCATGACTATTCTTCATTATTAACACACACATACACACTCACATACAGTTATGACATTTTCTAACATTCACATTCACATAACAACAAAACAATAATCTATATACAATTAATCCGTAAAGGTAACAATGAAGTCTAAATAACATACACAGATATTTCAATAGTTTATTCATGAATCCAAATGGTTTTGTTAATTATATTTGAAACCGTTATACCCATACAGTCAGTCAGCCAGTCATTCAGTCAATCAGTTAGCTACAACGTAGGACTAAGCACATATATGCATTGGTTCAAATTGCCACATTTCATCGGTACAACACCGAATTCATAGAAGTAGTTAATTCAATGATAGTAATATATAAAAGAAAGATTTCATATAAGGACATAGTACAAAAAGAAAGAATTAATTGGTAGAAAGAAAGATATGAAGCAATTTTAATATCATGTTTTAAGGGAAGATAAAAAGTATATACACCTGTATCATTGTGATCAATTTTGAGCCATCTCAGCTGGAGTCTCCAACCACTGATGGTTACGATAGTCACGTGGACCCCAACCAAGTAGTCGGTATTTATCAATATGGTTCAGATGGGAAATTAGTGACTTGAAGCACTGATGTCATATTTTGGTTCGACTGGCCTTAATTTTCTTTCAACTATCTCCAACACTAGTTTGTAAGTTAACTATCATTGGAATGATAATGCTCATTCAATGATTTCTTTCATTTCATATATGTCGGTTCATACTTTGTATTATTTGAACATCTTCAGTGAAATACCAATGCAGATGCAAATGATGATGATGCTTTGGATGATGATGATGATGATGTAATGTAAAGTAAAGTAAATTTGGACGAATGAGAACGTAATTTTCACAATCTAGTCTACTACTTTTCATTATTAAACAACGAATACAGTTTTTAGTTGAATTTTGTTCTCTGAGCTCAATAGTTTAGTCTTGGTGCTTTCATCGTTCTTCTGAACGACATCATCAGTACAAATGTCATATAAAAGTGAAGTGTTCGTATTTAAGTTCGACAAGAACCAATCAATATGGTGGTCTGTAGAACAAGCTGTGAATTACATGTGGAGAAATTCGAACAATTCAATTCTACCTGAAGTTTGTGCTGATGATGTCATTCAGAAGAACGATGAAAGCTCCATGATCAAATCATCTAGTTCAAAGAATAAAACTGCATCAAAATCATTCATCTGAGCTACAAATCTTCTCCACCATCTCAATGGATACATTAACAGTAATAATCGAATATTATGTTATCAAGTTCTATTTTTCGTAGAATCTTTCAGTCAATACAGAAACTTCATTTTATGTATATCAATGTCACAATCAAGAAGAAATCAATGTATTTTAATCGATTCATGCTTTTGTCTGTAGTTAAACATTCATAGTTAATCTTGTAACAAACTGAAAATCCTTCTTTCATATTCGATCATTTATGACCTTACGTGGTATCATAGTGAACGATAACACAGTTGGGGATAACTATGTACACACTAATTTAACATATCAAAATATCTTGGTAAAGTCTAAGAACCATACTATAATGCTTCATCAGTTGTCAGTTGTCTTACACTCTGTTGTTCCTTCCTTTACAAACCAATCACTCTTTCTTCTCGTTTTCGTTTCTTCGATTATATCAACCTTCTGTTATTACACATTCTACTTTCAATTGGTGATACATACTACTTATATCTATCGATATGAGTAGTAAATACCACAGTATGATTTATGATTTGAATGAACTGAACTGTTAATTAGTTCCGATAGATAATTTCATATGTCACGATTTATTAATAAGTGTTAAGGTTGTTGCAATGCAGAGACCAATTCAATTGTAATCATGTTGTAATTTGAATCGTTATCATTCACTCATAGTGTGTTTACATTACGTTAATAATCTGATAGCCGAAATGAATATTGGAGGGGAACAGAGAGAGAAGAATCATAAATAGACAACATTTAACAGTCAATGATATGATGATGAAGAAGAAGAATCTATGATGAAATTGGTATCTAACGAATTAAGTTCGTTGACAGTGACATTGTAAATGTCAGTGAAACAAAGAGACATGAAAATTAAAAATGGACAAAACATGTACACACCAACCCAGTGAATTGTTGATAAGATCTTATTCCAGATTTGATTGATTTGAAGCAAGGAACAAATACATGTTGACTTGGAAAGTAGAAATAATTCTTCCTTCCCAAACTTTGATATTACTAAATGTTCATTTAATTATTGATTTATTTATTTGAACACATAAAAATTGATAGTAAGGGGCTTAGAATAAATATGCATCACACAAGTCACTTGATTTGTGTGTCGGCTGTGATACTGCTCGGATGCTCAGAACGAAACAGGTGATTTTCTTAGATAGTAAACGGTGACCAACAATTGGTTCATACGCCATTTGTTCCTTCAAGATCCTGGAGCCTATGTACACCATTGGTTTGGATTCTGTGTTTTCCAATCTAGTGTATCCACTAAGCCGGTCCAAGCGTCAGGCATTCGCTTTTCGTCCTCTCAACTTCGTAGACAACAGTATATACAAGAAATATACAAGCGCATTAAACTAACCGGATCAACAAGTTCACGACTGTATAGTTCGCTTAAAGTGAATCAACCTGGATTAACTCTTCAATCAATTCATGTTATGTCCGAATTTACCTATCACTATATAGCATAGGTGCTGGTAGATCCCTGGACACCTATAACAATACGTATTCATATCCGTTCTCTACATGACACTTTCCAATTCATTGACTACATGAAAGAAGTAAATGTTAATGACAAATTTATCGTTTCATGTTATGTTGAATCACTATTCACTAACATACCATCGCATCTGTAAATACTGGATTATTGAATTCCTATAAATCAGTGAACATTTGAACAATCTTAATTCTTCCGTATCCCTTTCCATTATTATTATTATTATTATTATTATTATTATTATTATTATTACCATTATTGGATATCCTCATGTTACCACAGTTTAATCAAGATGTTTTTCGGCATAAAACACACAATCCTCGTAAACTGTTGATAAGATCTTCATTCAGATCTCATTGAATTGAAACTAGGAATACTTATATGTTGAAGGAAATGAAATGATCGTTAAAGGTTTTGTGACTGACGACAGAATCTCAGTACTGTTGAATGAATATAAATAATTTGTGATCTATTCCAATGTTATGTATATTAGATATAATGTTTTCATATCAGCATATAGACTGTCTGCATCCTGATGTCGAGGTAAGATCTATCATTTTATACATTGAATACATTTTGCTTCATTCAGTTGAATAAGAATGCACAGTTTAAAACATCATTCATATGATCATGATTATGAACTGACTAAAATCCACCTGTAGCTCTTCTAAGATTACTGCCAGTCCCAGGACCTGGTCACGGAGAAGGGTTAGGCGTGGAGTCAAAAACCCCATCCCTTAGAAAACAATATTGATAAAAATATGCTAACCACATTAAATAAATTAAATCATTTAAACTCTGCCCTCTGAATTGAAGGATCTTGTTTCATAGAAGCTATGATGCTTGATAGTGTAAGCCAAGATCCTTTGGAAGTCGCGAAGCCGATACCCCATCTAACAACCAGAGCAACAATTTTTATAGGTACATGGAATGTTCGGAGAATTTAGGAGACCGAGTGGACTACTTAACGGTGCTCGTAATCGATGAAACTCTTCAATCAATTCATGTTATATCAGAATTCTTAATGCAGATCGAATCCTATCGACCAAGTTGTAATGTAGCCACCAGTCTAAGTGACTTGACATTGTGTGAACTATGTTGAAATAAAATGGTGGTTGTAGGTAGTCAACAGGTAACTATCAACCTAGATTTCGTGCTACTTGGCACTCGTCATTAAGGTGTACTTGTAATCTTGCGGAAACTGATGCTAGCTGACGGATTCGATCCCATTTCGCTCAGCTTCACATTCTGAATTCCACTGCTAGACACTATCCATCTTTGATTGTTATTCTTAATGTTGCGAATACCATTACAGATAAGTGTTTATCAAAATGATATAATTCATCAGTTAAATTGTTCTAATCTATATCATAAATCGTTAAAAATGTTTTTATCGGAAATGTATCACAGTAACGAATGATCAGATAGAAAGTCATTAAACAACACACCAACAACGAATTCTATAAGTAGTTGTTATAATGCACAGCTTTTCATGTCTACTGGAATGGGAGGTTAATATAACGTAAACGAATATCTACACTAGATACCTTCCCAGTGTTCAATTCTACAGGTCTTCAACACAATTCCGATCAGGAACACATGACTCGGCTGACTAGAATGCAAGTATATTTCCATAACAAAAACCGACAACCACAACCACAACAACAACAACAACAACCACAGTCAGACATTATATAACTGATCTATTACATGTCAGACTATCTCTACTAGTCTGATTGAATAAACAACTATTCATTATCATCATCTTCATTAACACACAGTCAACTATCAACATTCAATCAAGAACTCTAATGACCTCATTTCTTTCATTACTATTAACTTAAATTAACTTATACAGAATGAAGATTATTTAGAATGGAAAATAATAACTAACTATACACTATAGATAAACATACGTAATTTTCTATTACCATATCACTAATGATTGCCAAGTTGATTACTTTATATTTACTACTAAATAGTAGGCTTAAATAGATTTATCATAATGATAGATAATGTGTTATAATTGAAAAGGAATTTCTCAATTTAATATAATATATAATGTTGACCTTGTATTTGAACTATAATCAGAATAATCATAGAAACTGAAACAAATCAATTGTGATAGAAGATCTATAGTGAAGTGGATAGAAACTGAAATAGATAGCTGTAAAACAAGAATGCCCAGACCGAAACAGATGGTTTTGTTAGGTGGCCGTACTTGGAGCTTTCGACCTAAAGGTCTGATCCACAAGGCAGTGAAGCAATGTCAGCGGATGCAGTCCCATAATAACCGGTGAGCAACAATTGTTTCATATGCCATTTGTTCCTTCAGGATCTCGGAGCCTATGTACACTATTGGTTTGGATTCTATGTTTCCCAATCTAGTGTACCCACTAAGCCGGTTCAAGCGTCGGGCATTCGCTTTTGGTCTTCTCAACTTCGTAGACAACAGTAATGCCACAAGAAGACAGTGAGTAGGACTTCTCTTATGGAGGTTGTATCCACGTGTCCATGTGAGAGTATTTCGAGAAGGAAAGTATACTTTCCCCATCTTTAGCTGTACCAATGTATTTAGTGACTTGCCCTTATTACAAACACGTTGATACATCTCTTGAATATCAAAATTTCTAGAAGAACATTCTAATTACAAAATTAATAATAGTCATTCATAAATAAGAAACCTGACTCAATTGAATTCTACTATCTAAACTAATGATCTATCAAACTATTAATTAATATAAATTTAACTAATTCATTTTATCAGAAGGGGCTTTGTGGAGATTTAAGTAATTTCAATAGTTGAGATCATGAGTCGATTGATGCTGGAACACCGCGGAAGAGCTGGAAACACTGGATGGCCGTTTCGTCTCAGTATGGAAGTCATCAGCAGTGCGCACCCATGATCCCGCCTCACCCCACGAGATTCGAACCCAGAACTTATCAGTCCCACGCGTAAACGCTTAAGCATTAAACCACTGAGCCTGTTGGTATCCAACGGTGTTAATGTGTAACTTCAATCAATCCACGATATTGCGCCACCGTCCACCATTGCCTTAGGTGAGTTACTATCTCACAGTAGACCCGGTCGAATTCCACTGGTCCCTGCTTCTGGCCAGAGCTCCAGGAAATACCTGTTGAAGTCATTTACTAGTGAGCATATGCTGGTTAAAAATATTTACCTAGTATAGCAATTGATATGAATATTTATCATAACATAGGTGTAATGTTCAACAAAATTTAGGCATGAAGTATATAGAGGATAGTAGGTATTATATCCCAGATTTCATGTTAACTATAACCAACTGAGTTCCCACAACTTACAAGTTATTATCCTTCATCTGGAGAAAAGTACTATATTCTCACTAGTGATTGACTTCAAAAGGCATTTCCTGAAGTTTTAGTAAGAATCAGAGAACAGTGGAATTCAACCAGATCTGTTGTGAGATAGTAACTCACCGATGAAGATAATGATGGATATGTTGCTCAATTTCGTGGATTATTTGAAGTTAGACATTAACACCTTTGGATACTGGCCGACTCAGTGATCTATTGGTTAAACTTTCTCGCGTGAGACTGATAGGTCTTAGGTTCAAATCTCGCTTGGGGTTGGGGGGGGACGGCTGGATCATAGATGTGCACTGATACAGACGAGTCCAATACTAGGATGAAACGACCATTCAAATGTTTCCAGGTTTTCCATGATGATCTAACTCATTCATTTGTAGTGACCTACTTTTGTCAACAGTGATTGTTTTACTGTGCTCGTTTGTTTAACTATGCTAATGACAGCCATTACACTTACTCTCCTGTTGACTTTGAACTCGGTTACGCTCAATAACCACACTTGTACTCCTTTGGCACGATCTTGGTATTCTTTCGATACCACAAGATCGCTAGCAAATATATCTCGACTACAGCCGTCATCTGTCTTCTGATTTTGACCTACAGGGATCTTATTGGTTTACTGGCATGTAGTCTTGTAGTGGTGTTCATAATCAAGCTCAACTTGACATTACGTTACACATTATAATTTATATTGTTAATCAATCATTAGATTGAATTATGACAATAATAAATAAGATCAGTGAATAAAATTCCATTTTTTGTTTTCATTCTTATGAAATGAACCAGTCAATGATAATATAGAATAAAACAACGAATCAGTATCATTTATGTATGATACACCTATCTATTATCAATTATACTGAATAAATAGAATACATACATAGAATACAATGAAAAGGAATTCAATACAAATGTATTACAACTTTGTAATTTATATTAATTTCTTATTGTTTTGGATCCATTCATCAATTCAAGATGGTAAGTTATGATTATTATTATGATTATTATTATTATTGGGTTTATTCCATTGGTTCATCAAGGTTCTGGGTACCTATGTGGTTACACCAAAGGATTAAGATGTACTATTTAGATTATAATTTTGAAGTTTATATAATGTCTAGTTCTCCTGTAAATTAGGATTAAGATGTACTGCTCGAGGTCGTGCACAACCAAACCATACAGCTCAGAGAACAAAACTTCATCAAAATCATCCAGCTGAGCTACAAATCTTCTCCACCATTAAGATGTACTGGTTAGGGTTATAAAATTTAAGCCTGAATTGTATCTGATTCTCTTGAAAACGAGATTGAGCTGTACTGTTTGAATTATAAATTTTAAGTATGGGTAATGTCTGACTCTTCTGTAAGTAGGATTGAGTTGTACTAATCGAGTTGTCACATGAAAGTCTGGATGTTGTCTAGGTCTCTTGAAAATCAATGTAACATTACTATGGCCTATAATGGTATATTACATAACTATGAATATATAACTTTATTCAATATTATATTTTTGGTATAATCTAGAATAATTCCCAGCACAAAATATTACAACAAGTTTATGTTTCTTATATCTTGGTTTATCTCAACCATCAGTATTGAATGGTGGCCAGTGAAATGTTAGTAGTTCAACAATCGATATCTGAATATTGTTCATTCTTTTCAATGCATATTGCCAGCAACCATCATGTCTCTGATTGGGCTTGTACAATGAAATGTTGTAAACGTTTCACAAACGTACATCAATAGGTTATGTAATTAATTGACAATAATGATTTATTAAAACAATCAACGAGACAAATAACTAGTTCGAATTCACTTGGTATTGATTTAATTGAATCTTACAGTCCTAAAGTGAATATCAACTCTAAGATGCAAGTATATTCAACTGATGATATGTCCCAAATAGGACAAAGTAACACGCTTCATGGATTCCACTGCTAGCCACTATCTATTTTTGCTTATAAAACTATAGTTAGAATATCTAGATGGTAGGATCATATAGCCCAGATATTCAAGCAGGTCGTCTAAGTTAATGAAGTATTTAAATATAAGGCAGGTATATATAATTGTGATGAAATTTATATATAAAAACAAAAGAATAGAAGGAATAAAGTAAGAATATATTCTTAACAGAACTATTTAAAATGACATAATTTGTGTTTATATCATTGTATCAATATTCAATGATCAATAGTTTGAATAAAGATACATTCAAAATATAACTAATCGTTAAACATTGAAACATCAACCGAATAAGTATTATATTTGATATTTTTTAATAATGATCTGATTTCTATCATCATTTGTTAATTACTTACTTACTTACGTCTGTTACTCCTAATGAAGCATTGGCCGCCAACCAGCATTCCCCGACCTACTCTGTCCTGAGTCTTCTTTTCTAGTTCCATCCAATTCTTGTTCATTTTTCTCATGTCTCTCTCCATTTCAACGACGTAATGTGTTCTTTGGTCTTCCACTTCTCCTTTGGCCTTGAAAATTCCATGTGAGAGCTTGCCTTGTGACGCAGTTCGATGCTTTCCTCAATATGTATCCTATCTACTTCCAGCGCTTTTTCCTGATTTCTTCCTTCACTGGGATCTGATTTATTCTCTCCCTCAGTAGGTTGTTGCTGATAGTGTCCGGCTAACGGATCTGAAGTATTTTGCGTAGACAACTGTTAATAAACACTTGTATGTTCTGAATGATAGCTTTCGTAGTTTTCCAGGTTTCGACCTCATACAGTAGAACTGTGTTGACATTTGTATTGAAAATTCTGACCTTGATGTTGGTTGACAGTTGTTCTTATTATTCTATAATTATTAAGCAACTATATTATATGTATATTCATATTTCTTTTATGATAAACTTTTATTTGACCTACATACTATTATCATACGACTTACTATTCTTGAATGTGACCTGACATTTACAGCAACTTTTTGGCTTGATCTTGTATAAATGTTATTTTCTATTTTATGATATGAAGTGGTCTGATCTATTTGTATATTCATCTAGTATGTCTGAAATATATAATTTGTATTTCGGAGACTGAGATTGGCGTTCTGAACTAAACAGGCAAAACTGAGAGAAAAAAAAAAAGAAGCGATCAGGACTCTACGCTGCCCGTACTAATGTATGCTTCATTAAGTTGGTCATATAAGTCAGTGTATCTAAATTAGCAGTCGTATACCTAAAAATATAGCACATCGCCTAATACGTTACACAGTAAAAAGAAAACACAAAAAAATGATTAAACCTAGGATCTACTACTTCGATGAATGGATAGAAAAGACATTTAGTGTGACTGAATAGGAATAAAACAAATGCTACAGAGAAAAATGATTTTCACAATTGATTAATCACTGGGTGATGACCAATGTCATGCGCGTCTAGTACTTATTAGTGTAGATTGAATGCTATCGACCATGTTGCGATGTGGCCACCGGTCTTTTCTTTACAACGATTCCATTTGAGTAGGATGTAAAATCATATTTGTATTCAATCAATTCACTTAAATTAGTACTGTGTCGTGGAAGAGAATGTTGTTAAATGATGAAAAACAGTTGTGGTAGTATCGAGTCATGCTGCTACACAACTGTCCTTTGAAATCATTCTAGCAGTCAGTGAAATTCATTGTAAATGAACACGAATGAGAACTGATGTAAAGAAGGGGCTATAGTTTCTCATCAATTCAAGATTAACCTTCGTGTATAAAAACACTATGTTCAGTTCATTATTTACCATGGCCTTAACATTCTTTTTCCATATTCCATAATCTCTTATTTTCATTTCTACTCTTTCACTATAATTGTTCACGATTAATAAATTACCATGACTACAACTGTTGTCTACTCTGTTCTTACTGTCTGTCCAGTGGCCAACCACCTTGGTCAAAACATCATTCGTAAGCCATCGCATCATTACACAACTTCCTCCTAATTTCTTATTTTCATAAACAATTCATGACTCAATACCACTGAAATTGTTTACCTTTATTGAACACTATTCTATTCTCCTGAAGACTACTAAATTTAGTAAGTAATTTACATGTAATTAGGATTGTGCACCTTAACTAAATAAAATTGTCACGTCCTTGACCTGTCTACCCAATTTTGTACAGAGGATCACTTGTCCAATCTAGATGATGATCTTGACGAGATAGGTTTATTGGTTTAACCTTGGGGCTAGTATACATGAGTTCGAAGTGAGACCAACTGCTTGTGGTAGAGAGACGAAAACTATTCTATCACCTGGTAGGATGACAAGCACATGAGCGAGAGAAGACAAGTCAACTGAAACACTGCTCGATTTGTTCCCAATTCAGATTTGGTTCCCGATTTCAGATTAGTGTAAAAAGATACATGAATAAATAGATGACAAACCAGACAATAACATTACTTAGTTACTTACTTAATTACGCCTGTTACTCCTCGTGAAGGAGCATAGGCCGCTCACCAGCATTCTCCATCCAACCCTGTCCTGGGCAATCCTTTCAAGCTCTTTCCAGTTCTCATTCATCCCTTTCATATCCGCTTCTATTTCCCGACGTAATGTGTTCTTTGGCCTTCCGCTTTTCCACTTCCATTCAGGATTCAAAGTTAGCACTTGTCTCGTGATGCAGTTCGGTGATTTCCTCAATGTATGTCCTATCGATTTCCATCGTCTTTTCCTAATTTCCTGTTCAGCTGGAAGCTGGTTGGTTCTCTCCCACAGAAGGCTGTTGCTGATCGTATCCGACCAATGGATGTTGAGTATCTTGCGTAGACAACTATTGATAAATACTTGTACATTCTTGATGGTGGTTGTTGTAGTTCTCCAAGTTTCAGCTCCGTACAGTAGAACTGCCTTGACGTTGGTATTGAAGATTCTGACTTTGATATTGGTTGTCAGATAGTTGTTTTGAGTTCCATGTGTTCTTCAGCTGAAGGAATGCCGCTCTAGCTTTGCCAGTCCTTGCCTTGACGTCTGCATCTGAGCCTCCTTGTTTATCGACGATGCTTCCCAGGTATGTGAAGGATTCTACATCTTCCAGAGTTTCATCATCAAGAGTGATTGGATTGCTGTTCTCCGTGTTGTGTTTAAGGACCTTGGTTTTCCCTTTGTGTATGTTGAGGCCTACTGATGCAGAGACTGCTGCTACTCTGGCTGTCTTTATCTGCATGCACAACCTTCCTTTTTTTATCTGGGCTCTCGACCGGCAGTAGCCCCACAGGGGCTCCCGATGGAGTTAGATGTTACTGTTTTACAAGCTTTGAATTAAATGAAATAAAATCCTGAAAAATAAATTCTGTAGTTTGTACTAGCTTCTTATTTCTCTGTTCATATCAAAAATTGTCCAAAAGAAAATTCCCTTTGTCAAATTGTCTTTATTCTTGTAATAAAAATATCATTCAGGTATGAATTCATCTTGTAGACCACATATACGTAGTTAAGTAAAAAACTATTGAAAAAGTAAACATAACACTGAAATGTTTATTCTTACAAGTTGAATGAACTCCATTGTAATGTGTGATGAATATGTCATTGATTGATATTGGACTATATTTACATAGAAACTAAATTTACATTTGAAGCATTTCAATAACCATCATTTACATATATGATCAAGAATCATTCATTTCATTATGTTTACAGATAAATTAGAACAGAGAAAAGCTAATGTAGAAACGGAAATCATATATAGTAAACGTACGTTGAATAGATCATGTTTATGTATCTTATGTATTACAGTTTATGAATCATATACATTTCGTATATTTAAAATGAAATTGTAACGTTTGATCAAGGTCCTTTAAATGTTCATTGATTGATTGATTGATTCATTCAATCAGTCAGTCAGTCAGTCAGTCAATAACAACGTAGAACTTCGTACGTACATACATCAGTTCAAGTAGCCATACCACATTAGCACAAAGATACAATTGTCGATTCAAATCCCATAATGGTAGAGGTATTAAAAGTATAGACAGTAATCGGAAAGACTAGGGTTTGAAAATGTTGTTTAAGGAGTATTATCCAGTGAAGTAAATTTGGAAAGAGATAAAAAGAAAGGGACATGATGAATTCAGGAGATTAGAATTTGAGAGAACACAAAGTTTGGATGCATCTGCACTATTTCAAACGACTATTATTATTACAGATTATTGACTATGTTAACTATAACAACCTATTCGACACAGAGTATATTTACTAGATAAGGTATTATAGAACATTGATTACCTTTGCTTGAGTTAGTCAGTCAGCTATAATGTAGGACCACGCACATATATACATCGGTACAAGTTACCATACTTCATTAGCACCACAAGATGAACATCAAATTCATAGAAGTAGTTAAGTCAATGATGGTACTATATAAAAGAAAGATTGCATGTAAGGATATGATACAGGGAGAATGAATTAGTTCGTAGAAAGAAACTTATGAAGTAATACTGATCTCACAATTTCAGGGAAAACAAAGAGTGTATACACCAATATCATTATAATCGATTCTGAGCCATGTCACCTAGAGTTTCCAATCATTGGTTACAATAGTCATGAGGACACCAACTAAGTAGTCTGCTTAAGTGCATAGATTTTAATGTATTTGCGTCATATTCTACCAGAATATATACAAGGATAAAGGTATGAATGAAAGGGATGGTTAGTATCTGATAAGATAACATCTGCTAGGAGTTTGTAAGAGTTTAACTGTCTATCTATAACCACTGAACTTGATTTGAATAACTTTATTATGATGAGTGTAAGGAATACTTTCGAAAAATTATTCTTTTGCTAGAAAGATTTGAAATCAAAAGTATAGTTGGCTGGACATTTTGATGAATGGTACTTTGATCATATCCAGATTATCATTTATTACTAATAATTATTGATCACATTCCATTGATTTCTAATTTGTAGGACATTTTGATGAACTGATCGAAAATTTTAGAACAAACGAGAAACAATTACAAGATCTGAAAAGTAAGTTGATTGAAGAAAGTAGAAATGTATACAGCATAGATAGGTAAGAAATTAGCAGATAAATGATCGTTTTGTCGGTTAACCGGTGATACAACTCATCACTTATCCTTCATCTTTCAGATGAAATCAATACGGATTTATCAAAAGAACATCAAACAATCGATCAATGTATGTTGAAACATAAATTCATCACAAATAAATTTATCTGATGATTGTAGATATGATGTGCAGAAGTAAAATTTATCAAACTATTGAACAAAAGATTCTTATGGGAGGTCAGTGTGTACCTAATCTATTTCGATTTGGAATTCATGAATTCGATCATTACGAGATGGTTGCTGTGATGTGTGTGTGTGTGTGTCTGAAATACGTATGCATCTGATGATTTGATTATTAGTATGAAAATGTGAGGTGTATATCATACAGACATGTGACTTGTAGTTTCACTCAATTGCCAAACAATGAACATGACACATGGCAACAGTGTGCATGGAGTTCGACAGTATTTGAGTATTTCACAACGAACATACTCAACATTCGATCAACTCATATCAACTGTATTTGCAGATGAGGTGATCAAAAACACACATAAATAAACACAGAGAGTTTGTTCAATGGACACATGTCAAACTGTTGGTATTACACCAATACAAATACTGATATCACCTTCATTAGTTATCAACTGAATTTATCTTCCAGTGTGTTTCATTGCAACTTTAAATTCTCTTGTTCTACAATGTTTAGAGTTAATCAATGAATTGAGAATACAAGAAAACATACATGGTATGTGTAGTTTCCTCCAGTGTACTGATCATGTGTGACAACTGAAACGGTATTGATGCCATTTCATCAACATTTTCAGAGTATCTGAAATGTGGTGATGAGAAGTGCAGCACAATCATCATTTTATGTAGTTGACATGAACACTCCACTTAGTTGTGAATGTGATTCAATGTCTGTGATGAAGAACTTTCTGTGTTTTATATTTGTGGTTCAGTAATCTTACCGAATGTAAACCTTCCTATTTGACTATTGAATTGTAGGAATAACTATTCGAAATTCTCATATAATGAACAAGTGTTTCACTGAAGAACAGTCGGTTTATGCAAGTGAGTGTGAATACTTACTAACGATTGATTGGCATATAAGTTTCCTTTGAATTATTCAACGATGAAATGTTTGAAATGGATGATACTTTCTGTGTGATGAATCACTCAATGATCTAATGTTCATCGATGTTGTGCGAATTAGAGACATGTGAAATTCCAGATTTTGGTGATAATAGGTGGCTTATTTGAGTTGTATGCAACTTGATTGATGTATATGAGAAGGATCTATCTAGACCGTTCACCTACTAACTTCCACATCATATCTATTCGTCCAAATAGTGATAGTGAATGATAGTTGACTTCTTGTTTATAGATTGAGTAATTCTACAAACGAATATGATTTTAATATTTTCTGTAACCTTTTGTACTTTCATTCTCACACCTATTCAGAATTGGAAAATGAATACAGAAATGAGGCCTGTCAGTTACCCGTTTCTAACAATATACGAGGTAAATTTACTTAATGAGTAGGTCTGTTTCACACTTGCGTACACATTCTAATACATGAATTATATTCGTATACTTTATTGTTCATAGAAAATCACCCACATCATAAAGACACACCCAACGCAAAACCATCTGGAATGGAGTTTATCTCAATCAAAACAGATTCTGTTTAATTAGTTACAAAATGGGTCTTGTACGAATCCATTGCGACCGAGTTCGTATACTTTTATCGAAGCAAAGCCATGAAGAATTATTTGCTTTCGTTGGAAATTCCCTATATGGAAATGCATATCCAGCGAAATTCATAAAGAAGTATGCCAAAAGCAACCTACAGGTTAAATATCATACAGCTGATAAGCAAAACTGCTTGTTATGTATGCGCTTCAATGGAGATGAAATCACTGGTATAATTAACCATAGGATAATTTCCGTGTTGAACGTAGCTTATCCATCAGCAAGTCTGAGGATATTATATGAAACGGACTGCACACTCAGACAAACAAAATTTAACCGGTCCTCTTTGTCAGTACTTCTAACTGCATTTGTCAATTTATATGTGCGTGCCATTGCACATACCTTGAAAGAATAGAGTGAAAAGTACTTGTTCACATTTACGAGCACGTTCCACAGAAGCTGAGACTGAGAAGTGCAACATCTATAAACAGTGCTATAGCTTGGATCTCATTTAATTAATGCATTACACAACACTTATGTGTTTTATTGTCGAACTCCAACTTCAAATAATCTCTAATCTCTTCTTGTATTATATATATACATATCGTTATTAACAATAACCTTTGTCATTTTAATTGTTTTCGTTCGTTTACGTGAATTGTTTCACATTATATCATACTTCAGTGTTACATTGCAATGCATATACACGATTGCAAGCAGATGATGTGTAACTATGGCATGTAATGAATTCATCTTATTCTGCCTCAATTGTTATTCTGGCCTTATTCAACTTCATAAAACGAACTAATATCATTAAGTTGTACATAAATGTATATTGAATAGAATTCTTCATTTAAACCATCCAAAAGCCCTTCTGATATGAATCAATATATGCTCACTAAGGGCTGGCTTCAAGAAGTATTTCCCGGAGTTCTAGTGAGAAGCAGTGACCAGTGAAGTTCAACCGGGTCTGTTGTGAGATAGTAACTCACCGATGAAGACAATGGTGGATGTGTCGCTCAATTTCGTGGATTAATTAAAGTTAGACATTAATACCGTTGGATACCGGTCAGCTCAGTGGTTTAGAGGTTGAGCGCTCGCGCGTGAGACCGATAGGTACTGCATTCGAATCTCACGTGGCGAGGTCGTGGATGGGCACCATGGAGGAGTCCCACAATAGGATAGAACGGCAGTCCAGTGCTTCCAGGTTTTCCATGATGGTTCTAGCTTCAATTGACTCATGATCTTAACCACAAAAACCCTTTGATAAAACCTGATATTTGTTAGATATTGTAGACTATTATAACTAATTTTATGTCATTTCAGACATCAAAGGGATCGAACGTTTAATTTCGAAACGATTCTTTTATCTAAAAGGATTCAATAAAGAATTATGTAAGTGAAATACTATTTTTCTTTGTACATACATAATTTAAATTCGATGGTGGTTGGAGGTAGTTGACAGGAAACCCTGGACCCGGGTTTCCTGCTACTTGGCGCTCGTCAGTAAGGTGTACCTGTAATCTTGATGAACTGGTGCACCCTGACGGATTCGATTACGTGTCACCCAGCTTCATAGTCAGAGACATCACCACTGAGTTATCCGGGCAGCGACCGACCTCGTGTAGGAGTGAGATATAATCACAATTGATTGATTACTGGGTGGTGATCAATGTCGTGCAAGTCTAGTCCTTCTTGGTGCAGATCGAATGCTATCGACCATGTTGCAATGTGGCCACCAGTAGCACGGAACCCGGGTTCAGGTTTTCCTGTCGATTACCTCCAACCACCATCTAATCTCACAATAGTGCCCGCAGCGTCGAGTCACTTAGACTGGTGGCCATATTGCAGTATGGTCAATAGCATTCGATCTACACTAAGAAGGACTAGACACACACGAAATTGATCACCAGCAAGTGATCAATCAATCGTGATAATTTAAATTCTTTAACAAATTCATTTCAGTATAGAGTTGTGAAGATTGTTAAGTTTTTGATTGAGATCATGAATTGATTGATCCGGAAAAGGGGAATCGTAGATATACACTACTGAGGAATCTTATACTAAGACGAAATGAACGTCCAATGCTACCAGGTTTTCAATGGTGATCTAACTTAGATCAATCGATTCATGATCTCAATCAAAGTAAAGCGATTCATTTCAAATTATTACTTCTCTCAACTCAACACAATCAATTTATTTCATTTCATCAGATCAAATAACAAGAAATATCAAAGTATCTTTTATTGCATTATTCAATCAAGTTGAAAATGTCGAACCACATTAGTCTACCGATATATGTATTCATATATATATGCATATAGAATAATGGTAGAATGAGACCGTATGAAATCGCTGTCATTAATAAATACACAAGGATCAACATAGAGTAGCATAGAAGTCATTTATTATTATTATGTATTTGAACACAGAAATATTGGTAGTAAGGGGCACCGAATACATATGCACCATACAAGTCACTTGATTTGTGTGTGGGCTGTGACACTGCATGGGTGCCCAGACCGAAGTACGTGGTTTGTTTAGGGGGCTACACTCGGAGCTTTCGACCTAAATGTCTAACCTACAAGGCAGTAGAGCATCGTGAGGAGATGCAGTTCCTTTGGTAGCCGGTGACCAAGAATTTGGTTCATACGCCATTTGTTCCTTCAGAATCCTGGAGTCCATGTGTGCCATTTGTTTGAAATCACAGTTTTCCAACTCTTAGGTGGATCCTACATATCAATATCGGTCGTATCAAGGCATTTGGGAGCCATAAATGTCAACAAATACATTTAATCACAAATTATTTCATTTATACAAAGTGATTCAACTCTTTTAGGATAATGGAAAAACTCCCTTCTACAAAAGGAAGTTACTAATAAACTCATCTAGAACAACAATGACCATTTGATAATTGAGTTGTCTACACAATTGAACAATCCATTCATCCCTTAGAATATCGATTTACACTTCATATTCACTATTTTTTACACATTATTTATTTCACTATAAACAGCCCTAATCATAAGTCAATCATAATTGTTCATTTATGTGTACTTAACTGTAATATACCAGTATAGGGGTTGTGCAGATTATTAAGTTTTTGATTGAGATCATTAACATGTTAGACCACCGTTGGAAGCCTGGAAGCACAGGACGGCCGTTTCATTCTATTGTGGGACTCTTCAGCAGTGCTTATCCACAATCCCTCTTGCGGAATTCCAACCCAGTGCATTCAGTCTCGCACGCGAACGCTTAACCTACTGGACCACCCCTATACTGGTAATTAACTTGTGCTCACTAATGACTAGCTTCCTGAGGGAATTCTCGGAGTTCTAGTGAGAAGCCGTGACCAGTAGGGCTAATCCGTGTCGGG
Organism: Schistosoma spindalis; assembly: GCA_946903255.1. Taxonomy (NCBI): domain Eukaryota; kingdom Metazoa; phylum Platyhelminthes; class Trematoda; order Strigeidida; family Schistosomatidae; genus Schistosoma; species Schistosoma spindalis. Next base: position 21,039,324 of record OX336419.1, on the reverse strand, counting down.
TAGAGACAGGTATATACCTCATTACAATGGAAGATGGTCGCACAACTTCGTGGATTGGTTGATGTTAGACACTAACACAAATGAATGCCGGCTCAGTGATCCAATAGGTTAAGCGTTCGCGTGCGAGACACAAGGCCCTGGGTTCAAATCCCATGAGAGGTATCTTGGCTGTGCACTGTTAAGGAGTCACACAATAGGACAAAACGGCCTCCAGTGCTTCCAGGCTTACAACAGCGATCCAACATCAATTATGTTAATGATCTCAATCAAAAACTTAATAATCTGCACAACCCCTATACTGGTATATTACAGTTTAGTACATATAAATGAACAATTATGATTGACTTATGATTAGGGCTGTTTATAGTGAAATAAATAATGTGTAAAAAATAGTGAATATAAAGTGTAAATCGATGTTCTAAGGGATGAATGGATTGTTCAATTGTGTAGACAACTCAATTATGAAATTGTGATTGTTGTTCTAAATGAGTTTATTAGTCACTTCATTAGTAACATCATAGATGTACTCTCTATTCGATTTTCATTAATCTGTAGTGATCTACTTTTATTAGTAGAACGCGATTGATGTAATGGAAACAATTACTATTTATAAACAATTGTATCAGTGATTGTTTTACTGTACTTGTTTGTTTAACTATACTACAGATATTCTTCCTTCCATTGATTATAACCTTGTACGTTTTTACATTTGCTTAGTGATTCCACTTGTACTCCTTTGGCACGATCTTGATATTTTACCGATATCACGAGATCGACTCTGGCTATCAACTGCCAACTAATATTTGGCCTACAAAGGGATCTTATCGGTTAAACTAGCATATAGTCTTCTTTTAGTAGTGATCATAGTCAAATGTGACACAATTCCACGTTACAAATCTATCAAGTATTTTACCATTCATCCCTATGAATTCAGATGTTGGTCAAGTTTTATTTTGTTTTTTTCTTTTTTACATTACAGTTTTACATAACATATTACAAACTATTCATGAACAAATTGATAATGAATTAAAGAAACGTTAGTTAGATTATCTTGTTTTATTTGTTGTTATTTATTGTTAATTCGTTTAATTGATTCATTGAGAGATAATAACTTAAATTTATTGATTAAGATCATGAGTCAGTTGAAACTAGACCACCATGGAAAACCTGGAAGCACTGGACGACCGTTTCGTGCCAAATTAAATTTAGTTGTGAATCTTGATTCTTTTATACTTTCTTCTTTGATTGAAATCTTTTTATTGACACATAGAATTGTATAATGAATACACTTAATCTGTTGATGTATGAGTGAGATGTTTAGTCGTATAACTTCACTTATCTCGTTTGTTTCCATTCCTCAGATAACCTTCGTGATTTCAATTCAGTTTTTCTCATTTCAACTTATGGTGCTGGTGGTGGTGGTTTGTAGTGATGGTGGGGTTTGGATATTAAATGTATCACATAATGCTTCCATTGGGGGTTAACATTAAATGCACGGCTTTTTTTTTTCGAGTGAAATTTATTTCGTCCCATTCGAAAAAATTTTCATCCCCATCTTCCAATAATTTTCATTCTGTTCCGTCCAATCAAATAGCTAGTTTTGAGTTCGTTATAATTGGTCGTTTATTTGTTAAACTTGATATAAAATGTCAGGACCTGACGACAGAGCACATTTTCTTCCAATTACGGGCGGTAGTAAGATGCAAAGCACGAGTTTTGTCGTTCTCCACGTTGTCACAGAAACCGATAACATATACTTGAGCACATTGTATCTCGTAGCGTCTCAATCACTTGAAGAGCGCCGTTAGAACTTATGAAAGAGCTACGTACTGCCATTATGTGGTGAGAAATTCTCATTTCCATGTGGTGGTTGCGCAACATTGCAAATATCACAAAGTCTGTTGTCATACACGTTTTCGTCGTCTCGTCCAGTGAACTCCTCTGAGTTAATCGAAACAATTTCTTCCTCGTCATTGCTTAACGTTGCATCCATATCGACGTTATTCTGATAGTTGGTAACTCACAAAAGATGAAGGAAGGACAGTGAGTGTTCACGGAAGTCCTTTATGAAAAATTATAATAACACTAATCAAATTACCTCATTCGTCTACTCGTCTGTGAGGAACCGCTAGGTGTTCTAAGACCATTTCTCCAACATACGAATTTAATATACGGCTTCCGATCTCTATGGAAATGAGAATTTCTCACCACATAATGGCAGTACGTAGCTCTTTCATAAGTTCTAACGGCGTTCTTCAACGCTTCAAGTGATTGAGACGCTACGAGATACAATGTGCTCAAGATTAGGTTATCGGTTTATGTGACAACGTAACGAACGACAGAGCTCGAACTTCGCACCTTACTACCGCCCGTAATTGGAAGGAAGTGTGCTATATCGTCATGTCCTTACATTTGACATCAAGTTTAAGAAATAAACGATCAATTATGACGAACTAAAAACTAGCTATTTGATTGGATGGAACAGAATGAAAATTATTGGAAGATGAGGATGAAAAATTTATTCGAATGGGATGAAAAAAATTTCACTCAAAAAAAAAATAAAAAAATGGCCATGCATTTAACCTCCATTGGGTAAAGGTTTGGGGTTTAGATGAGTCATAAACATTTTTTTTTCTATTTTGCAGTTGATTGATATGTCTGATAATTAGTGTATTTTCAACCCTCATTTCATACGATACCATCCCATGTCTTTTTTTTTTTGTATACCTAAATATCCATTATTGCTTACCAAGCCAGAAAGAAATCACGTGTATAGACTAAGTCACCTGATTTAAATTCTCGAATGTTTGGGCAATTCCTTTTCTTATTGTTTTGTAGTCCAGTCATTCTGTCTTACGAATTGAAAACATCAAAGAAATGTTGTAATTGGTTGGCCAAGTATTATTTAGCCTGATGATTTCCCGTCTTGACAATTTGGACTAGGTGTAATTCTATAAGAAATTAGAAACTGTAGTCGAATTTCTTCTACGTTATCTTCTCTTCCCATGTTTAAAAGAGCTCACTTAAGAATATTAACAAATTTTTCTACTTACCCATTTGATTGAGGGTGATACAGTGGGATTCTAATATGTTTAAATCCATTTTGTTTACAAAACTGTGCAAACTCTGATGAAGTGAACTGAGTCCCGTTATCTGAAACTCAAATATTAGGTGTCCCAAACCTACCAAATAGTTGTCTGAGACGTAACAGTGTTTGAGATGTAGAGACGGTTTTTGCATAGCATAAATTTCAGGCCATTTTGAGTATAAATCTACCACCACCAAAAAACATTGTCCATTTATTGGTTCAGCATAATCGATGTGTACTCGGACACAAGTCTTGTTCACCTCTGGTCATAGCTGGGATTTTACTTTCAGTGTATTCAACAGTAGATCCCACAAACCAAATTTATCCATCAAGTCATTACCTAATAGGTTGGTATAACAGTTCCCAGAAATACAACATTTTCCGATCATAGTTTTGTCACCCAATGTGAGAGGCAGCTGTATTTCTTCAAGAAGAGTAATGTTAGCTCCTGTCGTACTCTTAGCGTTATAATATGTAGGTTGATATTGAGGTCGACCAAGTTTTATCCAAGTCTTTCTAGAAATTAATGTTATATCAGCCCCCGTATCAACTTGCAGCTTAACCGGTTTACCAATAAAAAAGATAGTTACATACACCCTTTTACATGAGAACTGAATACTTTTTGTAGCCAGAACAACGTTCGAATTATGTGGTATGTCTTTTGATGTCCGTGTCTTATTTCCTTTACGGAACTCATGCTGGTAGTTGTCAATTTTTTTCCCACTTTTACAGCATATTTGAGCATGATCATATTTACCGCATCGGAAACAAACTCTTTTTTAAAATAGCGAACATTATCAGAATGACACTTACTGCATCGCCAACAGGAAGTTTTTGGTTTCATTTGATTTGGGATTTGCTGAGAGTATGGATCCTTGTTTCCGTTTAAAGATTTACGTAAGACACTAACTTCCCCAATCCACTGTTCCTTTCTACTAGATTTGTGTCATGCTTCAAATTCACCATTCTTTGACATTCTTCAGATACTGATTGCAGACAGATATTGGGATCTTGTTCGATCCTTGCTAAAAATCCATGTTCTGATATCTGTATCTAATGCAGACTGTAACCCACAGACCAAAGTAAGGCATTTAAACTGATCTGAGGCCATTTCCTGTACTCGTAATCGCTCACATTCCCGGTTCACGATGCTTGCATACGTCACATAATTGCTATGTGGTTCTTTTACAATCTGAAGACATTAGTATCTAGTGTGAAAAATTGATGATCGTCCACCGAATATACGTGTCAGGCACTCTACTATTTCTCTGAATGTAATGTCAGTTGACTACTTTGGGTGGATAAAATTGCAGAACTTTTTCATTTTCAGAAACTTCAAGTTTCCGTAGTAATAATCTCAGTTTCAAGCCTTTGTCCCACATTTTGAAATCATTAATAAACCATGCCTCAAAAATAATCCCAATTTCTAGATCAAATCTAAATTCATTTATTGAATTCACAATAGAATCCATAGTCATATTGGAATCAGATACTTGAGTTCTTCAAAATACTGACATTTTCTTGACTAATAATTCTATAAGAGAATTTTACTGTTGCAATAAAGATTTCAAATCATCCATTATATTGTAAAGAAATTCACTTTAAATAAAACTATGTAGGTGCAGATTTGTTTTAAATACTGTTGTCAATGTTATAACACTTGGTATTACTTCGTCTACACATATGGGATGTTAATTTACCTTGAATGAATATCTACACTGGATTCCATCGTAATGTTTATTCTACAGAACTTCAACACCATTCAGATCAAGATCTAACACTTGTCAGATTATCCACATGTTTGATTAAGTAAACAACAAATCATTATCATTCTCTCATACACATTACCTTTATTCTTTTGAAAATATCATTCAGGTATGAATTCATCTTGTAGACCACATATAAGTAGTTAAGTAAAAAACTATTGAAAAAGTAAACATAACACTGAAATGTTTATTCTTACAAGTTGAATGAACTCGATTGTAATGTGTGATGAATATGTCATTGATTGATATTGGACTATATTTACATAGAAACTAAATTTACATTTGAAGCATTTCAATAACCATCATTTACATATATGATCAAGAATCATTCATTTCATTATGTTTACAGATAAATTAGAACAGAGAAAAGCTAATGTACAAATGGCAATCATAAATAGTAAACGTACGTTGAATAATTCATGTTTATGTATCTTATGTATTACACTTTATGAATCATATTACTTACTTACTTACTTACGCCTGTTACTCCTCTCGAAGGAGCATAAGCCGCTCATCAGCATTCTCCATCCAACTCTGTACTGGGCAATCCTTTCCACCTCTTTTCAGTTTTTATTCATCCTTTTCATATCCGCTTCCATTACCCGATTTAATGTGTTCTTTGGCCTTTCACTTTTTCGCTTCCCTTCAGGATTCCAAATTAGCGCTTGTCTAGTAATGCAGCTTGATGATTTCCTCAATGTATGTCCTATCCATTCCCATAGTCTTTTCCTAATTTCCTCTTCAGCTGGAAGCTGGTTGGTTCTCTCCCACAAAAGGCTGTTGCTGATGGTATCCGGCCAATGGATGTTGGGTATCATGCGTAGACAGCTATTAATAAATACCTGTACCTTCTTGATGGTGGTTATTGTAGTTCTCCAAGTTTCAGCTCCGTACAGTAGAACTGCCTTGACGTTCGTATTGAAGATTCTGACTTTGATATTGGTTGAATCATATACATTTCGTTTATTTAAAATGAAATTGCAATATTCGATCTGGATACACCAGATATTAGTATTATCATTATTGGTGGTAGTTTTTAGTAGTAGTGTAGTGTAGTGTAGGGTATTGAAGGAGAACACAGTTAAGGACAATGGAATGTAGTTAATAAAATTGAACAACCATATTGTAAATGCTCAATTTGCAAAATGTCCATCAATTGTTTCAATTGACTCACAATTCCTTTGTTCTTGTATTTTCATATGAAATGAGTTCTGTGTTCATGCTTTACGGTTCGATCTTCTTGTCTCTCTGCTACCAGACATTCTGCGCACGACTAGCATCATATACTACTTATATCTACATAAGTAGCACATACCACATAGCAGTAGTAGTAGTATTAGTAGTAGTATTGGCTTTATTCGATATTACACTTTCGGATACAACATAGAATTCTCAGCATGAGGTATTTCAACAAGTTTCTATTACGAAAACAAAAAAACGAAAAAAAAGGAAAGAAAAGGGTGAAAATAAAGATCTGAATCTGTACAACTTTTCAAATTAGAGATATATTTGCGGATACAGATTATTGACTAGATTAACTCTAACAACCTAATCGTCACAGACTATATAGCTTACATTTATGACAATTATTCTTTTGCTAGAAAGATTTGAAATCAAAAGTATAGTTGGCTGGACATTTTGATGAATGGTACTTTGATCATATCCAGATTATCATTTATTACTAATAATTATTGATCACATTCCATTGATTTCTAATTCGCAGAGGACTTAGATAGACGAATCGCAAATATCAGAACAAACGAGAAACAATTACAAGATCTGAAAAGTAAGTTGATTGAAGAAAGTAGAAATGTATACAGCATAGATAGGTAAGAAATTAGCAGATAAATGATCGTTTTGTCGGTTAACCGGTGATACAACTCATCACTTATCCTTCATCTTTCAGATGAAATCAATACGGATTTATCAAAAGAACATCAAACAATCGATCAATGTATGTTGAAACATAAATTCATCACAAATAAATTTATCTGATGATTGTAGATATGATGTGCAGAAGTAAAATTTATCAAACTATTGAACAAAAGATTCTTATGGGAGGTCAGTGTGTACCTAATCTATTTCGATTTGGAATTCATGAATTCGATCATTACGAGATGGTTGCTGTGATGTGTGTGTGTGTGTGTCTGAAATACGTATGCATCTGATGATTTGATTATTAGTATGAAAATGTGAGGTGTATATCATGCAGACATGTGACTTGTAGTTTCACTCAATTGCCGAACAATGAACATGACACATGGCAACAGTGTGCATGGATTTCGACAGTATTTGAGTATTTCACAACGAACATACTCAACATTCGATAAACTCATATTAACTGTATATGCAGATGAGGTGATCAAAAACACACATAAATAAACACAGAGAGTTTGTTCAATGGACACATGTTAAACTGTTGGTATTACACCAATACAAATACTGATATCACCTTCATTAGTTATCAACTGAATTTATCTTCCAGTGTGTTTTATTGCAACTTTAAATTCTCTTGTTCTACAATGTTTAGAGTTAATCAATGAATTGAGAATACAAGAAAACATACATGGTATGTGTAGTTTCCTCCAGTGTACTGATCATGTGTGACAACTGAAACGGTATTGATGCCATTTCATCAACATTTTCAGAGTATCTGAAATGTGGTGATGAGAAGTGCATTTTGTAAGGCAACACAATCATCAATTTATGTACTTGACATCATCACTCCATTTAGTTGTGAATGTGATTCAATGTCTGTGATGAAGAACTCTCTGTGTTTTATATTTGTGGTTCAGTAATCTTACCGAATGTAAACCTTCCTATTTGACTATTGAATTGTAGGAATAACTATTCGAAGTTCTCATATAATGAAGGAGTGTTTCACTAAAGAACAGTCAGTTTATGCAGGTGAGTGTTTAGTACATAAGTTTTCTTTAACATATTCAACGATGTTCGTTGAGTTGGTTTCTGAGAACTATGAAGGAGCCTCCAGATTCCGTACAGGAGCCGAAGGCTTTCCATGTACTCAGAACGTGATGGGGCTTTCCAGAATATCAACGTGACATGCTACTATTTTACAGTAGCATTACATGCTTCTTAGTGGATTGGCTGAATCATAGTGTTGATGTAACAAACGCTAATATCTATACATTATGATTCTTAACCAACAAGCACTACTCTAGTTTGCAACTGTAGGGGTTCTATACGCTCGAGAACCGCTTGTTGTATACTGTATTCTGCGTTAATCAAGTAGCTAACCTAACACTGGCGACGGAATGTACCAATTGCAGCTCAAATTACTTTTGAACATTCAGAATTTTTGCTCGAACTCCAGAAAAAACAGTACGAACAGTTCTACGTGCGTGTTCAGGAGATGTTAACGCAACAAATGAATCTTAGTCATAAAGAACTTATTGATGATTCATGTAATCCACATACCGATTCCATCATCAACTCTATCCATGAATTTAATTTTGATGGTTTGGCTCGTATTACTTTTGAAGTTTGGTTCGAGAAATACGAAGATTTGTTCAAGGTTGACCTCGAAAAACTTGATGATGCAGCTAGGATCAGAATAATGCTACGAATACTTGGCACGGTTGAACACGAACGTTACAGTAATTTCATCCTTCCGAAGAACGCAAGAGATTTTTTGGCGAGACTATAATTTATGGACGATGGTTTTTGGATTTTGGCTCAAAATTCATCCATTAATTTGGCTAAATAGAGTCTTGTCATTATAGTTGATGTCAGTTTATGATGAGAACCCTATATCTGGTTCCTAATACTAACCATCAACTGTAAATATTAATGCGAATTCCTCACGCTGGTTTATAACCCTCATTTAGCCGTAGTATGTACGTGAACATTCTCAAGGTCTCTTTAGCGTCGCTCAAAGGTCGTCCATAAATTAGTCTCACCGATTTTTCTTTTGATGCAACAGTTGATATCTTGTCGCAAGTCTTTGCTGAAAAGCCATTTTAGTTTATTATCCATTATCAGTGCCTCAAGATAATAAAATCCGGTAATGATGACTGGGTGAAAAATGCAGGTTTAGTAAAAAGCGAATGTGAGCGGTTTAAACTATGAGCAGTGACAGCAGATCAGTTTAAGTGTCTCGTGTTTGTATGCGGTCTACAATCCCCCGGAGATGCTGATATTAGAACCAGAATTTTAAGTAAAATTGAACAATGTCCGGACATAACGCTTCAGGAAGTAACCACTCCTCCGAGTGAACTTGAGACATGATACTATGGTTAAAAATAATAGCCAGCCGCCATTCGTTCATGTTGTAAGCAAAAAGGAAGATTCCGGCTCAAGAAAATTATCGCGCACAGACAATCAGCACTCATCTCCATGCTGATCATGTGGAGATCTATGGAAGTACCCAAAAGTCTGGGAAAAATACGCCAGTCGGGGGAAATTTTGGAGAAAACCCCTACGTTTGAGTAAATTTTGTAGTTTTTGTCCCCTTTCCCCAAAGTTTACTATAGCGGCTTGTTATCACATAACTGCGTACGAATTTACCTCCAAAGAAAGTATGTAACTTTGGATATTAATAAACAATGTACTCGTCTTTAATCTGATACAACATCTGATATTACTCTGTTCAGCCCAGAAACTTGGAGGAATATTGAGAGACCCACAGTTCATCCAACAACACAACTAGCACACAGTGCATCTGGTGGGAAGTTTACAGAAGGATTGGGAGGATGTACAAAAGCCAAGGCATTACTAAACAACAAACCTGGAGCTACTCCCGTTTTTCGACCTAAGAGACCTGTGCTATATGCCGCCCTTACAGAAGATAGATGGAAGTGACCAATGGGGCTTATTCGAGTTGTTTGAAACGTGATTGATGTATAGGCAGAGAATATATCCAGACTGTTCACCTGTTAGCTCTTACGTCATTTCTATTCTTTCAAAATCATTTTTCAAATAACGGTGGTGATGATGATGGTTAACTTGTTGTTTACAGATTGAGCGATTCTAGAAATGAATATTATAAATTCATATAAATTTAACATTTTCTGTAACATTTGTGCTTTCATTCTCACACCTATCCAGAATTGGTGGATGAATACAGAAATGAGGCTTGTCACTTTCCCACTTCTAACGATATACAAGGTAAATTTTCCAAATGTATATACCTGTCTTTGTCATCCATACACATTCTAATACATAAATCACATTCGTATATTTTATTGTTTATAGGTAATCACCCACTACAATACAAATTCCGTAAACTTGATGGTCTACTACGAGAACAATATGGGAAAATACGTGTATACAACATTTATTTATGTGAGTATAGTAATTCTTCTATGGATGTACGTTGATTATGTGACAGATAAGAAATTATTCAGGTAGATTTTTCAAATAAAAGATGAATACTTCTCATTCAATTCACCAATCCAAATTCGTCATATGAGTTCACACTGTCACTACATTGAGAAATGTTCAGTCAGTTAATCAAGTACAACATGAAGATAAATGAAGATATGGAAACATGAGAATACAATTCATGATAAACTAGACTACTAGAACTGTATTTCACTACTCGTGAAGTTTAATTCAAACGGAAACAGACACTGATATAGTTGTTGATTACAACAACAAACATTGTGAATGTGAATTATTTCTCTCAAACATTACATTGACACTCATATCATAGATCTACTCTCTATTCAGTTTTCATTAATCTATCGAGTATTTCACTATTCATGCCTATGAATTCAAATGTCAGTTAAGTTTTTTTTTGTTGTTTTTTTACATTTCAGTTTCACATAACATATTACAAACTATTCATGAACAAATTGATATTCAGTCAAAGCAGCTTAGTTAGTTGTCTTGTCTTATTTTTCTTGGATTTTCTTCTGCACTGTCATTGAAAGGCGTACCTCAGAAGTACATAAGCCTTGTGAAGTCTCTACTATAGAGAGTGAGGTAGTCGAACTCACCGACAACTTCACCTATCTTGGAAGTCTGATCAGACCTTATGGGTTGGTGTCTTACGACATCTGTGTGCAGATTCGAAATCCCCGTTTGGCTTTTGTCAGCTTACGTCACCTGTGAAAAATGCGAGATATCTGTCTATCAATTGAGGGATGAATATACTGCTGTGCACTTTGTTTTGCTCTATCTAACGGCTGTGAAACGTGGCCACTAAGAGTAGAAGATATTCATAAGCTACTAGTAATAGACCACAGATGTCTTAGAAATTCTGCTCGCCTCTTCTGGCATCAACATGTACGTCGTAGTGAGAATAAATTCGAAGTATTAGGGATTTCTGGTGAATCAGTTGATCAGAATGTGAATCTGTTATGTCCCGAGAAGCGTAGTGAACTTTTAAAATTCATTTATGGACCAATACTATGCGTATATTTTTATTGTATAATTGTTAAATAACTAAACCAAACATATTCATGTTCCTCTTATTTTGAGCGTTATTTTTACTTGTGAACCATTAGTTTAAGATTCACCATTCTTGAATTATGCCCAGTCTATCGATTACTACCTCCCACATTCACAGCCACATTTGGCTAATTGTTACACGAATGTTGTTTCGTATTTTATGGTACCATATGGTCTGTCTGGTTGGTGTAAAAACCCAGTATACGTGAAATAAATTATTCTTATTGCAGAGGCTGAAATTGGTGTTCTGAACTTAACTGGCTGGGCTAGGTAGGAAGCAGGACCAATAAGGACTCAAGACTGCTCGCACGGGTTCCACTCGTCATTGGTTCGGTCGATAATTCACTGCCCTCTTATAGGCGGTATCGTTACGTTATACATTAACATGGCACACAGGCCACAAGATATAACAGAATCTTCATCAACTGAGATCGTTGGGCCATGTGTTACGTATTTCCGAATACCGATTACCACTACGAACAGTGCTGATCAGTGTTGAAGACGGATAGAAGAAAGTTATGGGCGGCCAAACCAAAACGTGGCATCAGTCCATAAAGTCATCATCTTCTAGTCTGAGGCATGTTGGTTGATGCAAACTACTTGGTTGTGGTCCAATCGACTATCATAACCAATGGTTGGAGACTCTAGGTGACATGGCTCAGAATCGATTACAATGATGTTGGTGTATACACTCTTTGTTTTCCCTGAAATCGTGACATCAGTATTACTTCATAAGTTTCTTTCTACGAACTAATTCATTCTCCCTGTACTTATCTCCTTACATGTAATCTTTCTTTTATATATTACCATCATTGACTTAACTACTTCTATGAATTTGATGTTCATCTTGTGGTGCTAATGAAGTATGGTAACTTGTACCGATGTATATATGTGCCTGGTCCTACGTTGTAGCTGAATGACCGATTGATTGAGATTATTAATCGTAAATTAATAACGTTTAGAAACGAGAAGTAATTCATTGTTTACAAATTTAATATTTATTAAGTGTATTTGATCAACTTGGTACATAGTAACACATCTCTTTTTTTATTTTTTTAGTTATTCCTTAATTGTGTTACAGAAAACATTCAGAAATTTTTGTCAATTGGTCATTGTTTTAATTAAACTTATGTTCAATCATTGTTACATCTTATGAAGTATTAATAAGTAATTTCTTAATTGTTTTAATAAATCACTTTTGTGGATAATAAGTCTTATAAATGAACGCTAGATTTGGTTTCCTTATCTCTTCTAGTAATGCACACGTTAAATCTACACAGCAACTTGAACATGAGTAAAAAGATGCGGAATATGGAAGAAACTCATTGCTCCAAAGGTTAATCCATGTACAGGAAATCTAGGGTTTTCATAGTATTTTAGAATTACCTTGGGTTTCTCGAAAATTCTATAATGCTACTAAGCATAATAGCAGTGTAAGTAAACATCTGTTGATCGCCAATGTAGATGATCTATATCGAGTGATTGAAAGCCTAATCGTGTTAGACATGAATGTTGTGACAAACCAGCTAACTTAAAATTCATACCTCCCGGTTAGCATTTAACATGGATTACCCCTTCGACGTATCAAAGTACCATGGTTGCCTTGAAGACCGTTTACTTGAAATAATATTCATAGGTTGTTATCTAAGAACTAATATTTGAATCAAACAAATGACACATTTATATAATGAGATATTATCTTAAATCTAGACTGAAAATATATTAAGCAATGATGGATAGTAGGTTGTAGTAAAATCAAGTACGCTTACCATTTCATCAATCCTATTTGGGATTCGTCAGCTGAATGTGCTTGTATCTCAAAGTTGATGTTTACTTTGAGATTCGAATTTGAAAATATACTTCCTTGATAAATTAGTATATCATTATATGAATCAGTTACGTATCTCAATGACTGCCAATATGAATTTAACTGATATTGAAACATTTTCCTCTGTAAATGTCAAAGATGAATACAGTAATTCTGATTTAACTTAAGGTGGGAATAAATACAACAAATAAATACAATGAATAGACAGATAATGGGATTACTAGTTTCATATTACAAATAAATATATATTTAATGGTTGAATTTATGAGTCGATTTAAGCTAGACCATGTTGTAATCCTTGGAAGCACTGGAGGGCCGTTTCGTTCTAGTATTGAACTCCTCAGTGATCTAGAAGTTAGGCTTTTGGGCGTGACATCAAATCCTACGTGCAGGATCGTGAATGCTGAGAAATCTTATACTACGACAAAACAACCATCCAGTGCTCCCAGAGTAGTCTGGTTTAAATGGACTCATGAATTAAACCATTAAATTACTACAATTTCATAAACCTTCATTCTGGCATACACGTTTCTTAGAAAACAAGAACCACAATATGTTTGATTTATAGTATAGACCACTGAAAATAATGATAAGTGACAAAAAGACTAAAATGTTAAACAAATAAAGAATGGATAATGTTAAAGAGTTCCATTACGTTCAATTTGTATTCCTCCAAAATCAACTTTAGGATGCTGTACAATTGAGTGTGTTTCGTGTAAAATTACTTACACCTGTTACTCCACGTCAAGGAGCATAGATCGCTCATCAACACTCTCCATCCAAACCTGTCCTGGATAATCTGTTCCAATTCTTTACAGTTGTTATTTATTCTTTTTCTATTTCCCGACGTAATGTTACCTCTGACCTTCCTCTTTTCCGTTTTCCTTCAGGATTCCAAGTTAGCGATTGTCTCATGATGCAATTTGATGATTTCCGTAATATATGTCCTATCCATTTACATCGTCTTTTCCTAATTTCCTCTTCATCTGGAAGCTAGTTTGCACTCTCCTACAGAAAGCTTTCGCTGATGATACCCGGTCAACGGACATTGAATATCTTGCGTAGACAACTATTTATAAATACTTGTACCTTCATGATGATAGTTGTAGTTTCGTGTAAAATCCTGAAACCAAAGTACAGAAAACTATAAGTGCTAAACATCAAAATATTATTCGATTGTTACGTACTAAATAAGTTATTTCATAGTTGAAACAGTCATAAAATAAGGTACACTATTCATACCTTTAAATGAGAGTAAAGTTGAAGTAGAGAACATAATCAAGTTACTAAGAATTAAATGTAATTCACAAAAATAATTACCGTTTGATAAACAGGATATAGGAAGCCTATTCAAAATAAGAGGAACCCTAAATAAATGAAGGTGAATAAACATTTAAAAGATGAACAACTATTGTTAAATATTTGGGAACAAACTAATGTGCCAAAATAAAAGACACAAGTGTGGACCAAATTATGTGTTAGAAACATTTGTTACATGAAACTGAAACTACTGATTAAAATTAAGTAGTATAATTCTAAATACCATTTGATGTAGAGATTTGTCATTGTAAATCAGCATGAACAATTGAATTACAATTCATTTTTGTTACATTAAATTCAAATATTTGAAAAATAAACATAACATATAGTTAAACTAATGCTTTTTGTATAGTATCAAAACCTTAAAATGGTTGAACTAAACTATATCAAATAATTTAATGATCCAATTATAATGGAAGGTCGACCAGATATTTTTCAGAATATTTATTAATAATATTTAGCTCAACATTTTAAGAGTGTTGTTATAATGACGACAAGTGAGACAAATATATCTTCAGAAGCACTTGCATTTGATAACACCTTTAACTTGTCTACTGATTTTGGCGTTTTAGTTTCATATCAGGATGGTCAGGTCCTTTCCTGATCATTTTACTACGATCTATTGCAGCCTCTCGTAGAACTGTTCTTTATCGTCATCATTACTATCATTGGTGGTTGCATAACACTAGACAACGTTCATTATGGTTAGCTCTTCTTTTATTTTGAATGATGTTTTGATGATCCTCAGTCCATGATATTCCCATCCTATCAGTGTTTTACTTGCATTTTTGGACAGCATCAGAGCAACTTCCAGAGTGTGGGGAACATTTTCCTCTTCATGATCGGAGTACGGAAGCGTCTCTCCTAAATCCATCCTTTTCTGTCGAGCTTGAGTCTAATGGCTCTCACTGATCTCCTCGATTTCGTCTCTCGCGCTGTCCGGGTGTTCCATGTACCGATAATTATTGACACCCTTGTTGTTAGAAGGGGAACAGACCTGATGACCTCTAATGAATCATGGCATTCACCACGAGGCGTCATAATTCTTGTGAATGAAGATTATTCCACTCAGAACAATGTAGACGGACATCAGAATTTCAGGAACGACCGCTTAAAATAAGCCCAAGAATTACATTTACTTTCATAGCAGCGATATCATCTTTATTTAACATATCAATGGTAATTCTGTCTTGCCTCACCTCTATTAACAGATGTATCGGTGACGACATCTGTAGCGTGGTGTCGAGTTGAGCTTGACTATGTACACCGCTACAAGACTACGTGCCAATTAAACAAAAAGATCCTCGTAGACCAATATCAGAAGGCAGATAATAGTAGTAGTTGAAATATATTTGCTGGCAATCTCGTGGTATCGAAAGAATACCGAGATCGTTCCAAAGGAGTACAAATGCGATCGGCAAGCAAAGGTACGTGCGTAGTCACAAACCGCGTAGAAGGAATGGAATACAATGGAAGACCGAAATGGCTGTTATTAGCACAGTTAAACAAACGAGCACAGTAGAACAGTCACTGGTACAATTGGTTATAATAATAATTGTTTTCATCGAACCAATCGCGTTCTGTTGACAAAAGTAGGTCACTACAGAATCCTCTCCACTAGAAAGGGTTTACACTTTCAATCGTTAGCGGTTCGATTCGTGGGACTGATCGGCAGAAGTGCGGTTGTAGGACGGATGAAATTGGCGGAACAGGAAGTGATCGTTGATGCTCGAGTTGCCAACGAAGGTCTTTTGCGCAGAACGGTACCAGGAGAAGTGTGCTGTATTTTGTGGTCGAATTAGCATACCACACCAGAGTGGTTTGTATCCAGGATCTGATGATTGCGTTCGTAGGGATACGAAACAGAAAACGCTGCAGACGTAGGACGAAACCACGTTGAGCCAAGAAACCGGAAGCGACCATAACAACCAAGCGTATGCCAGGCGAATTCGAAACCAGATTATCGACTGAGTGTATTGAAAAGAGCGTGGGTGATCAGGCCAGCTTTCGCCAAGTTTGACTGAAGTCGACGTTACCAAACGGGCGATGGTCGGAGGCGTGGGCTCAGGATACAAAAAAATCAAAAAAAGAAAAGTGTAGCATGCGTGTAGTATAGGGATAATCCTACACCGTATCCGTTATTGACTGTGCGTTTAGTCACGAAAGCATACGGCTAGGCGTACTCGGCGACCGGAACGTGAGACGGTAGTCTCGTTCGTGCTCCGTGAGCCTACGATCTCATCCGAGGTCAAAGGCAGCGTGGTCTGCCGATCTGGACGTGAGACGGAAGTCTCGTCCGTAGATGGTGCAGATGACGCGTGCTGTTGACCGGGACGTAAGAACGAGGTCTCTGATGTATCTAGCGTGGGATCCGAGGTAGACGTAGAGATCCCGCTAGAAGGTTTGATAGGTCCAGCATTGAGTCTCAAGTTATCGGGTAGGGCACTGTCATCGACGTGTGCTGGTTTGAGACGATCAATGCTGACGATCTCGACGCAGCCGTGTCGATCATCCTTGAAGATCTTTTCGTGACGAGAGATCACGTGAAAATGTCCTTCGTAAGGCTGTTGCAAAGGTTTGCGTACCGAATCTACTCGTATGAAAACATGTGAACAGGTAGATAACTCTCGAGGGAGAGCGACCTGTCGATGTTGTATTCGAGTTGACACCGGAGACAGCGTTCGCATAAATACAGACAGTCGATGGACGTAGTCTGTTTTACCGAAATCATTACTGCTCCGTGGTGTGAAGAATTCCCCAGGCAGACGCAATGTCGTGCCGTATACAAGTTCAGCGGCGGAACATTGGATATCTGCCTTCAAACTCGTTCTGATGCCTAAGAGGACGAGCGGTAAGGTTTCGTACCAATTGTCGTTTTCGTGTGCTCGGAGAGCACTTTTAAGTTGTCGATGAGACCTTTCAACTAAACCATTCGATGCTGGATGGTAGGCGGTAATGCGTATGCGTTCCGTACCAAGCAGCCGCGTCAGTGAGGAGAATAACGCGGACTCGAATTGTTGTTCTCGGTCAGTCGTGACAGTCGAGGGACAACCGTACAATGCTATCCATCGTTCTATGAAGCGGTGAGCAACTGTCTCCGCCGTGATAGACGTGATGGGAATAGCTTCGGGCCATCTTGTAAAACAGTCAATGCACGTGAGTATGTGATCATACCCATGCGATGGTGGCAATGGACCTACAATGTCTATATGAACGTGATCAAAGCGAGCATCAGGCGTAGCGAACGTGCCGATGGGGACAGCTACGTGCCTGTGCACTTTTGATCGTTGACACTGTAAGCATTGCTTTACCCACATACGAACATCTTTATTTATGGACGGCCGGGTGTATTGTGCAGCGATGAGGCGTAATGTGGCTGCGATACCTGGATGAGACAATCCATGAAGGGCATCGAAGACGAGACGGCGGTAGGCAGAGGGTACGATGGGTCGAGGAAGACCGGTAGAATTATCACATAGGATAGTACCTGAGCTAGTAGCTAGGGGTACTTCCTGACACTGAAGGGACGAAGATTGTGGTGCTTCTGTACAGACAGGATCGTTTGCTTGTGCGGCGGCCATTGCAGGAAGATCGGGCAACGGTAAGGTAACTGCATTCGTCTGGATACGTGATAGAGCATCAGCAACATAGTTCGACTCGCCTCTAATGTGACGAAGGTCTGTCGTGAACTGTGAGATATTGTCCAAATGTCTGCACTCTCGTGGTGAGTAGCGGTCAGACTTGGTATGCAGGGCATACGTTAAGGGCTTATGGTCGGTGAATAAGATGAAATGGCGTCCTTCTACTGCGTGCCGGAAATGTTTGATGGCACAGTAGGCTGCTAGCAGCTCGCGACCAAAAGCGCTATATCTCGTCTCCGTGGGAGTAAGGCGTCGTGAGAAACATTCAAGTGGTTGTTAACTACCGGAGATATTCTGTTGCATAGCGGCTCCTATAGCAAAATCTGATGCATCAACCGCTATACTAAGCGTGGATGATGAGTCAGGATGGGCGAGGAGTGTAAATTCAACGAGAGCCGTTTTGATCTCTGAGAATGCAGTACGTGCGGTATCGTTCAATTCTAATTTGCGCGGATTACCGTATAGTAAATCGGTTAATGGTCGTAACCGTTCTGCCGCATGAGGGATGAAACGTCGGTAGAAGTTAACCAAATCGAGAAAAGCCTTCAGTTTCTTGATTGAGGACAGCACGTTGTACTCCTTGATTGCTCGAACTTTGTCCTCGCAAGGCAGAATACCCTCTTGTCTGATGATGTGACCCAGAAATATTATTTTTGATTTACCCAATTCACATTTCTCTGGGTTGACTACTATTCCATTATCCGAAAGACGTTGGAATAATAGCGTAAGGTGTTGATAATGTTCATCTACGTTTGATGATACGATTAGCCGGTCATCAATATAGACGTGAACAAAATCCAAGTCTCGTACTATGCTATCGATAAACCTTTGGAAAGTTTGAGCAGCATTCCGTAATCCAAATGGCATTCGTAGGAACTCAAACAGACCGAAAGGAGTCGTAATAGCAGTTTTTTCGATGTCTTCAAGAGCGACTGGGATCTGGTGATATGCTCGTACCAGATCGATTTTAGAAAAGATAGTCGTGCCCTTGAGCGATGCCGTGATGTCATGTATTTGGGGGATGGGGTAGCTATCAAAGCGCGTAACTACGTTTAATGCTCGGTAGTTGCCGCATGGTCTCCAGCTAACCCCATCCTTTTTGCGCACCATATGAAGAGGAGAGGCCCAGGGACTGTGAGAAGGACGAATAATACCAGTAGATAGTAAATTGTCAAACTCACGTTTAGCGAAGGCTAATTTGTTAGGTGCCAGTCGGCGTGGTCTTACCGTGACTGGTGGTCCGCGGGTCACTATGTGGTGTACCACACGATTGGTCACCGATGAAATCTCCTCGACGAAGTGCCGATTAGCTGCAGCCTACGTGAATCAACTAGCAATTCGTAGTGCTGTAGGAAATCAATACCTAGTATGGCTATGGGAACATCAGCAATGATGAACGACCACAGATACCGTCGTCGGTTGCCCAGATTGACCGCGAGTTGTCGTGTATCGTAAGTAGGAGTGGCTGAGCCATTTGCAGCGCGTAGTCGAAGCATTGTAGCTTGTGACTTGATGCTACCACGTGGTACGACAGAAACTTGGGCACCTGTATCCACTAGGTACCTAGCGTTTGTGCGATAATCGTGCACGTAAAATAAACGGCCAACCTGGGGGGACAGGGCCGGCGAGTATGGCCGATTTTACTCGCCGGCTTTAGAGTTTCCCGCCTTGTATGACAATGGTGGGCAACAGATCAGAAGGATCAATGGAACCAGAACCAACCTTCACTCGCTTCCGAAGCCGCCTTTCGGCGTGGCTTGGAAGATGCCCTCGTTGGGCGAGAGTTGACGGCTTTTCGAGAGTGTGAGCGGGCTCGATGGACGTAGGGTTGGTGTACGTTACAACAAACGAGCACAATAAAACAATCACTGGTACAATTGGTTATAATAATAATTGTTTTCATCGAACCAATCGCGTTCTGTTGACAAAAGTAGGTCACTACACATCTTTGTACCTATATTTTCTGTATATGGCTATTGAATGAAAACAAAAAAATGCAGCAGGTACACCATGACTGTAACTAAACAAGGCAATCTATAGATTGGACAGTTTAGCTGGAACATTGCCCTCATCGTCCGAATATACAGTGCTACAGATTTGTCTCTTAGTGACAGTCAAGTTGTAGCCCATCTCCTAACTTCTTAAAACACCCATAAGATAATGACCTATGGCAGCCTGTCAAGCTTAGCAGTCTTATAACTGCCACCAATCTTTCATCCCTGTCATCTCCTTCAAAATTGTTTGTCCAAAAGAAAGAGTTACCTGTAGTTGGTTCGATGAAATAAGTAATCAAAGTTTACAACAGTGACAATATCTCACCTGTATGACATTTAGCTATTGAAAAACAGACATGAAACATACGCTTTTTTATTTTGTGACTATATGAAATAATAAATTAAAGCATAATCGTTGATATTGGAAAGTGTAATTAACTTGATTTCTTATACACAAAAACAATATGATTTATAGTGATTATGTCCGAAAAGACTTAAATAACACTGTATATAAGAAATTCTTTCCCATGCAACAGCGTTTTATCAGTCTTAAGGTTATACCTCAGAAACTCTAATGTTTTATGGTTAATCACTGAGATTATCATCATCAGTCTTCAGTTTTACATGATCTTTGAAGCTAAGAATGTAATTACTGAGGTTTACATTCGACTTGGAACATCAAGAGCATGTCAACAATGATGAATAAGGAAGGAATGTATCAAAATGGCTTGGCTGAGTCATGGAGGAATGGTCACCCTCAATAACATCTTGCTTTTTAAATCAAATATGTTACTCTCTTCCCAGCTCGAATGTGTTCTTTATAAAAACTAGACATCATATTGCTGATCGTCACGATAGGATGAGTCAGCGTAGAAAATTATGTGACTTGTATGTCTGATCTTATGGACTAGGTAGTCACATCATGACAAACCTACATATTTGAGGATTTCGTTTTTTATTATTTTAATCCTTTTACCGTATATAATTTTCTAGTTCAACAGAATACCGTTCTGTGTGATAGAAGTCCGAAAAAGTCCTAATTCAGCTGCTAGAGTCAAACGTTCCTGACCCATAAATTTGAAATGTGCATGATTTAGAAAAATGTCGGGGAATTTATTCGTAGCATATTACCTGATGAATATACGGAAGTTCTGATCAAAATCTCGATAGGAATTATTATGCAGACCGATGAAGATGTTGGACCTCAACTATGTGGAATTCTTAGTTCTATCCCAGGATCGAAGAAATAACTAAATCTCTTGTCGACTAGTGCTCAAAGTCACCATAACACCGACATTCGAGTGAAGCTAGAAGATAGGGTAAAAAGGAATGCGGCATTAGATGAACTATGAATGCGTCAACAAAATAGTGAGGAAAATCTTCACTTGGCGAGTTTTCCAGTAGTCAGGTCTCGGATGCGAGAGATATGAAAACGTAAATAGATAGACCGTCCTTTTAGGAGTTTAATATACAATTGTTCTTAGGCTAGGGAATAAATTATTTGAACTAGGAATTTAAGTGAAAGAATTAAATCCATTCATCGTACCTGTGACTGAAACTTCATTAGTTTGTAGCGTGGTGTCGAGTTGAGCTTGACTATGAACACCGCTACAAGACTACGTGCCAATTAACCAATAAGATCCCCGTAGGCCAATATCAGAAGACAGATGATGGCTGTAGTCGAGATGTATTTGTTGGCGATCTCGTGGTATCGAAAGAATACCGAGATCGTGCCAAAGGAGTACAAGCGTGGTTACTGAGCGTAACCGAATTCGTACGAGTTCAAAGTCAACGGGAGAGTAAGTGAGTATAATGGCTGTCATTAGCACAGTTAAACAAACGAGCACAGTAAAGCAGTCACTGGTACAATTGGTTATACTAATAATTGTTTCCATCGAACCAGTCGCGTTCTGTTGACAAAAGTAGGTCACTAGAAGTTCATGATACGACATCACTGCAAACTTTTCACAAAACAACTACCGAAGAAGTGATAGGAATAGACACAGGAAAAGGAGTCGAGTACACATATACATAGATAATAACATAAACATCCGTTCCTTTGGCTGTGAAGTTCATGATCGTGTAGCTTATGAATCACTAGCCGTGAACTCACTTTTGAAGGTTGTGAACTTATACATGGTGTTATCTATCATTGTTAAAACTGCCTAGAGTATAATTTTATTTTGTAGCACATTTACGATTAAGTGAATATAACAGGTAATCATATTCAGAGATGGCCTTGATATTAGTTGGACAGAAATGACTGGGGATATTAATAATTCCACTGTTTTGGGGTGTATTTGTTTTACTCAACTTCTGAACTTGTTTGTTTATATCATTGACTTCGGACACTTTGATTTGGTGTTTGGGAGCTTTTGCTATAGAAACCGAAAACATTGTAGGTGTTTTGTGATTATTTTAATTATCATTACAACGATATTTTTGTTGATTATTTATAACCTGCGAATGAACTTTGGTATATAATTTGGAGGTTGGTTCTATTGTTATTTTGGATTCTTAAGTTACATGTAGATCGATCTATCATGCTTCACTAAAGGCAGAGAACAGAAACGTGGATTTAAAAATGAATACTGTCGAATTTAAAACTCCTCTCGATAGTAAGCATCCATTCACCAGTTAGATGTCAAAAACTATCCAGTGAAATTGTCCGTTGATGGAGGTCACTGAGCACTTGAAGAATAAATCATCATGAAACGATCGATATGTCAGCTCGACCTTTTGTAATTTTTTTTCAGAAGCGGTCAAATCAAGACAATTTTAAACTTGATTTTAGGTTGGCCACATTATATTACGATAATTAGAAGTATTTGAATAATGGTATGAAGTAATAATCCTAGAAATAACGTAAGTGGATCAAGAACTACTAGATAAGCACGAATTCGAAATCAAACATTCAACAAGTACAAAGCAATCATTAGTTCATTCAAACACCACATATATTTGATATCTTCCATCATTCAAGTAACAAAAGTGTTATCACCGTTAGTATGCAGTTATAAGATGAATCTTCAATCTCCAACACACACGCTATTTAAAAAAAAAAAAACAGTGGAATTTTTGCTTTCTAAGTTTATTTTATTATTTTGATAGTTGATTATGCTCTCGATGGAAATCACAAACTAATCATTGTTTATCCACCATTGAAAACCTGGAAGCATTGGATGGTTGTTTTGTCCTAGTATAGGATTCCTAAACAGTGAGCATTTATGATCACACTCGTAGAGATCAAACCCAGAACATTCTGTCTGATGCTTAAACGCTTAACCTCTACACTACTGAACCGACATCCAAAGGTGTCAATGTCTGATATTAACCAATTCACGATATTGCGCAACTATCTTTTATTGTCTTCAGTGAATAGCTGCCTCACAACAGACATGAATGAACTCATTTGATCACTACTTCCTACTAGAACTCCAAGAAATCTATCTTGAAGCGAACTGATTTTCTTCAATGATTTTACGTTTAAAGCTCTAAATTTACATATAATTGCATGTTTGTAAACAAATTATAAGTGTATGATTATATTAACATAATGAATTATGATAATAATTATAGAAAAATGATGGATTTATGTTACATCATCATTATGATAATTTATTGATTTGAACACATAAATATTGGTATAAAGGAGCACCGAATACATATGCACCACATGTCACTTGATTGATGATTGGGCTATGATACTGTTCAGATTGTTTGGCCACATCTAGAGCTTTCAGCCTAAAAGTCTGATCCATAAGGCAATGAAGCAACATTAGTTGATGCAATCTCATAATGGCCGGTGACCAATGATCTTTGAGCTAATATTCTGAGTTTACCAAATCTTCTAGATGAACTCTTCGTGTCTACTAACCCGATTATCATAAAATCTATTAATACAATAACTTAAAACACATTGAACAAGGTTGACACATTTCAAAGAGTACTGAAGTATTAAATCAATCAAAGAATGATGAGATATATATATGCACAACCTAGAAATAAAAGCTGAATAACCATAACAATACAGAGGAATAAATCTGTTATATTTATGATTTGAATTATTGAATGAGGTCATTCAATTGACAATTCATTAATGATATTTATTCTTTCTATTCTATTCTTTATTTTACTTCTATAATATAACTTTGATACAAAATGATAACTATTAGAATGCACAATACCAAAGATATAGACTAAAATAGTAATAAATAAAAAAAATGAAAGAATTATCACCTACTTGTATAATTAAACACTTTTGTACACTTACACCATCACTCAATTACTTATTCACACTCACACACACACACACTCTCATACACACACACACACACGATTCCTTTGTACATCATAACAGTACACTGAACACATAGATATACAACTATGAGGAAGATAATATAAGATTGTATACGTGTAATTCGTCTTCTTCTTCTTCTTCTTCTTCTTCTACTTCCACTACTACTACTACTACTACTACTACTACTACTACCAACACTACTACTACTACCAACACTACTACTACTACCAACACTACTACTACTACTTCTGCTTACATTATTAGTTTACATAACAGAATATATAATAATGTAACAATATGGAATTCCAAATTAATTTATTAATTCAGCTCTATTCAAAAATCATAATACAGAACATCTTAATAATCAATTAATGAGATTATAAACTTATATCAAGCTTAATGGTTGAGAGATAAGGTATAAGGTATATATAATCTGACTTTAAGTCCTCCCGGGGCCCCTGTGGGGATACTGCCGATTCCAAGCCTGGATAAAGGAGAAGAGTTGAGCATGGAGTTAGCGATCACATCCCGTAGAAAACTAACTCGATAAAAAAATCGTCAACCAGAAAAAAAAATAATTCAAACAATTTAAACTCTGCCCTAGGAGTTAAAAAGTTTTCAGTTAGTAGAGTTATGACGTCTCATGGCGAAAACTGAGTTCCTTTGGAAGTCACGATGTTAATGCTCCTTCTGACAACCAGAGCAATCATTTATTTTGGTACATGGAATGCTCGTACAAACTATCTTTAATCAGTCAACATTTCAGCATTGTATATGGGATGTTGATTTACTTAAAATGGTGGACACATTGCAACATGATCGATTGTTACTTTACATCTAGAAATTTGGGAGCCACTGAAGTAGCGCATTCATAGATGATATTTTTTGATAGCTTCAGATGACTAGAAGCATCATCGATGAACAAGGACTATCAGATGCAGACGTAAAGATAAGAATTGACAAAACAAAAGCTGCATTCCTACAACTGAAGAACATATGGAAGGAACTCAAAACAATTGTCTGACAACCAATATCAAATTCAAAATCTTCAATACGAACGTTAAGACAATTCTATTGTACGGAGCTGAAACTTCGAGAACTACTACAACCATCATCAAGAAGCTACAAGTATTTATAAATAGTTGTCCACGCAAGATACTCAACATCCATTAGCCGGATACCATCAGTAACAGCCTTCTGTGGAAGAGAACAAACCAGTTTCGAGCTGAAGAGGAAATCAGGAAAAGACGATGGGAATGGATAGGACATACATTGAGGAAATCATCAAACTGTATCATGAGGTAAGCCTTAACTTGGAATCCTGAAGGGAAACGAAAAATAGAAAGACCATAGAACACATTACATCAGGAAATAGAATCAGATATAAAAAAGATGAATAAGAACTGGAAAGATATGGAAAGATTTGCCCAGGACAGAGTTGGATGGTGTGTGCTATTTGGCTGTCTATGCTCTTCGACGAGGAATAATACGTGTAAGTAAGTGATTATTTGGCTACAACAAGATATAAACATACAATCATATATGTACAAGAAGGCACCAAATACATATGCGCCACACAGATCTCATTTGATATGTGTGAGGGCTGTGATACTGACCGGGTGCCCAAACTAAAGCAGGTGGTTTTCTTAGGGGGCCACATCCCGAGCCTTCGACCTGAAGATCTGATCCACAAGGCAGTGGAGCATCGTAAGGAGATGCAGTCTCATGGTAGCCGGTGACCAACGATTGGTTCATACGCCATTTGTTCCTTCAGGATACTGGAGCCCATGTGCACCATTGATTTGGGATCCGGTTAAAGCTCCGGACATTCGGTTTTCGTCCTCTCATTTTTGTAAACAACACCCCCGCCACGAGAAGGCAGTGAGTAGGACTTCCCTGGCAGGGGCTGTATACGCGTGGCCATATGAGAGCATTTCGAGAAGGGGAGCGGACTCTTCCCAACTCTCGGCCGTACCAGGGCATTTGGGGGCCAATCATATATGTATGTACAGAATGATAAGGATACCTTTTCACACAAATAATACCATTATTTTTTTCTTATAATTATATATTCTGATCAACATCTATTAACCTACATACCATATTTTAGTGTAGATCACTTTGAATAATCGTTTTAAGTATACATATTACATAGATTATAATAATCTTAATAGTCTATTCAACGGAAACTACTTTTCATCTAATTAATCTATAAATCGATCATCAATATACAGATCAATTTGTCTATTCTCAATACTATCGGTATTATTTGAATAAGAATGTTAATCATGATTATGATTATCATAGTTGAGTTCATCAATTGATTCAAGT
This sequence comes from Schistosoma spindalis, assembly GCA_946903255.1. Lineage (NCBI taxonomy): Eukaryota > Metazoa > Platyhelminthes > Trematoda > Strigeidida > Schistosomatidae > Schistosoma > Schistosoma spindalis. The sequence continues at coordinate 21,012,642 of OX336419.1, read as the reverse complement.
TAGTCCATGATGAAAAAGTCTAAAAACATTGGATGATTGTTTTTTACTAGTATGGGACTTCTCAACAGTGTACATCCATGATCCTTTATACAGGATATGAATCCAAGATCAATGATCTTGTTCTTGAACTCTTAACTTTCAATAATTGTATGAAATATGTATATCAATACTTGATTTCGATTTAGTGACTAACTTCTATATCGTATTGAAAAGACATGAAAATCAACATCAACATAATTCAGCTTGTATATCCTAATTCATAAATAAACTTCAGTTCTATACAATAAATACATGAATTATGTTGTCAAGTCAATTGCTATCAAAATAACCTAACAAACGATAAATTATATTTTACCTAAATATGTAACACTCTTACTCATAAGACTTGAAACAATAAGCTAGTTGATAAATCTAACTCCAAAGTGTTATAGCCTAGCGAAGATTACGTTACGAGTAACTTCTGAAATCTATTAATGGACTAATATTATCTCTATATATATATATATTCTTATGGTATAATTATTCAGTAACTAGATTATGTAATATCTATATTCCCCTTATTATAAGCTTCATTTTAACCTATAGATTATTATTGTACGATTTACTGTTTCCATGTTATACTCAGTTTATTAATTGCTGTCTCCCACGTTCACAGTCACTTTTTTTGGCTTATTTGTGTGTACACATGTTATTTTCTATTTTATGGTACATTGTGATCTGTTTGATGTCTGAAATAAATGATTCGATTCATATTACAGAAGCTGGCATTGTGTTCTGGACTCAAGCGGACGGGGGTAGAAGGACATAGGACCAAATAAACACGCTAGACTGCTCATACCGGTTGAACGTCATTGGTTTTGTTAGTGTGAAGATTTGTATAAGTCGTATTCTGATTGGTAGATAAGTCACATGATCGAGAGTCGGATATAACACAAAGAGCTTACTGGCGATAGTTTAAATATTTGAAACTGACTTAATACAAGTAAAATGATAGAAATATTTATTTATTTATTGATACACATAAACATTGGTACAATGAAGCAACAAATACATATGTACCACATTTTGTCATTCAATTTGTGCGAGGGCTGGGATACTGTCCGGATACCCGAACCGAAACAGGTGGTTTCCGTAGGGGGCCACATTCGGAGCATCCGACCTAAAGGTCTGATCCACAAGGCAGTAGAGGAATGTTAGGAAATGCAGTCACATGGTAAACAGTGACCAACAATAGGTTCATACGTCATTTGTTCCTTCAGGATAGTAGAGCCTATGTGCACTATTGGTTTGGAATGGTGTTGGAACCTCCATATCCATCAACCCAGTTAAAGTGTCGGATATTCGCTTTTCGTCCTCTTAATTTTGTAAACAACAACACCGTAGCGAGAAGGCAGTGGATAGGACTTCTCTGACAGTGGATGTATTCGCATGGCAATGTGAAAGTATTTCAAGGGAGAGAGAGAGCAAACTCTTCACAACCTTGGCCGTACCAGGGCATTTGTGGGCATTTACTGAGTAGTTCTGAAGCATTAGATTAGTGTACTCTTATAGTATCTCTGTAGAAAATTTTCATCTGGTGTATAAACTGTTATTGTGTGTCTTACTTTTCTCAGTTTATTTCAAATTGATTATCAACGTATTACCGAATTGTCTTTCAAATAATAGGACATAGTTAGATCCATATTGTAGTCTCTTAATGATGTTGTTATGTGCTATTGAGATTAACCTATTTGATCATACTAGTTTGACTCATGAACTCAACTCCACTATAGAAGCTCATCTGATTTCTGTGTTTCTTGTCGGATTCCGGTTTTCGGGGTAAATGATCCTGAAAACCAATATACTAGACCAATAAGCTTTAAGTATTGATCTCAATATCACTGAGTCATTGATCAAAGAAAGGTTACTATGTATTGGTTAACAGGAGGTTATGGGTTTCATACTGACAATCATGGTGACTAAATGAATATAAATTTAATGGTTTAGATTACGAGTCAATTGAAGTTAGACCATCATTGAGAACCTGAAAGCACTGGATGGCCGTTTCGTCCTATTGTGGAACCCCTCAGCAATGCGCATCCATGATCCTGCCCAGTGAGATTCGAACCCAGGACGTACCAGTCTCTCGAGCGACGGTCTCTATACCACTGAGCCGTCATTAAGTTTCAATTCAAATATTAGTGAAGAATAATTTTTTCTCATAAGCTTGAAATTATATCATACGGTTCCCTAAAGATTAGAATAGTCTTTCAGTTAGATCATAACATCTAAGAATAAACTCGGAAAAGCTGTTTAATTATTATAAGCCAGTTATTTGCAACATACGACGATTGACATCAATTAATCAATCAACGTTCTTCAGAAACACTCAAAGACATTGAAATATTCACTTGATATTGTTTACTTGTATCTTCCACAGTGAACATCAACTCTGAGATGCAGGTACATCAAGTTGAAGGGTTCTAAATAGGATAAAATGATGCACATCTTGAATTTCACTACTACCCACTATCCATCTTTGCTTATAAAAACACATTCTGCTTAGATGGTAGTTGGAGGTAGTTAACATGAAACTAATGTCGAGTCACATAGACTAGTGGCTACAATGCAACTTGATCGATAGCATTCGATCTGCATTAAGAAGGACTTAACACACATGACATTGATCAACACCCAGTAATCAATCAATTGTGAACGCATTCTACTTTCTGAATTTATTCTTAGGGTCATCTATAATACTATAAATACTCTTGTTTCTATTGATAAACTAATCATACCACCTGATATTTCGGATTCTATCTATTACATAAATCAACTTCTATCGCAAACGCAGCAACAAATGAAGGAGAAGGCAACCAGTGTAGCACCAGCATCAGCTACAATAGATCTCAATATACACAAAGGGAAAAGCAAGATTCTCCGATACAGCACAACATACACCACTCAAATCACACTTGACGAAGAAGATTTGGAAGATGTAAAAACCTTTACATATTTGGGCAGCATCATCGATGAACACGGTGGATCTGATGCAGATGTGAGGGCACGGATTGGCAAAGCAAGAGCATCATATTTACAACTGAAGTACATCTGGAACTCAAAATAATTGGTAACCAACACCAAAGTCAGAATTTTCAATACAAATATGAACACAGTTCAACTATATGGTGCGGGAACCTATAGAACTACAGAAAACCATCATCCGGAAGATACAGGTGTTTATTAACAGTTGTCTACGCAAAATACTTCAGATCCGTTGGTCAGACACTCTCAGCAACAACCTACTGTGGGGGAGAACAAATCAGATCCCAGTGGAGGAAGAAATCAGATTGAAGCGCTGGAAGTGGGTGGGATATACATTGAGGAAAGCACCAAACTGCGTCACGAGGCAAGCCCTCACATGGAATCCTCAAGGTCGAAGGAGAAGTGGTAGACCAAAAAACACATTACGCCGAGAAATGGAGATAGACATGAGAAGAATGAACAAGAATTGGATGGAACTAGAAATGAAGGTCCAGGACAGAGTGGGTTGGAGTATACTGGTCTTTGGCCTATGCTCCATTAGGAGTAATAGGCGTAAGTAAATAAATAAGTATATATGTAATTACATAATTCAATGAACGTTATTGTTTATTTTTCTACATAGGTCATAGTAAACTTTTAACGAAACATGTTATTACTGATTTATTAAATAGTAGGCAGTCTTGTATCGTATAATTTATTTAAGAAAGATTATGAATTTCATTCACGTTGTACTCAGACTACTGTCTTGTATAATGATTTCGTCGATATTACATCAATTTGCCATAGAAAAGTAACAAAAGCCGTCAACAAGTTTATCCATAACCTGATATAGAATACAGATAATAATTGAGTCTTTCGATAAATGAATTTAACTACGAAAACCGATTAATTTGAAGGAAAGAATGTCGATAGTCAACTTTAAAAAAACAAGTTCACACCGATATATTCTTAATAAGAAACATGAACGTTTCAATCATTTTCTTTTAATATAATACTTAAATTCATGAGTCGATTAAAGCTAAACTAGTATGGAAAACCTGCAATCATTGAATGATCGTTTTGTCCTAGGATAGGACTATTCAGCAGTGCTCATCCATGATTTCTCATGCGGAACACGAACTCAGAACCTTCGGTTTCACGCACCAACGTTTAAATTTCAATAAACATATGAAATCAAGTATTTTCAATACATTTAACAGATGAGCTCTATGTGTAAGTGCATAATTTACACTGGATATCTCATTAGAAGTCATCTAAATAAATCTGTTTCCAATAAACACATTCATCATATATTCTCAATTTAAAAGATTAGTACAAATATTGTAGATGTTAGAATGTGTAATAAAATCTCTAATAAAATTATGTTCTTCTATACATTATTGACCTATTAAACTAATAGAAAATTCCTTGAAGATATTGAATTCTTCATTCATATTGAATATTGAATGAAATGACCTGCTTCGGTTTGGGTCGCCAAATGCCCTGGTACGGGCCGAGAGTGGGGAGAGTCCGCTCTCCCTCTCGAAATGCTCTCACATGGCCACGCGTATACAGCCCCTGCCAGGGAAGTCCTACTCACTGCCTTCTCGTGTTGGAGGTGTTGTTTACGAAATCGAGAGGACGAAAAGCGAATGTCCGGCGCTTTAACCGTTTACCAAACCAATGGTGCACATGGGCTCCAGTATTCTGCGGGAACAAATGGCGTATGAACCAATCGTTGGTCACCGGCTACCATGGGAGTGCATCTCCTTACGATGCTCTACTGCCTTGTGGGACAGACGTTCAGCTCGAAGGCTCGGAATATGGCCCCTTAAGAAAACCACCTCTTTCGGTCTGGGCACCCGGTCAGTATCACAGCCCTCACACATATCAAATGAGATCTGTATGGCGCATATGTATTTGGTGCCTCCTTGTGCCAATATCTATGTGTTAAAATAAATAATAAATAAATTGAATGAAATGAATGGATAATCTCCTATTCGACTGAATCTCAACATAATTATTATTTAATCAGAATAGTGTTTGTGGAGATTTTAATGATATTGATAATAGAAATCACGAGTCCATATAATGTAGATCACCAATAAAATTCTGGAAGCACTGGATGGTTATTTCGTACTAGCATAGAAATACTCAACAGTGTACATCTACCATCCTTCAATAAAGGGATTGGAACTCAGAACTACCTGTCTCTTGTGCGATCGTTTTACCTCTAGACCACTAAACTCGTTGGCATTCAACGGTATTCATTTCTAACATCAATTGATCCATGAATTTCATGCAACTGATTCTCTTTATGAATTGAAATAAAACCAGAATAAATATCGATGCAGAATCATATGAATTCATTATATTTTGTGGTTTTCTTATCAGCCGCTTACAACAAAATATGTTTTAGAAATTTACATTGAGATAAAAAATAGTATGGAACAATTGACATAAGTGAATGTAAAGGATTGGAATGACAAATGTTATCAATGATAACTATATATTAGATGGTGGTTGGAGGTAGTCCACAGGAAACCCTGGACCGGGGTTTCGTGCTACCTGGCACTCGTCAGCAAGGTGTACCTGTAATCTTTGAGGGAACTGGTGCTCCCTGGCGGATTCGATAGTTTGCACAGTGTCGAGTCACCTAGACTGGTGGCCACATTGCAACATGGTCGATAGCATTCGATCTGAACTAATAATAAAGACTAGACACGCATGACACTGGTCACCACCCAGTGACCAATCAATTGTGATAACCATATATATATATGGCAAAATGATGAATGTACTTTATCTAAACACTATTTATCATGACCAGTTATCTTGTTAGATATAAAGAAATGATACATAAGTTACATATGTATAGATGCCTTATAATAATTCTAAATGTGACATAATCAATACTTTACATATAAATGAATCTAATACGATCTATCAATGAATGTCCCTTAAATAGGAGATCTATTATTCTTGTTTAAATGTAATATAATATTATAACAGAAGAAAATTTATCTTTGGTACATCTATATATGTGCTGTGAAGAAATATAAAAAAAAAATACAAAAAGTGTTCTTATTTGTTTCTAGCCCTGTTACTTTATTCAATATAAGCTATGAAGACGTACATACACACACACACACACTGCACACAAACGCACACGCGCGCACATACACATACACACACACACAAAGAGAGACACAATGATCCTATTTTAAAATTGCACTTAAAAGATGATATATTTTTGTGTACATAGTCGTACGATCAAGTTTAATATGTTTGTCGTGTATTGAATTGTTTGTCTATATGGAATGTGTGTTCTAGTGTGTATGTGTGTGTGTGTGCGTTAGTGAGTGTTTATGTGTAAATGTGCCTAATGTAATTTTGTCTAATGTAACTTATATTCTTCAATTGTGTAAAAGTTCATGGTCATATGAAGTAAAAATTTCCTTCATTTATTATTGAAATAAAAACTTTTAATAAAACATTATTATTATTATTATTATTATCAGAAGGGGTTGTATGGAGATTTTAGTCATTTCAATACTTGAAATCATGAGTCAATTGAAGCTAGACCACCATGAGAAATTTGGAAGCACTGGACGGCCGTTTCGTCCTAGTATGGGACTCCTCAGTAGGGCTCATCCACGATCCCGTCCCCCGTGAGATCCGAACCCAAGACCTATCAGTCTCGCTCCAGGCGCTTAACCAATTAGACCACTGAGCCGGTATCCAACGGTGTAAATGTCTAACTTCAACTAATCCACGAAGTTGCGCCACCGTCCCATACTAGGACGAAACGGCCGTCCAGTGCTTCCAGGTTTTCCATGGTGGTCTAGCTTCAATTGACTCATGATTTCAACTATTGAAAAAAAACTTATTATTGTATGTAACTTTGTTAACCAATCAATAATTAATATTATGAATGGATTAATGTTAGACCAGAATTTAAAATCTGGAAGTACTGAACGGTCGTTTTGTCTTAGTATGGGATTTCACAGCAATACGCATCCATTATCAAGTACATGGGATCTGAACACAGGACCATCGGTTTTCTGTAATACTGAGAAGTCTCATACTAGGACGAAATGGTCATTCAGTGTGTCCAGATTTTCAATACTAGTCTAAAATTGATTGACTTATGACCCTAATCAGAATTCAACAATCTCCATTAACCTATACTGATAATAAATAATTTTAGATAATATTCATAAGTGATTAATCTCTATTGCAGTATTTACTAAAACTCAAAAAACAATATATAGTATTTTGCTCTAGTATGAGACACCTTAACATTGTGTAACACGACACCAGTGCAGGTCGAACCCAGGAATTCCAGGTGGGGAGGGGAGTCAGCTCTTCCTCTCGAAATGCTGTTACATAGCAACGCGTATATAGCCTCTGCCAGGGAGGTCCTACTCATCGCCTTCTCGTGGCGAGGGTGTTGTTTACGAAATTCAGAGGGCGATAAGTGAAACTCCGGCAATTTAACAGGGTTTGTGGACACGGTGGGTTCACCTAGGGGAGTTTGGAAACCACTATCCTGAAGGAACAAATGACGTATGAACCTATTGTTGGTCACTGTCTACCATGGGACTGCATCACCTGACATTGCCCTACTGCCTTGTCGATCAGACATTTAGGTCGGATACTCCGAGTGTGGCCCCCTACGGAAACCACCTGCTTCGGTCTGGGCACCCTGGCAGTATCGCAGCCTACAATCAAATTTGATGAGATGACAAATATTTCACAAAATGCTTTGCTCGCTCCAGTCAGAACTCAGACATTTAACTTTCATTTGATAACACGCATTATTATTACTATCTTTCAAATACTACATCACATATCTACCTATATTCTCACTTTATGTATCCCTATGTTTTAACTTATACATCAGATCGCTCATGGTGGAAACTCTGTTCTATCTAAACGATCTCTAGTCACTTCCTGGTCGAAAGTTGAATGCTTCCACCGAATACGAATACTGGAACAGTATTCTTCAAACTACGTACACCATTCAAACTGGCTTCTTTTGTGTGGCGCGTATGTATCTGGTGCCCCCTTGTTCCACTATTTGTGTGTCCAAATAAATAAATAAATGTTGTGTCGGGATACACAAATACAATTCCAATTCAAGAGCGATTGTGACCTAATACTATTTTAATAATGTTTGTTACACATTTGATTTATCCTAACTCCACCGGTCACATTTTCTTATTAAAACTTTAAGTTTATGTTCAATTGATTTAATGTCAACCTAAATGAAACCAGTCTGTGACGAACATAACATACAAATTAATCATTCGGAAGGGGGCCACATCCGAAGCATTCGATCTAAAGGTCTGATCCACAAGGTAGTGGAGCATCGTAAGGAGATGCAGTCACATGGTAGCCGGTGACCAACGATTGGTTCACATGCCATTTGTTCCTTCAGGATACTGGAGCCCATGTGCACCATTGGTTTGAAATTTTGGTTTTCCAACTTCCCTAGGTGGACCCTCCGTCATTCCAATTTCATAAACAACACCTCGCCACGAGAAGGTAGTGAGTAAGACTTCCCTGACAGAGGCTATATACGCGTGGCCGTGTGAGGGCATATGAAGAGGGAGAGCGGACTCTTCCCGCTCTCGGTCGTACAAGTTACAAATAATTAGATATTTAGTAATGTTGCCAAAATCATAAGTTTTTAATTATGATCATTTAAATATGCGATGACGTAAATACTTCTAAATTGTGAAATTTATCAGAGTCGTTTACTTACTTCTGTTACCCCTTATCGAGAAGCATAAGCCACTCACCATCATTCTCCATCCAACTCTGTCCTGGACAATCCTTTCCAGTTGCTATCCACCCTTTTTCATGTCTGTTTCGAGCTCTCAACATAGTATGTTCTTTGATCTTCTTCTTTTCTATTTTCCTTCAGGATTCCAAATAAGCGTTTACCTTATGATGCAGTTTGATGATTTCTTCAGAGTATGTTCTATTCATTTTCATCATATTTTCTTAATATCTTCTTTAGATCAAAACTGATTTGTTCTCTTTTTAACAGTAGGCTGTTTCTAATGATATCTAGGCAACGGATATAAATACTGATGTAGTCATTTACTAGAGAAACATAATTTTTGCGCTTTTCTTTTCTAACTAAATAGAGTTCAATTTCTTTTAAATGATCTTCTATTGTATATGTTATAATATGTTGTATGGAAGATTTCAATTAAGGATTAATTTATAAACAGATTCCTACTGAACAAATTTATTAGAATGATTAATGAGACTATCATTTATGGACGACTATTGACTAACATTGAAGTGATCTTGAGAGTGTTCATCTAATAACTAGGACTAAATGAAGGTTATGAAACATTGTAAAGGGGATTTCGTGGCAAAATTTGAGACCTGTTATCATATACACTTGATTGGTTCCTTCATAAATTATAATCTCAATGATACATCTTAAAATCAAGATCATATTTTCTGTTTGTATATGTTATAAATAAAATCATATTGATTTATGTATTGAATAGGATCCGGAAGTCAATCATATATGAATAGAAAAATCGATATATTACACCAAAAAATCAATCAAATTTTATATACATGTAACCATCTGACTTCTATTTCTTTATGAGTATTAGCAACATAAGGTTAAAAATTAATATAGTAAAACTTTTAGTTTTGTATGGTAACAAAATGTGATAGTTTAAAGTATTTAAATTATAGTACAAACTAGGAATTCTTTGAAATAAAACAATTTAAACGAAAAGTATTGTATTTAGAATTCGAAACCAAATAGTCATCAAGCCCTCAAATGACCTGGTACAACCGAAAGCGGAGAGAGTTCGCTCTCCCTCTTGAAATGCTCTCATATAGCCATGAGTATATAACCTCGGTCAGGGAAATCCTACTCACTGACTTCTCGTGATGGGGGATGTTGTTTACGAAATTTAGAGGACGAACAGCGAATGTTCGACACTTTAACCATGTTGGTGGATACGAAGAGTTCACCTAGAGGAATAGGAAAACCACAATTCCAAACCAATGGTGTAGTTGAGCTCCATTATCCTGAGGGAAAAAATGGCGTGTGAAGCAATTGTTGATCACCGGCTACTATGTGACTACATCACCTCACATTGCTCTACTGTCTTGTGGATCAGACGTTTAGATCGAAGGATCCGGATATGGTCCCCTACGGAAACCACTTGTTTCGGTTTGAGCACTCAGGCAGTATTACAGCCCTCACACAAATCTCTTTCGATTTGTGTGTTGCATATGTATTTGGTGCCTCCTTGTACCAATATCTATGTGTTCAAATAAATAATAAAAATAGTCATCAAGTATAAGACAATCCTCAGTTCATACAAACACCACACAAAGTTTCTTTTCTACAATAGTATCTAACCGATTCATTCAATACAATGAATGTTATTCGACCAGAATTGAAGTAATTTTAAACAATTTGAATATTGATTACTAAAATCCATGGTTACTAGTACTTAGAGATGTAGCTTTCTATGCATTGTATTAAGTAACCCCAGATAGACTATGTGATATCTGGAGATAACATGAAAAATGTAGTATGAGCATAAGAGCATTACATTGAGTTAATTGAATCATTTAATTAATCATAAACAACTCATTCATATACCTATCTGAGTTCATCTGACTAATGATAAATATATATGATTTGTATGTTTTACTTTTTTTGTTAACTATATTGGAAATTAAATTTACTACACAATCACAATCCTCCTAATCTGCATATATCAGTTGGTTAAATGTTGAAAGTCTGAACAATAACCGAATCATATAATAAACGATTTCCATATCATTAAAATTAGACAACTCCATAAGATTAATTGAACTGTTAGATGAATATTTAAGTGACCAAATTAAGGTTCTTTATTTACAACGAATTCAAGAAACGGATAATAACTACAGATCTTTATTCAAGAAGAAACAGGATAGATTGTTATTAAAGGACTTAAGGATCAGTTTTTCACTATTTCATTCAAAGTATCATTTTAGATTCAGTTTTTTTTTTGTTTTTTTTTTCTGAATACCATCTTACTTGGTAATAATATGACGTCGCTCAAATTAATCATCTTCTCTTCAACTTTCTTTGAATGAATCTGTGATGGTTACCATACTCAACCTATTCATTTAATCCTTGACGATAAAGAACAATATACATTTTTCTTACATTTGTATAGAAATTCAAAAACTATCGGTTTTATGTTAACTTATTATCTTTATTGAGCTTACTTACTTACTTACTTACACCTGCTACTCCTCGTGAAGGAGCATAGGCCGCTCACCAGCATTCTCCATCCAACCCTGTCCTGGGCAATCCTTTCAAGCTCTTTCCAGTTCTTATTCATCTTTTTCATATCTGCTTCTATTTCCCGACGTAATGTGTTCTTTGGCCTTTCTCTTTTCCGCTTCCCTTCAGGATTCCAAGTTAGCGCTTGTCTCGTAATGCAGTTTGATGATTTCCTCAATGTATGTCCTATCCATTTCCATCGTCTTTTCTTAATTTCCTCTTCAGCTGGAAGCTGGTTGGTTCTCTCCCACAAAAGGCTGTTTCTGATGGTATCCGGCCATTTATTGAGCTATTTATTGACATTTTTCTCGTAGAACATCTAAGAACTAAAATGTCAAGTTCATCATCGGTTCTAAACTAAACATTATTGATTCATAAATTCACTTGATATTTGTTTTATTTGAATCTTTCTATTGATATTTAGGACTGCAATGGATCTGTTTCTTATTGATAATATGTGCATACTATACGTATTGTTTCGATATCGTCTTACTTCTCAAGTATTATAAGTAATATCGAGGCAATCTACACAGTATACATATATGCCAACAAGAGACTGATCAATTACAATCGTAAATAATAAAAAGGGGTTGATACACTTAAACAACACCAAGTGAATATAACTTTACTTCATTACACAAGAAGGTGGCTATCAGGACTCAATAGTTAAATGGGTAACACGATGTAATTTGAAACGAACGGCAATGAGTTCAAGTCGCGAAGTGAAGATCAACTCTCAATTACAGGTACGTTCAGCTGACGAGTCCTAAATAGGACGAAGTGATACCTGTCCTGTATTTCACTGCTAATCACTATCCATCTTTGCTTATAATTATTGATTAGTGTTAGTGACTAAAGTTTGAAATATTTGATAAATTAACAATGAATTACGCAATCACTGATACATGTAATCCAAATGAAACTACATTTTCTAAACGAAAAATGAATGTGATAGTAGAAATTTTACTTCATTAATCAATACTTTTAGTTGATTTATGTAATAGAATTTCAATCTCTTATGTAATTGTTTACGACAAAAATAACAATTTACTATTGACTTAATCCTTAATAAACGAAAAGACAAATTAAGCTTGAATATGAACAAAGGGCTTTCGATATCGTTCACAAAAACTTAACCTCTAAACCACTAAGCCGGCCAACATTCAACAGTGTTAATGTTTAACTTCAACCAATCCATAAAATTGCGCTACCATCTTCCATTGTACTGAGATACCTGTCTCTGCCTCTTTCCACTGGTCACAGAATCTCACTGGAACTGTGAGAATTCCCTCACGAAGTTAGTCACTAGTGAGCACATGGTGATATAACATCAATCGGTTCATGATCTCAATCAAAAACTTAATAATCTCCACAACCACAATAATGATAATTAACATGTGCTCACTAGTGAATAGCTTTGTGAGGGAATTCTCGGAGTTCTTATGAGAAGCCGTGACCAGTGGAGCTAATCTGTGTTGAACAGAGACAGGTATCTCAGTACAATAGAAGATAGTAGAACAATTTCGTGAATTGCTTGAGGTTGAGCATTAACAATGTTGAATGCCGACCGGCTTAGTAGTCTAGAGGTTAAGTGTTCACACGCGAGACTGAAGGCTCTGGGCTCGAATCCCATGAGCGGGACCGCAAATGCGCACTACTGAAGAGTCCCACAATAGGACGAAACGGTCGTCCAGTGTTTCCAGGTTTACAATGGTGATTAAACATCAATTGGTTCATCACCTCAATCAATCAATCAATCAATCAATCAATCAATATAATGAAACAGTTATCATTTTCTGCATCATCTTAAGAATGAATCATTAAAAAAATGTGTATTTCAGATCAGTAAACATAAAATTATGTGAATAGTTTAAAGTTTTCAAAATATCAACCCATTAACATTGTACTTTATGTTAGATGAATTGTAATAGAACTTCTATGATGCATTGAACTTGTCAACTGAATTACATCGTTATGTAATATTGTAAAATTTCAATGTAACACGAAAATTGATTTAAAAGAATTTATCGATCATATAAATTAGTTACCATAAGATAGTAAATTCAATCAAAGACCTCCTTGTAGCGTTGTGAGGATTGTTAGAGCAGCCTTATTCACTAACCTGGATGGACACAGTTTAATGATGTGTATTATCAAATAAATGTAAACATAAAGTATTAGAGAACTTGATACAAACTATTATTATTGGTACAAGGAAGTACCAAATACATATGCGCCACACAGATCTCACTTGATATATGTGAGGGCTGTGATACTTTCCGGATGCCCAAACCAAAGCAGGTGGTTTTCTTAGGGGGCCACATCCCGAGCCTTCCACCTGAATGTCTGGTCCACAAAGCAGTGGAGCATCGTGAGGAGATGCAATCACATGGTAACCGGTGACTAACGATTGGTTCATGTGCCATTTATTCCTTCAGGATACTGGAGCCCATGTGCACCATTGGTTTGGAATTGTGGTTTCCAAACTCTCCTAGGTGGACTCTCCATATCCACCAAGTCGGTTAAAGCACCGGACATTTGCTTTTCGTCCTCTGAATTTCGCAAACAACACCCACAACACGAGAAGTCAGTGAGTAGGACTTCCGTGGCAGAGGCTGTATACGCGTGGCTATGTGTCAGCATTTCGAGAGAGTGAGCGGACTCTTCCCAACTCTCGGCCGTACCAGGGCATTCGGGGGCTGATACAAACTGTATATTAACATACAACAGACTGGCTGTTGTTGTTTTATATCGATTGATTATGAAGTAGTAAAGAATATCATTTATTATCAGAAGGGGTTTTGTGGAGATTGTAGTAATTTCAATGGTTAAGATCATTAGTCAGTTGAAGCTAGACCACCATGGAAAACCTGGAAGCACTGGACGGCCGTTTCGTCCTATTATGGGACGTCTCAGCAGTGCGCATCCACGACCTCGCCCCCTGCGGGATTCGAACCCAGGACCTACTGGCTTCGCGGGCGAGCACTTAACCACTGGACCACTGAGCCGGCATCCAACGGTGTTAATGTCCAACTTCAACTAATCCACGAAATTGAGCGACACATCCACCATTGTCTTCAGTGAGTTACTATCCCACAACAGACCTGGTTGAACTCCACTGGTCACTACTTCTCACTAGAACTCCAGGATATACCTCTTGAAGCCAGTCACTAGGGAGCATATGTTGATTATTATCAGAAGGGGTTTTGTGGAGATTGTAGTAATTTCAATGATTAAGATCATGAGTCAGTTGAAGCTCAGTGGTCTAGTGGTTAAGTGCTCGCCCGCGAAGCCAGTAGGTCCTGGGTTCGAATCCCGCAGGGGGCGAGGTCGTGGATGCGCACTGCTGAGGAGTCCCATAATAGGACGAAACGGCCGTCCAGTGCTTCCAGGTTTTCCATGGTGGTCTAGCTTCAACTGACTCATGATCTTAATCATTGAATATCATTTATGTTTAGTCCTTTCAATTGACAGCTTTTAGTCAATTAAATTGATGTCTGGTCATCATTATAAATGAATCAACAATATATACATATACACTGAATTCTCATTTGATATGGTTGAAAATCAATCACAAATTGGATAAATCAGATTTAAAGTCTTATATTATGAGATTAAGTGACTCTAAATTTGGATCGTACATCTACCATAATTCACCTAGTGATTAAAGATTCACCTCAATGACAAGTACTGACTAGAACAAAACCTAGTTAAAAGGTTTACTATCTTCAATTACCTAACATATGAACTATTGCATATCAGTTTGGTTGTTTAAAGGATACATGTTCACCAATTCAAAATCTTAAATTTAAGCAGGCTCTTGGTCTTCGTTTGATCACTTACTTACTTACGCCTATTACTTCCATCGGAGCATAGGTTGACGATCAGCATTTCCCAATTCACTCTGTTCTGGGCATTCCTTTCTAGTTCTATCCAATTGTTGTTCATTCTTCTCATGTCTATCTTCACCTCCAGGCGTAATGTGTTCTTTGATCTTCCTCTTCTTTGACACTGAGGATTTCATATGACGACTTGTCTTGTGACGCAGTTGGGTGCTTTCCTCCTATCCACCTCCATTGCTTCTTCTTGATTTCTTTCTCCACTAGAATCTGATTTGTTCTCTCCCACATTAGCCAACGTATCCGAAGTATTTTACATAGACTATTGTTACTAAACACTTGTATCTTTTGAATGATAGCTTTACCTGAAGCCCCTCTAGGGCTCCTACTAATCCCAAGCTCGGATAAAGGAAAACGGTTAGGCATGGGGGTTGACGACCTCATCTAGTAGAAAACTAACGCACTTTAATGAGAAAAAAAAACGCTAACCATAAAAAAAAACAATCCAAGTGACTAATCTACATTGTTTATTCAAATGACCTAATATGTCTCATTTGAAAAAAAAACAATCTTTCGATTGTTCGATAATTCACTCAAATACTTTTACAAAAATAGACTCTTAAAATCAATATCAATTCGATCAAATATTTTTCAGTCAAGAGAAAAAATTTTTTTATTTAAACTTGGTTCTTATTACTTAGTAACATTAACTGAGAAAACCAATGTGTTGATCAATTATTTCTTCTTTGTATAGTGTTCTTCACTAGATTATGGTAATTGCCCCTGAATGCCCTGATACGGCCAAGAGCGGAGAGAGTCCGCTCTCCCTCTTGAAATGCTCTCACATAGCCACGCGTATATAGCCTCTGTCAGGGAAATCCTACTCACTGCCTTCTCGTGTTGAGGGTGTTGTTTACGAAATTCAGAGGACAAAAGGCGAATATCCGGTGGTTTAACCGACTTGGTGGATATGGAGAGTCCACCTAGGGGAGTTGGAAAACCCTGACTCCAAACCAATGGTGTAGGTGGGCTCCAGTATCCTGAGGGAAAAAACGTCGTGTAAACCAATTGTTGGTCACCGACTACCATGGGACTGTATCTCCTTGTTATGCTCCACTGTGTTTTGGATCAGACGTTTAGATCGAAGGATCCGGATATGGTCCCCTACGGAAACTACCTGTTTTGATTTGAGCACCCGAGCAGTATCACAGCCCTCACACAAATCGAACGAGATTTGTGTGGCGCATATGCATTTGGTACCTCCTTGTAATAATATCTATGTGTTCAAATAATAATAATAATAAGCTTATGGTCATACCTTAGAAGCTAAGCTTAAAATCTTTGGATTTGCTGATGATCAGGACACAAATAAGCAAGTGATTTAGAATCAAGTGGTTGACAATTGTCAAGAGGAAACTTTGCTTGTGTTAAGGATGCTAGATTGCCAGAAACCATTTAACAAAACGTCTCATTTTTGGAGTTAAAAGCACCTATTTTTACCTTCAGTTTGTATTTCCCAATAGGAAGGACCTTAATGTCAACAGTTCGTTTCATTAATTGCTACTCTATTTTTTGAGGTTTTTCAAGGATACTTTCGACCTGTATATATACGCATGAGGTGTATGCTCGTTTTTTCAAGTTTCTGGCTACTTGTGGAATATATATTCTCATTTAGCTGAATCTGGTCTTCTCTCCATAGTTAGCAAGGTCGAGAGGCAAAGGAATAACTTAGTTTGTCCTGTTATAATCTCTTGAAATTTAACAGCTCGACATAGTTATATCCAAGTTAAAAATAATCAAAAAACGTATCTGTAATCTTTAAACGACTGATATGCTTTATAGGATTCAAACAGTTGTCAATCAACTTCAAAGTTTAAAATGGTTTCACTCAGCTGTTCCAGCTTCTACTGACGTACTGTAGGACCGATATATTTATACCTGGCCTATGATTAAGTAATGATCAATATCATGTTTTTCTAGACAAACTATTTACAACCACTCAACATTTCAGCATTGTATATGGGATGTTGATTTACTTAAAATGGTGGGCACATTGCAACATGATTGATTGTTACTTTACATCTAGAAATTTGGGAGCCGCTGAAGTAGCTCATTCATAGATGATATTTGTTGATAGCTTTAGATGACGGGAAGCATCATCGATGAACAAGGACTATCAGATGCAGACGTAAAGATAAGAATTGGCAAAACAAAAGCTGCATTCCTACAACTGAAGAACACATGGAAGGAACTCAAAACAATTGTCTGACAACTAATATCAAATTCACAATCTTCAATACAAACATCAAGACAGTTCTATTGTACGGAGCTGAAACTTCGAGAACTACTACAACCATCATCAAGAAGCTACAAGTATTCATAAATAGTTGTCTAGGCAAGATACTCAACATCCATTAGCCAGATACCATCAGTAACAGCCTTCTGTAAGAGAGGACAAACAATCTCCCAGCTGAAAAATAAATTAGAAATAAACGTTGGAAGTAGACAGGAGATTCATTGATGAAATCACTAAACTAAATCACGATGCAAGCCTTAACTTGGAATCCTGAAGGGAAACGGAAAATAGGAAGACCATAGAACACATTACATCAGGAAATAGAATCATATATGAAAATGATGAATAACAACTGTAAAGATCTGGAAAGGATTGCCCAAGACAGAGTTGGATGACATGTGCTAGTGGGCTGTCTATTCTCTTCGACGAGGAGTAACAGACGTAAGTAAGTAAGTTTAGATGACTAAAATGAAGTTTCAAATGAAAACTTCACTGACACATTTAATGAACGGAAATATTCTAGAGAATGCCAAGTATAACACTTTTATTAAACATTGAAAAATGATTATCCGATCTCCGTTACTAATTTGTAAATAAATTATTTCAGACTATGAATATTATATAGATGAATCATGGAATTATCATTTGTGTTACTCATCTTTCTTCTCGGATTTTCGGGATTTTTTCAATGTTTCGTTACGATTTAGAATAAGTATGAGTTATATAAGCAAAGATGAATACTGGAATACAAGACGCGTGCCACTTCGTGTTATTTGGGACTCGTCAGCTGGATTCACTAGCGTCTCAGAGTTTATGTTCACTCTGGGACTCGAATCCAGTACCGTTCTCTTCGAACGCTATCGTGTTATCTACTTAACTGTTGAGTCCTGATAACCACTTGCTTGTGTAATGAAGTGAAGTTATATTCACTTGTTTTTTACTTATATCTTTCTATTGTTATTTAGAACTGCAATTGATCAGTTTCATGTTGGTATATATGCTAGCCACTATCCAACTTTGCTTATAAAGCTAGTGACCTAAGGCAATATCGAGGTAGTCCGCACAGGATGCACAGTCCTAACAATAGGAAGATACAAGTAAATAACACCAAGTGAATATGAGTAGTATAGTTACAATATTTATAAACTGTGTGCTACATTAGCTGCCAATTGCACTCTAACTACATTATACTCGAACTACATATATCCTGGGACCACCGAGTAAGTAACTCAGTTGTTAGGAAACGGGTACTAGGTAAGGATGGCAAATCAATTGATGAAGTAGTGAGACTTCATCAGTTGAGATGACTGGGACATGTGTTGCGCATGTCAAACCACCGACTGCCCCGACGTGCTATGTTTTATGGTGTAGGAATAGGTTGAAAGAAAGCTAGGGGCGGCCAGACCAAAACATGGCACAAATCCATGAAGTCACTGACAAGTGGACTGAGCCATGTTGGGAACCGCGAGATGATAGCAACCGATGGTTAGAGACCTTGAATGACATGGCTCAAAATCGTTTGCAATGGCGCAGGTGCATCCAATCTTTGTGTTCTCTCAAACTCTAATCTTCTGAATTCTCCATGTCGTTTATTTTCTTTCCCAATTTATTCCACTGGACTATACTCCTTAAATAACATCATCAAACCTTAATGTTCCCTATCACTGCTTATATTTTCAGTACCTCTACTACTACGGGACTTGAATCAATAACTGAATCTCTGTGTTAATGTGGTATGGCAACTCGAACTGATGTACGTACGTACGAAGTTCCACGTTGTTACTGACTGACTGATTGACTAACTACATATGTATTACAATATATGATAATGATACTGTCTAGAATAACAAGTAAATTTTCATGAATAAAGCCTTATATTCAATGAATTCAACAATAAAAACAGCTAAGATTATTTAACTGAATTATAATTTTTCATTATCATTTAAACTAGTTAGGATATTTCAAATGAATAGATTGAAGGTATCAAACAGGAACTAACTGTTTAACCACCTTTACCCCCTACTTCAAACACACACACACATCACTCGAATACCTTTTCAACTGAGGTTCATAGTCGACTAGGTTTATTTCTGAATTCTACGATATGTGAAACTACATACACTTGAAGTTAGTTCCATTTTATGTATACTCGAAGCAACTCATAGAACAAGGCAGAAGCAATGAATTAACTGAACTCGATATTAGAAAATATTTATCAGATTATGTTATTACACTTTCTATCTTTTTCGCTTAAAGTATGAATCGCTTTCAAATAAAGTATATTTGCTATCACTGTAGTTACTATGTTACCGACTTCTATGTCAAACAACATAGATCTTTGCCATTTATTCAGAATAATATACTTGAGTTTGAATACTTTCGGTCTTTGATTAGACAGAAGTGACTTCCCTCAAGATGTGTTGATATGGTCCCAATGAAAAGTCATAACTGGCGAAGGTCAAACATGTGAGAATTGAAATATTCATCACAAATGGGTAGTTATAAGGTCGTTAGGGCCAACTGGTGAACTCGCTAGAATAGCATAGGAGACCTATCCTGAGAGAAATTCTCTAGAACAGAACGTTTACTGCATCACACGTCTTTTGAGTTCATCTACTTAAAGTACTTTCAATTTGATTATCTACATTAAACTCAATATTACAGGTACACCTTACTGATGAATGCCAAGTAGCACGAAATCTAATGTTTCCTGTTGACTACCTCCAAATAGTGTATGCAATGTTGAGTCACCTAGACTAGTAACCATATTGCAACTTGGTCGATATGAATCTAGCTACACTAAAAATAACCTGACACATATGTGGCATCGATCACAACCCAATGATTAATCAATTGTATAAACAAGTATAATGTGTTCATTCATTTTATGTTAAAATCATACTCGACTCTAGTAGCCTATTCATTATGTCAACATAATTATTTAATGATTAAAGTCCATTTAAATAAAGATTAAGTTATCTCCTGGATGATGAGCAATTAATAGAAACAGGTTATTAACAGTTAACGACTGATTAGTTTACAAAAGAAAAAAGCTTAAAGAATTTTCGGCACTTTAACAATCAGATCAATAAGAAATCAATAAATATATCTATCTATCTATCGAAAACTACCCAATTTATTGACTATTTAGAAGAACCGTATATAAATATAAGGTCAAAAATCAGGTCAAATAGGGATAACTGTCAAAATAAACTGTGCAATCAATGACAAGACAAATGTCAATAATAATCAGTCAAAATAAAAGTTCGACAGAATAAATTATTAATCATATATTCAAGAATTAGAATAGCTTATTTCTCAATATAAAAGGGAGGGGGGGGTTGTGAAGATGATTAAGTTTTTTGATTGAGATCATGAACCGATTGATGTTAGATCATGGTTGGAAACCTGAAAGCATTAGACGATCATCCGATTCATGATCTCAATCATAGCTTATTTCTATCAACATTGATGATAGTATCTAAGATGAAAATAGAAATTTGTTATTTAAACCAACCGGTTGAGAATATATAACTCCAATATAATAAAAAAAAAAAAACAACTAAAATACCACACTATCGAACTTCGTTAACGAAGACAACATATTCATACTATTATTGTAACCGGTTTAAAAGAAGCAGTAACTTACATGAAGTGTTTTTGTTGAAAATATGATAAGCTCAACCATTCTCTTAATCATATCACTAGATTTGAATCTTATCTTAATTTCGAGTTATTGGACAAAATATTTACTCGAATGTTATTCATAAGACTTACTCTACTGGAACGCATAAATATTGGTAAAAAGGTTAACCGAATACATATGCGCCACACAAGTCACTTGATTTGTATGTGGGCTGTGACACTGTTCGGGTGTCCAAACCGAAACAGGTGGTTTCTGTAGGGAGCCACACCTAGAGCCCTCAACCTAAAGGTCTGATTCACAAGGCAGTGTGGCAACTTAAGGAGATACAGTCCTATGGTAGTCGGTGACCAACGATTAGTTCACATGTCATTTGTTCCCTCAGGATCTTGAGCCCATGTACACCATTGGTATGGAATCAGGATTTTTCAACTCCTCTATGTGGACCCTCCGTATCCACCAACCCTGTTAAAGTGCCGGATATTCATTTTCTGATCTCTCAATTTCGTAAACAACACACCTTCTACGAGAAGGCAATGAGTACGACTGCTTTGTCAGTGTCTGTATATGCCCAGCCATGTGAGAGCGTTTCGATAGGGAGAGCAAACTTTCCCCACCCTCGGCCGTGTCAGGGAATTTGGGGCTATAATACTATATCTAATAATTGGTATGTCATAAATAAATTGAAAGTCATGCGTACACCATATATCTCAGAGAACAAAATTCCATCAAAATAGCTGACTGAATAAATACAATCATCCACAAAATTGTATATTTCAATCTGCTTGAATTTTTATAGGAACTATGTTACGTCATTATATACTGACATGAATAGAGAATATCCACCTTAGGTGAAATACCTGTTATAGATTTTCCAATACATATACTTCTATCCAAACAAATTAACGGTTTGTACTATGATATCTATATAGAGAGAGGGGGAGGGGTATTATTTAGTTACCGCATAGTATTATAAGCAAAGATGGACAGTGGAATCCACGACGTGTGCCACTTCGTTCTATTTGGGACTCGTCAACTGAATGTGCCTGCATCTCAGAGATGATGTTCACTCTGGAACTCGAAATCAGTACCGTACGCTTCAAACACCATCGCGTTATCCACTTAACAACTGAGTCTTAATAGGCACTTGCTTGTGCACTGGGTTTGAGTCCCGGATTGATAATCAACTATGAGATGCAGGTAAATCCAACTGACGAGCCCTAAATAGGGCAAAGTGGAACGCGTCCTAAATTCCACTGCTAGCCACCATCCATATTTGCTTATAGTAATTGAATATTGTCCAGACTTTATATTGCATGTCACCTGGACAATATAAATAGACAACTTGTATTGAATGAAAAGCACAACAATATTGACCAGTTAGAAAACAGTTGATCCCATTTTATAACGTAATAGTCAGTTGAATAAACAAACGGAAATTATCTACAAGAGCTTAACTCCAAAGTACAGATGCTTATGTTTATTACTACAACGAACCCTATTTTGATAGAATAATTTGCATTATCTCAGACTAAAAGACTATATTCATTAAGCCATATCCACTTTACGAGAAAACAGATCGTGTCATCAAAGCACACCTCATACAAATCATTGGTTTGTACTGAACTAATCCTACCGATAAACATCCAATATGCCAATTATTTCAATTGACTTTACATTACGTACGCCATATAGACACGTCAGTTATTTAGAAATATCAACTAGAACGAAACCTAAATCGAAGATTTCCTATTGACTTCTACTAACCATCTAATAAATTAACATATAATGTATTTGATGTCAAAGCACTTAAAATAGTGGCTACATTAACACTAGACAAATAAGATCTGATCTGTACTATAGAAATAGATAAACATGCAAACAGTCATCAATGAATAATCTGTTATAAACATCCCGATCCTATAGAATATTGAAATCAAAATATCACAGGGAATATCAGTTCCGTCAAACATTACAAGTAGATCTTTCTGACTAGTTCAAGAGTTATCGTTGTCTAACTTCCATCACTAAACATATTAATGATATTCGTTTCGTAATAATAATTCACAATCACTAATTAAAAAGAATTTATTTAACAATTAATAGCATTATACGGTTATTTTTTATTCACACTAATCAGAAATAAATTTATCATATACACTTATTGTTATATCCTAATGAAGATTAACTTATCAGTGATTTCTGAGAACTGTTAATGAATTTATTATTATTAATTGAACACAGATATTGGTAGAAGAAGA
This sequence comes from Schistosoma spindalis, assembly GCA_946903255.1. Classification (NCBI taxonomy): domain Eukaryota; kingdom Metazoa; phylum Platyhelminthes; class Trematoda; order Strigeidida; family Schistosomatidae; genus Schistosoma; species Schistosoma spindalis. The sequence continues at coordinate 20,989,271 of OX336419.1, read as the reverse complement.
CACCGAATAAATATGCGCCACACAAATCTTATTTGATTTGTGAGAGGGCTGTGATATTGCTTGGGTGCCCAAACCGAAGCAGGTGGTTTTCTTAGGGGGCTACACTCGGAGCATCCGACCTAAAGGTCTGATCCACAAGGCAGTGGAGCATAGTAAGGAGATGCAGTCACATGGTAGTCAGTGACCAATAATTGTTTCACACGCCATTTGTTCCCTCATGATAATGGAGTCCATGTGCACCTTTGGTTTGGAATCAGGGTTTTTCAACTCCCCTAAGTGAACTCTCCATATCCACCAACTCGGACATTCACCTTTCTTCCTCTCAATTTCGTAAACAACACCCACGCCACAAGGCAGTGAGTAGGAATTCCCTGGCAGAGGCTATATACGCGTGGCTATGTGAAAGCATTTCGAGAGCGTGAAAAGACTCTCCCCACTCTCGGCCATACCAAGGCATTTGACGTACCTAGACTGTCGTATGCCCAGATGGTGTTCTCGTAACTTTCGGGTTGCCTGATCTGCCAAGGGCGATGGGACAGTGCATGATGCTATTGTTGTGTGCTAGGTTCAAAGAGGATTGTATGGTATATGCGTGCAAATCCGCCACGTTAGTTTAAATTGCCCCCAAATGCCCTGGTTAATCGACTAACATTACAAACATATATATTCCTATGGTATAACTATTCAGTAACTAGATTATGTATATTCATATTCCTGCTATTATAGGCTTCATGTTGACTTAGAGATTATTATTGTACGATTTACTGTTCCTAAATTATACTCAGTTTATTGATTACAGTCTCCCATGTTCACAGCCACTTTTTGGCTTGATCTTGTATAAATGTTATTTCCTATTTTATAGCGTGATACAGTCTGTTTGTCTGGTATATAAACCAATTATGTTGGAAATAAATGATTCGCATAGTGAAAGATATTATTGGCGTTCTGGACTTAACTGGATAAGCTAGGCGAATAAAGGACGCTAGGCTGCACATAACGGTTGAACGTCATTGGTTTAACACAGTGCTAAGATTGTCATAAGTGGTATTTCGATTGTCGAAATATTCATGTGATAATTAGCCGACTTTAAAGACACAACATTTAAAAATACACAATATGAAATCAATTAGTGCATTGTAAACAGTATAATGCTTTTTTTGTGTATTTTTTTTTTTAAGGAAACGAATCTTCAATACAATCAATAAGGAGGTTAATACGTCCGGAAAACACATGTTCTCGCTGAATGTTAACTCTTTGTTCACTAGTGTACCTCTAACTGAAATAAATCTTTGAAAGGTAATTTGTTTTTGTTTTGTCATAGTAGGAGTGAGAATCATAGTTATCATTATTACTATTATTATTATTACCACTAGTATAAGCAACTAAACTAATCACATCCTTATTCATCTTATTTTGTACATTCAACAATAAAACACCATAATAACAATGAACAACAATTAAAAATTAACAAAAAAAAACAAACAAACAGATTGTTACCATCGTCATCACGATCACCATCACCATCAGTGATTGAATCAATTACATAAACAATAAACAAATATATCTTTCTTTTTTCTTCTTCTTCCTTTTTTTTTACTTTTTTTCTCATGGAGACAAACTTAAAAAAATAATTGTTTTTTTTTCTTCTACATAGCAATAAAGATCAAAACAAATAAGATAAAGAACAACTACAAGAAAAAATGTATACAGAAAGAAAAGGAGTACAACAATAGATCCATCAATTTATTTATGAAAGTAAATATTAACATTCAGTCAGCAACCATATAGAACCAAGTACATATATATATGTATCAGTTCAAATTACCATACCTCTAATAGTAATCAAAATTATGTTTAACTTTAATAACAGATAATAAACCATTGAAGAAGAAGGATAATTTATGAATAACCATTAAACTGATAAACAAATAAATGTGACAAATTGTTAAAGATTGAATAAGATTTGGCACTCATGGAACAAATAGTTTTTCTTTTTTTTTTTCTTCTAAATATACTGTAATGATACTAAATCGAAAGTAATTGTTTTTTTGCTCTGGGAAAAAGAAAATAGTAATAAAGACAGGAAGTTATCATAAGAAGCATCGACTAAGCCATGGTATTATCTAGTCTAAATGTTTTTTTCAAGACCAAGAAAAAAATGGTAGTTAGTTAGAGGTACATTTAATTCTATACAGCGGAAGAATGTGTGTATGTGTGTGTGTGTTCCTTCAATGTATTACTATTTCTCAATAAGCAATACAAATGTTGTTTCTTTTTTGTAAACGTACATACGCACAGTTAAATGAATAGTTATACGAATTAAGAAAGACTAAATAAACAAATCAACTATATAGAATTAAATGAATTCTCTATTCAACAAAATAGTTAATTGATAAACTTGTTTATGGTAAAAAATCAGTGTGTGTATGTGTGTGTGTGTGTGCATATAGGAGAAATCAATCTATACCTGTGACCTATAGTTTCTACAATAGATCAATATACAGAAATGAATATACATATACAAAAACCTATTTGTGCGTATATTATCATAAGTTATATAATATATAATCAGTATTAAATTGAAGTCTATAAAAGAATTTCAACTACCATCAAACTCTTTTAATAATAAATTAAAGTGATAAGCTTTATACACTGAAGAATTATAAGTCAAATACAATACAATAAGGAATAATTGTGAACCATATGGTAGAAACAATTTTACACCTTATTTATTATCTGTGTGAATATAGACAGATGTGAATAGATAGATATGCATAAAGAAATAAGCGACTACTATAGGATAAGATATGAGTAATATAGCTGATTGAAGTTAGCCTACTTTTTTAAACGTTATGCAGAAGAAAAAAACATAATCATACACATGAAAGAAAGACTTCTGGTAAATATATTTGAGGCAAGAGATTTCAACAAAAGGGTAATCGATGGAAATGTTCCTCTCTTTCTCTCTCTCTCTCTCTCTTAAATAAATAACAGTAATCTAATCACTAAATAAATAAGTGAATATATCTGTATTCAAGGAAGCACTAATCAATCTTTCTTTATTGATATTGCTTAAGATAGGCATAGAAAAATAAATTTTCATTATAAGAATATTGTATAAATAAATTAAAATAAGAAATTGGATTAATGTAGATTAGATAATTTCAAGAAGGCATAAACAGATAGTTATGTACAGAATATAACAGTTTGTTTATTTATTTTTATTTTATAATAAAGTTGAATAGTAACTGGGTAAGATTGTCCATGATTGAATTCAATAAAGAATTCTAATTACCAACCGTTATACACCTCTCATGAAGGAGGGGGTGTTTGGGCGGGGGGGGGTAACATACACAAATAAATATGTACAGAACATGTATAATAATATAACTATATAAATGCTTCATATTTCTTACTTATTCATTCAAATCCTATTATCAATTGATTTGTATATTCATTAAAAATAAAAACAATTTGTTTATTTCCGTTTTATTTATTGTTTCTTTAATTGAATGTAATGAAATGAATTATATTAATTGTTTACCTTGGTGTTGTTGTTCAAATTGATAAGATGAATTTGATGACCATAATTGATTTTGATTATTTATTAAACTGGATGATTGTATTTCTTTATTGAATGTATTCAATAAACATGGTTCATTATGATTATCATTACCAGCATTACTATTATTAGTAATACTATTATTATTAGTAGTAGTATTATTAGTATTATTACTATTATTGTTATTGTTACTAGTTGATTTCATTAATAAATTCAATTTTATTTTATCATGATTATCTAATAAAGATAATTTTTTTAAATTATTATAATTTTCATTATTGAATTCATTGAATTCTGTTGTATGTAATATAGATGTATCACCACCATTTGATAATTGTGATGGTGTACGATAACGTCTTCGACGTGCTATTATTGCATTATTTGTACATAATATAGGATTTGTGGATGGTCTAGGAACAAATACAATTAATGGTGATGCATAAGAACCATTATTATTATTATTACCATTATTATTGATGAATATATTGGAATCATTTATAATATTATTATTACTATTATGTAATTTAATGATACCATTTGATGCAATTATATCATAGGATGATGTTGAAGACGATGATGATGATGATGAAGAAGAAGGATTAGAATTACAATTATTATTCATCACAGGAGTGATAGGAAAAGATGATTGATTTTCATGGAGTAAATTATTTTTTATTTGTTTATTTGAATCAATAATAATCTCTTTATTATTAGGATAATAATGATTAGATGGATCATTTTCAATACCATTTTCATTACAATGTTGTATAAAAGGAGATGAATGATTATTTACAATATTTGATATTTCTTTATTATGATTAGGATGATTTTTTACATGATAATTAACCTTTAAACATTTAGGATATTTATCATCGGAATCAATATCACTTGATGATTCACAAGGAGGTGGTGGTAATGATTGCTGAGGTGATGTACACGATGAATGAGGTAATAATGTTTGAATAAATGTTCGACGAAAACGTCGACTACTAATTATATGACCAATATCATCATCAGGATTGATTTCATTCGATGGACGTTGTTCAAACACATTATCATCATATGGTGATAAACGATTAGTTTTATTATTCTCTTGAAGTTCAGTTAAACCATTACGATTCCAGTTAATATGTGATCTACTATTACCGTTTGTATTATTATTCACAGAAACAGTGCTTAAACTACGTGATTTATTATAACTACTGTTATTTGAAGTATTGTTATCCCATGGAGTTCGACTACGCCTTGGATTGTATAAACGAGGATTATTTACAAGGATTTGATTTGTACTATTATTAATATTATTTTTATCTGATCGACTAAGTGGACCAGTTGTAGTAGGATTGATTAGACGATTATTTACTGATGGTTTCGACTGATCACAGGATGATGTGAACACTTCATGGCTATTCACAGATGATTTATCGTGATTTTCATTCAAACTATTATTATTATTATTAACACTACGATTACGAGACTGTTGTTGCCAAGATGTAGGTGTTAAACTAAGTCGTTGACGTGATGGCACAGGAACTGGTTTGCAACCGTTAACTACTGAATATCTATGTAACAAATTACAACTGTCATTATCATATGGTGATGATCCATTAGAGTTTGTCAATCTCATAGAATATTTTCCATCATTAGCATTACTGATAGAGAATCGTCTTAAACCTTCTGAATGATGAGAGACTTCATCTAAATTACATCGAATCAACCTTGAACGACGTCCAGATGATATTGATGGTGTTGTTGTTGACGTAGTAGTGGTGGTGATCAAACGTCCAGACAATTTTGATTTTAAATTCGATTTTTTAAGATTACTGGTTGATAAAGATTTTACATTAGTTGTCAACACCTTGTCATTCGTACTAAATGAACTATTGATATAATCGCCACATCCAATATCATCATCATCCAATGCACCGGCGATGGTCATATTAGTGTTACTGTCATCGACTTTTTTGATACATTGAGAATTGGTCGTAGTTGTAGTCACGATGGTGGCGTGATTCGTTGAAACCTGATGAGTACATTTGACATCTAATGTTCCAATATCTGAAACATTATTTTGAGGCTGAGCAGAAGCATCGATAACAGGACATTTATCAGTCATAGTTTCACCAGGTTTCCTATCGATCGATTCATTTGGTAAGTCAATGTTTGACGAGTCTAACATTAAATTCTGATTATCATTTATAGTTTCACCTAAACCACCGACGTCCATACCACCATCAACGCCACCGCCAGTGTTGATGTCTCCATCGATATCAACTAAATCTTGACTAGATAAACATAAACCAGCTAGCTGGGTCATTGAACCTGCTGCATTACTATTCAACCGGGTCAAACGAGACAGTGATCCCGATGCATAACGTCCACCTACAGTACTAATTGCTATAGCATTGGTCATTTGAGCAATACTCGCCTGACTTTGGTCAACGGTGTATCCGAAATTCCCAGTTAGAATGCTCACATCGTTACCACCATTATCAATGACATTATATTCTTCTTCTCTAGGCGACGACATGAAAATACATTTATCAGCCACAACAATAGATGGACGTGTCTTTGAACAAGCAGGACGTGTTGATTTCATGGATGAATTATTATGAACATCTACAACGCTACTTTGTTGGTCACGATGACATTGTCTGGTAGGCATGATAACAGGTAATCGTGAGGGTCTGTGCTCAGTAAAGTTATCATTTTTGCATTGTGCAGACTCTAGTAAATGTTCACCGTTGGACCTAGATAATGAATTGTGATAAGCTACATCGACTGATTTTCCAAGTTCCGTTAGGCTTCTATTATGTGGTACAGTCATACCGTTTGAACGTCTCAATGAAGCTCGACGGTTTGAAGTACCAACAGATAGACCTTTAGTAGAAGTTGAATATCTACTACGTCTTAAATCGTTGTTATTATGAACAACAGGATGATATCCCAATACATTGTGAGTTGTGTTTGTACCATTATCAATATCGTTTGTATCTTTATGGCGGCTATCTAAATTTTCTTTAACAGTAGCTGTGACTAGTTTCCCAGGATCATGGTTTCCGAAGTCATCGACTACATCAGCTGTTTGTAAAGGTGGAAGATGGGAGTGAATTTTATTATTATGCCTTGAAATGTCTCCACCTGGTATTAAATCAGGTGATATAGTTTTTCCACTCAAAAGTTGTGGCACACTATCCTTTAAAGATTCATTCACACTACTAACTAGATGATGCATGAGATTCCCTCCATTGTTAATACCAGTATTACTCAAACCCACAGTATCTAGTCCTCGTTGATGTTGACCAACAACATCATCAACGTTACGATTATAAGGATGGATAGAGCGCTGGGGATGATTTGAAACTAAATTTTGATTTGTATGAGTTCTCCTATCAGTGAAACCATTAGGTAATGCAGTATTACCAGCTGTAGCAGAACCTACACCCATATGGTGATTACCTTGTTGTTCATTTACTGCAGGTCCAGGTGGAATGGAAGGTGGATTTGTTGGATTGGTTTGTTGATTATCTATTGCTGTTACAGGTTTTTCCCAATCAAAAAGATCAGTCTCATGAACGTCACGACGAATCATAGCTTGTTTTATGAGACCATGAAGCATAGTATAGTCGGGTCGATCTGAATAACTACATTCTTCAATGTGCTCTAGGAAAGCACGATATTCACTTGGAAGGCAACGTGTAAGCGTCATATGATTAAAATTGTTCTTAATTTGACCAACCTAAAGTAAGAAAACATAAATCATCATTAATATTACCGTAAACTCTAGCAAGAGTCTTGTTAAGTTATCAAGCTTTTAAGTCATCTTCGATACTACTTCTCGTTTACACCAATTTCGACCTGCAAGATGCATTACACGATCTTTAAAGCCTATATGTGATTATATGACAATAAGTATCATTTATTAGTTATTCCACAAACTGGTGAATAGTTGTGTTTAATGTAAACTCTCTCTCTATCTCTCTCTCTTAAGCATTTGTTATAAGAATTCTCGAAGTTCATTTTTTATTAAACTGGGTTGTAGTAGTGGTATTTGCATATATCTATGACACGTTCCTCAAGTACGTTGACTTACAATGAACTGTGACTTCATCTATGCAACATGAAACAATACAATATCTAAACGAATAATGAATATTAAATTTACGAAGACTTATGGACAGATACACAATATGAACATGGTGACAATAAATTGCAAGTTGAAAATTCATTTTACATGCATCAATTTCGACAGCCCAGTAATGATATTAAAAGAACCTCACGTATATAGTTATAGTTCAAGACTGAAAGATGGCTTAGTGATCGAGACATTTAAATTTCAACCACAAAAGTTATAGGTTTGAACCCAGTTGAACATACTTCCATCTGGGAAACCGGGTAATAATATTGCATTACTAGTTCTCAAAACTGGAATGTAACTCAAAGTCAACTACGCGAATCTGTGCCCAGTAAATAGATTAATTCAACTACATTATTTATTGATTAATTAGCTAGACCAATAAACAATAATAATATTTAATAAATTCAAAACCCGATAAGAAATTATGAAGTTGACATATATGCTTAGAATACCAAATTCAATCAAATATACAGCTGTTTAAAAAGTACCAGATGAATAATGGAGTAACTGATGATAAAGATTTGAATTCTCATATCAATTGATTTTGTCTAGCTGATCGATGAAAAGTGATCTTAATAAATCCGACTTATTTGTACTTTACTAGTATTCGGTCATCGATATCTTGAAAACAATGCTTGCATATGAGTCAGTCAGTCAGCTGCAACGTAGGACCAGGCACGTATATGCATCGGTCCAAGTTGCCATACCGCATTAGCACAACAAGATGAACACCGGATTCATAGAAACAGTTAATTCAGGGGTGGTAATATGTAAAAGAAAATTGCATATAAGGAGATAAGTACAGGAAGAAAGAATTGATTAGTAGAAAGAAAGATATGAAGCGATTTTAATCTCTTAGTTTGAAGGAAGACAAAGAGTGTATACACCGACGCCATTGTGATTTATTCCGAACCTTGTCACCAAGAGTCTCCAACCATTGGTTACGATAGTCACGCGGACCCCAAACAGGCAGTCTGCATCTACCAATATGGCTCAGACCAGAAGTTAGTGACTTCAAGCACTGATGCCACGTTTTGGTTTGGCCACACCTAACTTTCTTCCAACTATCCACAACACTAGTTAGCATTGTGCGTCGTGGTAATCGGTGTTCAGGCATACGTAACACGTGGCCCAACCATCTCAGTCGATGAAGATTCATAACCTCATCAACTGATTTACCATCATTCCCTAGTACCCTGCGTCTAACCTCACTATTACTTACCCGGTGATCCCAGCAGATACCCGCAATATTTCTAAGGCACCTGTGGTCAAATACTAGTTACTTACGAATATCTTCTACTCTCAAAGGCCATGTTTCGCAGCCGTATAGTAGAACGGAACGAACTGCCGCGCAGTATACTCGTCCCTTAATTGATAGACGGATATCTCGCCTTCTCCATAGATGACGTAAGTTGGCAAAGGCTTTTCGAATCCGTGCTGAGATTTCGTCAGACATCAACCCATTAGGTCTGATCAGACTTCCAAGATAAGTGAAGTTGTCGACGCGTATGAGGTTCAATACAGAATAATAGGTGAAGCTATTGAACCAGCTGACAAAGTCATAAATGTTAATCAAACTAGTTCTTTTAAATATATATATATATTACATACACTTAATCACCACTTACCACTACGTGTGATGTTCGCTGGTATAGATGCAGGTTGTAAAGATTGATGCTGACAAACTGAAATGTGGCATCAGTTTATGAAGTCAATGACTTTTAGACTAAGCTGAGTTTATAAGTGAAGACAACTTGATTGAAGTTCGCTTGATTACGATGGTTTATGTGATATGGCTTAAAATTGGTCCAAATGGCATAAATGCATTCACCACACGCCTTCAGAAATTTAGTTTCTAAATCAAATTATGCTTTTTTTATTCCAAGAATTCCTTCTTTCTTTTCTAAACAAATTGTCAATTCCTAATCTTCTCTACCATTAATATTGTTAATAATTCTACTACTTCAGGATATATCTTGATAAATTCATATCACTATTCTGTGGTCACTTTAATATATGTTCAACGATGCTTTAGACTGGATTAGCTGACTAAGCTAAGAGGCTGTCAGCTTTCATACCTTGTAATATGAACGAAAATACACAAACATAAAATACCCTTACCTGTTCTTTATCTTTAATTCTACGCCATGGTAATTGACCTGATGCGAATTCAACAAGGACGTAAAACATTGACCATAAATCATCATGTCGACCCATTTCACGATTCATATGAGCATTACGCGATGCATAACGTACTGTTCCACGAAAACCAGCTACTGGACGTGCAGGTCTAACATCTCCCTTAGGTGTTGTATATTGACGAGCTAAGCCAAAATCTAGCATATAAATTGTTCGACAGTTTGTCGGTAATCTACCAACAGCAAAATTTGAAGGTTTAATATCACGATGTAAAAATCCAGCATCATGAATAGCCTCGATAGCGCTTAGAATTTGTATACTTAAACGTATTATTGTGGATGTGGAGAATATTCCACGTGGCATACTACGTCGTAAATCTGCGAGATTTCGGCCCTGAAAAAGGTGAAACATAGATATAAATGAGTTCGTTTTCATATATATTAAACATTCAGCTAAATATAAATTAAAGTTCAAATCAGTATATTTAAAACGACTTACGAATACAAATCTTAAAATATATTGATAAATATTCGTGTTATTAGGATCGAGTGATGAATATTTAATGTTCAGAACAGAATATGCAGAGTCATCCGATTCTTAGCCGATCGGCGCTGTGCTAAAGCACGAATCAAGGAAGTATTAGGAGACTGTCATGTACATTCTCCATATACTATAACGTTTTTACTACACTATCTTTTGTTAAAGTAACGACTGCTTACACATGACCAATTCAAGTGATTCATTTTTGTCTGTGGACTACAATCATCAACAGATGTTAATACTCGTAATGGCTTCCTGAATAAAGTTGAACAAGACTCTAAAAGTAATGCCACAAACAGTGACTGTGGGATACCAACGACTGATAAGTTTGATAAGCCTAGAACAAGACACAATAATGATGCAACAACTAGGATAATTCAATGAAGTATAATCTATTGTGGATTCAAAACGATTAATGAATTAAATGAACATGTTTTCCTCCGGACACATACCGAGAAAATTATAACTTGAATAGCATTTTGTGACGAAATGGCAACAAAAGTGACGTTATTATTATTATTATTATTATTATTATTATTATTATTAGTAGTAGTAGTAGTAGTAGTAGTAGTAGTAGTAGTAGTAGCATTACTAACGATGAATATTTAATCATATTTATTGACTGAACAGCTGTTGTACTAAGAACTTATAATGACAGGGTTAATTCCGAAATACTTTTAAAAGAGGTTTTGATAATTCACTAAGTGAACATCCTATTTGTAAAGTAAACATTAAATGATAAATATCACATAATAATGTATAGTATTACCATATATAAATAAAGGAAAATTCAAAACATAAACTACACAATTTAGTATAATCCAGTGAAGAGTAGTGACCCAGAAATTAGGGTGTTTGGCATGAGGTTACTACTTCATCTAATTTAATTTGAGCAACTGTATAGTATCACTAGTCTATACACGTATAATGTGGTACAAAATCAAGTATAAGGATCTATGCCATGTATATAAGTTGAGGGTAAGTAAGTAAACATTAAATGGGCAAGTAAACATCAGTGTGCTCAGGATTTGAGTCACAATGTTTATGTGGAAGCTAATGAAATGATTATTCATATTGACGTGTAATCTTTCCTTTATATATTACACCATTGAGTGAACTAATTCTATGAATCCAGTGTTCAACTTACTGTGTTAATGAGGTGTGTCAACTTGGACCGATGCATGTATGTGCCTGATCCTACGTTGTAACTGACTGATAGTTCAACATACCATTTCAAAGTCTAGTTCACAATACAAAAAGTCACGGTTCAAAATCAAATGCATAAATGTTTACAAGTATATAATAAATCATATCATAGTTTACAGCATTAATATGTTATAAATTATTACCTTTGTTATAAATCACTATAGATCAGCTAATTATTTTGAAAGGTTATTAAAACACACTTGTAATAATAAGAATTTAGTAATTAGATATTATGAAACCTTATTAGTGTTTTATATCATTAAGACATAGACACGATTCCTTTTTGTAAAACCTAAACATTATTGACCTACTTTGATAATAATAACAATAATAGAGACAGATATTTACTTTATTAAAAAGAGATGAATGAAGATATCTAGAGATGATTGTGTGCATTTTTTGAAAGAAAGAAAGAAAGAAAGAAATATAAACTGCCAGTGACAGAAATTTCAACTTAAAATATACAGTTAAAGTGAATTAGTAAAACACAAGATACAATCGGAAACATGTTGATTAATTCAAGCTACTATATCATATCAGAATAGTGATATGATCTAGTATGCGTAGTTACAGTAGAAACACTATTTAGTGATAATATGAAACATTGCCCCCAAATGCCCTGGTATGGCCGAGAGTGGGGTGTGCCTGCCCTCCCTCTCGAAATGTTCTCACACGGCCACGCGTATATAGCCTCTGCCAGGGTAGTCCTACTTACTGCCTTCTCATCGAGGGGTTTTTTTTACGAAAATGAGAGAGGGAAAAGAGAATGTCCGGTGCTTTAACCGGATTCCAAACCAATGGTGCACATGGGCTCCAGTATCCTAAGGGAACAAATGGCGTGTGAACTAATTGTTGGTCACCGGCTATCATGGGACTGCATCGTCACAGAGAATTCTACATCGTGCATTATTTGCTGACGCTGGAACTGGTTGGAAAAAGCGAAGAGGTGGTCAGTGTATGACATGCTGTCGTGGTATGAAAGAAAGCGACACAGGACTGGCTTCTGTTGGTCCTTCAAGACTCCTTGGCTGGGGTCCGAGAGATGGTGCAACACAGTGGCTAGAGACGTTATCAGATACGGCTCAGAATAGGAGCCAGTGGCGATCCTGTTGTAACGTTCTTTTACTTTCTTTATAAAAATTGACCATAATTTCTTTAACTGAAAGAATTATTCTTGTTGTACCTTTCCGTTTCCCCCACTATTATTATTATTACATTACCATTTACTAACATGTGGTCGTTATTGTTTTTGTCTTATACGCACCTTACCTTCTTTTTCTCTTCCCATTCTCATTGTTTTGTGTGGCGCATATATATTTGGTGCCCCCTTGTACCAATATTTATGTGTTCGAATAAATAAATAAATACAAAACGTTAACAATAGACAAGAAGATTTGGGAAGAATGAAATTATGGAATAAAAGTTATAATTTAGAAACCTAGAAACCATAAGAAGATAAGAAGTGAAAGTATCTGGGTAGTTCAGATCGATTCTGAGTCAAATGTCCCAAAATTATCAACCAATGTTCGGTAAAATTGAATACTCTACTCTAACTAAGTAGGCTGCACCTACCCACATGATTCATTCTAGCAGTCACTGTCTTCATGAACTGAAGCCATGTTTTGTGTTGGCCGCCTCTAGCCTTCGTTGAGCCTACTTCTATACCAGTCAACAATGACCGTTAATCCATTTACAATCCCTTATTTAGTACCCTGTATCTAACCTCAGTAATCTCCACTCAATAATTCCAGAAAAAATAAGTAATGTTTCGAAGGCGCCTATGAATAAAACACTAGTTACCTAAAAATATTCTGTATTTTTGAAGGATACGTCTAACACTTTTAAATTAAAAAGAGAGAACTGCTGCACAGTATACTCGTAATTTCGCTAACCATGTCACAACTCAAACCATTAGTTAATCCACAAATAGTTAATTTATCGAATAAATGTTGGGCAGCGATGTAGAATGTATTAGTCCTTGGATAATTGATTCAACTGAATCAAAGATATATAAATATACAAACAAGACAATAGTCAAGCCCCTACTACAGACATAAAACACAAGCAATAAATATAATTAGTTTGCTTAAACAAATACTTGACAATTATACGTTTTTATTTCTGAATAACTTAACAACAAAAATCAACGGAACACATCGATCAATGAATATTAGATGTGAATAAAAAATTCAACTCTTTAAATAAAATGTCAAGTTGGGAACAGAATTTTAAACAAATTACAACAGTTATAACTATTCCTTTACATGGATCAATCATAAATCATAATAAAATAAAACAAAATTTTGACAAAAAACAACAATGCTTAATGAAAAGCATTATCGATTAACCAATATATTTTTGATTGAGATCATGAACCCATTGATGTTAGGTAATCATTGAAAATGTGGAAGCACTGGACGACCGTTTCGTTTTATTGTGAGATTCCTTAGAAATGCATATCCACGATCCGAATCACGGGATTTAATGGGTGTCTAACATTAATCGATTTATGATCTCAATCAAAAACTTAATAATCTTCACAACACTATATTGATAACTAATAAATTGTTTGATTGTTTATTTTTCACATGAAATTACAACCATCTTATCATAAAAATAAAAGAAAGTTAAATCCTACAAAAAAATTCATGCTAACTTAGTAACCTTAGTCAGTTAGTCAGTCAGCTACAACGTAAGGAACAGGTACATATATACATTGGTCCAGATTGCCATACCTCATTACCACAACAAGATAAACACCAAATTCATAGAAGTAACTTGGTAACCAGCAAAAGATTCATATTATCTACTTTACTTTTAATAAAATTTGAAGTAGAAAAATTAATAAAAAATTATAAACAAAATATTCATGATAATGTAGAACATTGAAAAAATGTGTATTAGTCCAAGTGATCAAATTATACAGATAATATAGAGAAAAGAAGTAGAAATAATGATAAAATATGGGATACAGTTTAAAAGTAAACAAATCAAATGAAACCCTGGAAATAAGGAGTATTAGATTATGATGAAACCCTGTAAATTTAAAAGGAAATAAGTAAATGAACACATCTACGTCACTGTAACTGATGCTTAGTTAAGCTATACACCCATTAAGTATTTAATAGCTGACAAAGTCTACAATAACTCTACCTGTAGATTTTCTACGGTTACTGCCGGTTCTAAGCCCGGGTAAAAGAGTTTATTTATTTTAACACATAGATATCGGTACAAGAAGGCACCAAATACATATGCGCCACACAGATCTCATTAGATATGTGTGAGGGCTGTGATACTGCTTGGGTGACCAAACCGAATCAGGTGGTTTTCTTAGGGGCCACACCTCGAGCCTTCGACCTGAACGTCTGACCCACAAGGCAGTAGAGCATAGTAAGGAGATGCAGTCACATGGTAGCCGGTGACCAACGATTGGTTCATACGCCATTTGTTCCTTCAGGATACTGGAGCCCATGTGCACCATTGATTTGGGATCCGGTTAAAGCGCCGGACATTCACTTTTTGTCCTCTCATTTTCGTAAAGAACACTCCCGCCACGAGAAGGCAGTGAGTAGGACTTTCCTGGCAGGGGCTATGTACGCGTGGCCATGTGAGAGCATTTCGAGAGGGAGAGCGGACTCTCCCCACTCTCGGCCGTATCAGGGCATTTGGGGGCGGGTAAAGGAGGAGGATCGGGCATTGGGTCAGCAACATCAACCAGTAGAAAATAGTCTTGATAAATAACCGCTAAAGAGAATATATAATTTACATCACTTAAACTCTGCCCTGTGACTTGAAGAATTGTCATTCAGAAAAATTATGACACCTCATGATGAAAACCGAGATTCATAGGAAGTCACGAGGCCGATGCCCCTTCTAACAAACAGCGCAACTATTTTTGTAAGTACATGGAACGCCCGGACAATACAGGAGAATCAATCAAATAGCTGTGGAAATGAGGAGATACGAATTGGCAGGAATTGGAATCCGCGAAAACTATTGGACCCAAGCTCGACAGAATAGGTTAGATACGGGGGAGATGCTGATGTACTCCGGTGACGAAGAGGAAAATGCTCCACACACAGGGAGTCGCTTTGATGCTGTCCAAGCAAGCACAAAATGCACTTATTGGGTGGAAATCTCATGGATCAAGGACCATCAAAGCAAACAAAGAAGGAGAGAATCACAGCAAATGTTATCCAGTATTATGCACCCACCAATGATAGCAATGACGACGATAAAATCAGTTCTATGAGAGGTTGCAATCGATCGTAAAGTTCAAGAAAGTAAGAACAATAAGTCAGCCATTAACAACAGCTTAACAAGAGAGAAGAAATTCAAGGCAGAGACCGAATTCACCGAAGCAAACAAGTAAGTGATGAGGAGCATTAGAACTCACAAGTAGAAATACGTGGAAGATCTGGCAATGACAGCGGAAAAAGCTGCAAAAGACAACCATATGGCATCACGAAGAAAGTGGCAGGGGAATATAGTTAACCAGAGCGAACAGTCAAGGAGAAAGAAGGCAGACCAGTCACTGAAAGTAAAATGTAGCGCAACGGGTGTCCAAAAAATATTTGAAGAAATCTTGAATAGGCCAATTCCACTGAACCCACCGGATATCGAGGCAGCACATACAGATCTTCCTATAGATGTCACTCTATCAACGATCGAAGGAATAAGGATGGTCATCTGACAAATCAACAGTGGGAAAGCACCAGGACCTGACATGCCAGTTGAAGCACTGAAGTCAGACACAAAGATACTGCAAAATTGCTTCATGTTCTATTCAGAAAGATTTTGGAGGAGCAAAGAATAGAGATCTGAGCAAGTGTGAGAACTCAGCTTCAGAGACATCACACTATTGTCAGTACCAGGAAAGGTTTTCAACAGTGTTGCTGAATTGGATGTAAGATTCAGTTGACGCTGAACTTCGAGATCAACAGGCTGGATTCCGTAAGGATCAGTCGTGCACAGACCGAATCGCAACACTAAAGATCAATGTAGAGCAACCAAGAGGATTGAACTCGTATACAAGCAACAACATCATTGATTATGAGAAAGTATTTGACAGTGTGGATAGGAGAACCATATGGGATCTTTGACACTGGTGTACTTGAGAAAATCGTGAACAACAAACGGAATTCATACGACGGACTACACCGAGAAGTCGTGCGTGGAGGAAAACTCACAGATACATTCCATTTAAAGACCGGTGTTAGACAATGCTGCTTACTATTGCTTTTTCAATTTCTCGTTGTGGTCGACTAGATTAGGAAGAACACATCTCAGGGGAAGCACGGAATAAAATAAACAGCTTGCATGAAACTAGATTATTTGAACTTCGCAAATGACCTACCTGGCTCTTCTATCCAATACACACCAACAAATGTAGGTAAAGAAAGCCAGTGTAGCAGTAGCCTCTGCAACAGTAGGCCTCAAAATGCACAAAGGAAAAAGCAACATCCTCAAATACAACACGGAGAACACCAACACAATCACACTTGAAGGAGATACTCTGGAAGAAATCAAAACTCACGTACCTGGGTAACATCATCGCTGAAGAAGGAGGATCTAATGGAGACGTAAAATCAAGGATAGGCAAAGTAAGGGGACGCATTCCAACAGTTAAAGAACATGTTAAACTTAAAACAACCGTCAGCCAACATCAAAGTCAAAATCTTCAGTACGAACGTCAAAACAGTTCTATTGTACGGAGTTGAAACTTGGAGAACTACTACAACCATCATCAAAAAGTACAAGTATTTGTCAACAATTGACTTTGCAAGACACTCAATGTCCGTTGGTTGGATACCATCAGCAACAACCTGTAGGAGAGGACAAATCAGGTTCCAACTGAGGAGAAAAGACATTGAAGGTGTATGGAATATACACGGAGGAAGCTGCATCACGAGACAAGTGCTATCTTGCAATCCTGAAGTGAGAAGGTAAAGAGGAAAACCAAAGTACACACTGTGCCGACAATTGGAAACAGACATAAAAAGAATGAATAGCAACTAGAAAGGATTGCTCAGAACAGAGTTCGATAGAGAATCCTGATGGGTGATCTACGCTCCTCCACGAGTGGTAAGAGGCAAAAGTAAATCTACAATCTCAGTCAAATGGTCAGTGACTAATTGACGGGAATTAGTCATATACAACAAATAACTGACAATTAAAAAGGGAATGTTTTTTTGTTTGATCGATTAACCATGTAAAAGCAATAAATGACAATCAACAAATGATCATAAAACAAAATAATAAGTATGTAATTACTATCCTACTCTTGTATAGATCAGTAACTTAATCGTTACAGTACACAGATTTTAAATACTTTAATTACAATTATGAATTATCATCTACATACAGTTAAGTAGTATCAATAACTTTCATATAAAATGTAGTTAGTTGAGTATAACACATTGTACTTCTTTTATTAAGTTCCAACCATTAAGTAATCCTATAAAAATGTACATAATTAGTAATTGTACGAATTAATCATAGTATTTCCTATAAAGGACAAATGTTTCGATGATAATCCATCGTCATCATCATCATTATCATCACCATCAACAGCAAGAACAATAACAACAAAACAGTTAATAAATATAACTCAGTAATTGTACACGCTATATATCAGCTAAATTGTAAACTATAAGGATATAATGAACTGATTGTCCAAAATATAGATGTATTCTATAATGAAACCATATGATTTAATTATAATTAAAATTAAGTGATTAGATTAGTGTAAATTAATGTATTACACCAATAGTGGGATAATAATTACATATTGATTAATTTAAAGCATATAAGGTTGGAAAAGCAGTATATACATATATACATATGTAACCAATGCAAAGATATAACCAAAGAGGAAATACAATTCATTAACTTGTTATTATTGTTGTTGCTGCGTGTGTGTGTGTGTGTGTGTAAATGACATGATTGAATTTCTTGAAATAGAATAATGTTAACTAAACGAATATAATTTGTAAGTACGAACTAGTTGCGAACTTGAACATAGTTTAACCAGTTAACCCAACTAACTAGTTATGTATACACATAAAAGTAAATAAAACAGAAGATAGAATAAAATTTTAGAGATTCATTAACTATGACTTAACCTATTAAACCAATAAGAGCTGTATATTTTATGTGTAGAAATTTGTACAAACTTGATATGAACATGACAAAAACTGGATATAAAGTGTTAAACATGGTGCATATATATATATATATATATATATATATATATATATATATAAGGATCAATAAATCGGAGATCCGTGAAATCGATAACCCTGTGGGGAAAAAACCTTGTTTTTTCGGTCTCATTATTAAAAAAAAGAAAAATAAACTTAATTTATGGATAACAATAATGACAAAGTCGTTCGAAGTAAAGACCGGTTACAAGGCAAAGATGCTTACTCTCACCCTTTCTGT
Source organism: Schistosoma spindalis (assembly GCA_946903255.1). Classification (NCBI taxonomy): domain Eukaryota; kingdom Metazoa; phylum Platyhelminthes; class Trematoda; order Strigeidida; family Schistosomatidae; genus Schistosoma; species Schistosoma spindalis. Next base: position 20,970,243 of record OX336419.1, on the reverse strand, counting down.
TTCTCCTGGTGATCGATTGGATCATGAAGACGTCAATATCTGAAGGGAAGCACGGGATACAGTGGATAGCTAGGATGCAATTGGATGATCTAGACTTCGCAGATGATCTGGCTCTTCTATCACAAACGCAACACCAAATGCAGGAGAAGACGATCAGTGTTCCAGCAGTCTCAGCAACATTAGGTCTTAATATACACAAAGAGAAAAGCAAGATTCTCCGATTCAACACAACATGCACGAATCCAATCACAATTAACGGGGAAGATTTGGAAGATGTAAAAACCTTTACATATTTGGGCAGCATCATCGATGAACACGGTGGATCTGATGCAGATGTGAAGGCACGGATTGGCAAAGCAAGAGCATCATATTTACAACTGAAGAGCATCTGGGACTCAAAACAACTGTCAACCAACACCAAAGTCAGAATTTTCAATGCAAATGTCAACACAGTTCTACTGTATGAGGCCGAAACCTGGAAAACTACGAAAGCCATTATCCAGAAGATACAAGTGTTTATTAACAGTTGTCTACGCAAAATACTTCGAATCCGTTGACCACACACTATCAGCAACAACCTACTGTGAGAGAGAACAAACCAGATCCCAGTGTAGGAAAAAATCAGAAAGAAGCGCTCGAAGTGGGTAGGATATACATTGAGGAAAGCACCAAACTGTGTCACAAGGCAAGCTCTCGCATGGAATCCTCAAGGCCAAAGAAGAAGCGGAATATCAAAGAACACATAACCCGGGAAATGGAGATAGACATGAGAAAAATAAACAAGAATTGGATGGAACTAGAAATGAAGGTCCAGGACAGAGTGGGTTGGAGTATACTGGTCTGCGGCTTATGCTCCATTAAGAGTAACAGGCGTAAGTAAGTATTGATGATGTGAGTAAATGAGAACTTTAATGAAAGACCTAATAAATACCTCTAATTACATGGATTAAATTACATATGTCTACTAAAGCATGAACTTTAAAGGACAGGAAAGAGATTAGGAGTTAATCAAATTCAAAATCATTTTAAACTGTTTATCATCTGGAACCTGATAAACATAGAACATAAAATTGAAACTTTTGCTAAATAATAAAAGAGGAAGAAATCAGACAAAATGATTTAGTCTGTGGAAGCTTTTAAATCATTTCATTATTCTATACATTCTACTGTATACATTACATGATAGAATTAAGACTGGTTGATTGTATAATCTATTCGTAATTGACTGATACACTGACAGTTCCCAATTTTTGACGAATTTACTTAATTATAGAAAAAGGATAATACAAGGTCAGAAAAAAATGCACCTCTTTAGATGAATCGATAATGCATTTAAAAAATAAAGCTTGAAATGATCGTATAAACGATAAGGAAATGTACATAAATATTATGTTATAAGAGAGTGAGAGAGAGAGTTTTGTAAAGATATAAGACCAGGAAAAACTTCCAGTTTAAGATCATCTGATTATTATGAAGAGTGTAATAGGTAACTAAAACATGATCATCATTACCCTATATATTATGAGTCACATATGATAATGTTGGAGTATTTCCCTACAACCAAATGCCCTGGTACGGCCGAGAGTGGGGAGAGTCCGCTCCCCCCCCTCGAAATGCTCTCACATGGCCACACGTATACAGCCTCTGCCAGGGAAGTCCTACTCACTGCCTTCTCGTGACACCGGTGTTGTTTACGAAAATGAGAGGACAAAAAGCGAATGTCTGGCGCTTTAACCGGATCCCAAATCAATGGTGCACATGGGATCCAGTATCCTGAAGGAACAAATGGCGTATGAACCAATCGTTGGTCACCGGCTTCCATGGGACTGCATCTCCTCACGGTGCTCCACTGCCTTGTGGATCAGACGTTCAGGTCAAAGGCTCGGGGTGTGGCCCCTTAAGAAAACCACCTGCTTCGGTTCGGGCACCCGGGCAGTATCACAGCCCTCACACATATCAAATGAGATTTGTGTGGCGCATATGTATTTGGTCCCTTTTTGTACCAATATCTATGTGTTAAAATAAATAAAATAAAAAATTCATAAATTGATAGATATTAGTCCCAAATAGTTTTTATACTATGACATTGTATAAACTGACTTCACTTTTCTTATTTAATCCCATTATTAAGAAATAAAATGAAATAAGAAGTATTTAGAATGACAATTTATAAAATACAAATACTTCAATTATTAAAATCGATGTTTCAATATAATCACACAAATTAAATACACTGAATTGAATGAATTAATGTTATTCTATAAATGATATATTACAATTAACCACTTAGTGATAAATAAATATCTAATTGAATAGTCTTTATAAAGATAATAATTCACATTTGTATCGTTAGTTAAAATATGAAATTAACAAATATTAATCCATCTGTTGTAATCTACTGCATTTATTAATTTAAGTTCATTAAGATGGAATTGTATCAAACTATTATGTAATTAATAAAGATTATATAAACAGAGATGAATGATAGCTAATAGTGAAATCTATTACGTGCGTCTTATCCTATTTAGAACTCATCAGCTAGATGTACCTGTATCTCAATGTTTTATTTTATTTTATTTTAACACATAGGTATTGGTACAAGAAGGCACCAAATACATATGCGCCACACAAATCTCAATTGATTTGTGTGAGGGCTATGATACTGCTCGGGTGACCAAACCGAAACAGGTGGTTTTCTTAGGGGGCCACACCCCGAGCCTTCGACCTGAACGTCTGACCCACAAGGCAGTAGAGCATAGTAAGGAGATGCAGTTCCATGGTAGCCGGTGACCAACGATTGGTTCATACGCCATTTGTTCCTTCAGGATACTAGAGCCCATTTGCACCATTGGTTTGGGATCCGGTTATGGCGCCGGACGTTCGCTTTTCGTCCTCTCATTTTCGTAAACAACACCGGTGTCACGTGAAGCCAGTGAGTAGGACTTCCCTGGCAGAGGCTATATACGCGTGGCTATGTGAGAGCATTTCGAGGGAGGAGAGCGGACTCTCCCCACTCTCGGCCGTACCAGGGCATTTGGGGGTGTATCCCAGTGTTCATGTTCACTATTGGACTCAAACCCAGTACAATTCGCAATAAACACTTTGTCATTAAATTAAAATTTATATCATTATCAGATAATGAATAACAATTGGCTCAACACAATTATATTATTCTTTGTATGGGAAGAAAAAGTAGTACCCACATACATATATTTTGGTTATAAATTTACACATTTCTAGGTAGTTAAAAGAAATATCAGAACTGGGATCGATCTTAATTAGTTCAATTTATCACAATTCATTATTAGAATGAATAGACATAATAACATTAATCCATGTAGGGAACCAAGTAAATGAAATACTGTTTAAAAGGAACAAGTGAAATCAAAAGAAAAAACAATAAAACATGCAAAATAAAGACATGGTCAACTTTAAACTATGTTTACTAATGTCATAAATTACAATAGTCCCTTAGTTATTGGTCATGGAATTCTTCAGTCCTACTAATGTAGTTCAAACCACAAGTCAATGACTGTATAGATGAATTCCATCCTAAGCTTTCTTTTAATCAACTCATACGTTAGCCAATGTCACAAATTGAGATAAGCGATGGATTGTTCTACATAATAAATCATCACTTTTCCAGTCATATAAACTTAACTTATTCAAACAAAAGCCTTTCTAAAAACGTTTATTAACCAAACTCAAGATGGATAATAACATAAAACTTCATAATCATATTCAAAAATAAACCAAATTAGTTTAAAATCAATACGTGACATAGTTACATATTATATATGATTTTTTTTTCTGTATAAAGCAGGAAAACTACATTACGAGATGGTAGAGAAGATTTGTTATTCAAGTGAATGATTTTGATGGAGCTTTGTTCTATGAGCTGGATAGTTTAATCAGCTCAGAGAACAAAACTCCATCAAGCACAACATGACGCACAAAAATAAGTTAAGTTTCATTAACAAATATGATCAACAAACTTATTAATCAATTGTAATGCATGTATACGCATTATGTTTCAAAATTTATCATAAAAAAACTTAACAAACAGAAATCAATGCAATAATCCCATCATCATATTCTTCCATAAGTAACAAGATTATAACAATGTGGTGAAGAGTTCTTTATTATCAAAAAACATTAAACCAATACTATTCAATGAATATCAATAGTTGAGATCGTGAATCAATTGAAGCTAGACCACCGTAGAAAACCTGGAAGCACTGAACGACCGATTCGTCCTATTGTGGGATTCCTCAGTAGTGCACATCCACGGTCCCGCTATTCAATGAATTAGCAAAATTCTGATAGAAATTTTATATCTAACAATAAAAGATCGATCCCTATTCTTGGAACCTATAAACTACAATAACAAGCATCATGTGGTATCAGATTCGGAAGAAATGAATATTTATAAATCAAATATTTATTTATGGGTAATACTTCATATTACTTACTGACTGTATATGTGTACGTAAATAAACACTTGCAAAGTAACCGGAAGTTACTTTCAACATAATAGGTCAACCGGAATTAAGTAACTAATTTTAACTTAATTGCTGTAATCTACATACGACTTATTTTATGGTAATTTGAGTCATTAGTTAAATGGTTAAACCACGATAGTTAGTACTAGATTGGAATTCCTAAAAAAAATTAGTGACTTACAAAGTGCTTAAACCACAGATCTTGTTAAACGATAATGATTTTTTCCTGACAGCTCTAATCAAATCAAATGGTGCAATAATTTAACTCTGACGAAAATGGCTACAAGTCACACATGCTGTCACTATTACGTTCAACACACTTAAATTACGCATCAAACAACACTATGCACTGATATATAACACATAGAAAAGTTAGCATTAAGTGAATTCAGTATTATGTATAGATGTTAATCTCAACCGCAATTAAAGTCATGTAGCGTAATACAAAATATTTAACAGGACAGATTGGAATTATGTTGAAGAACATTGATTGCCCTGTTTTTAGTCAATCAGTAGTGGTGGATAAATGGAGAAGACTCTAGAATTTTCTTGTGTTAAATTATAAATATACTAGCATTTTCCCTATTCATTCTCAGTCTGTTTTAGAATATAATTATGTTTCTGTCCAAGCTGTGTCCTGATTTCGGGGACTGGTCGCGTGAGGTAGTATCCAAAAAATTCTAAGCAGTAAGGGTACGAAAGTATCATCAAAAATATTCTAAACAAGAAATCTATTTACTGTTTGTTTTACTTAGACCTAATAATCACAAAAGTATGTTATCCCTGATCTACGCAACTGAAAGTTGAAAACAGTCCAAATAAAAGGGAGTTAATACTTTGTTATTCGTCCCAATGGTACAATATGATGTGAAAACTACATAACCTACAATTTTAAGAACAACTCAAATAAATCGCACCTACTGTACTCAACATAACATTGAATCTAGGTCAGGTTTGTAAAAGCACAACAATAAACGATCGATAAAAAGTTGAAAGACACTTAGATTGATTTTTAATCAAGTAAAAGTTATTTAATATTAGTCTTTTCTGTAGAAAAAAACTCAGTATAAGTATGGTTAATTATGAGTTCTAAAGTGTTACTATTAAATATTTAATTGACTCCTTCATCAGGTGCATATTTGTGTGCTTGACTTTAGAGTTACACTTCTCTAAGTGTGAGGGCTAGTGATACTGCTCTACTGCCCAGGCCGAAATAGGTAAAGAGTAGTATGGACCTGAGACTTAGTGGCTGGAAACTCTAAAAGATGGGCCACCACTTCATGTCCATTAAATGAAGGCTAATAGTCTATCTTTCGAAAAAAAAGACATTCATTGATACAAAGAAGCATTCACAGCAAAATACCAGTTCACACAAAAAACCTAGTAAAGAAGAAGTGATTAAATTATTGAAAAATTGTTATAACTTGTGACCTGTGTGCCCTGTTAATGTATAACGTAACGATACCGTCAATAAGAGGGCAGTGAATTATCGGTCGGACCAATGACGCATAAAACCCGTGCGAGCAGTCTAGAGTACTTATCGGTCCTGCTTCCTACCTAGCCCAGCCAGTTAAGTCCAGAACACCAATCTCAGCCTCTGAAACATGAATCATTTATTTCAAACATGCTCGGTTTATATACCAACCAAATAGACTACATCGTGCCATAAAATATGAAACAACTTTTGTACAAGAATTAGCTAAATGTGGCTGTGATTGAGGGAGGTAGTAATTAATAAACTGTGAATAACTTAAGAATGGTAAATCGTATAATAATAATTCACAGGTCAAAATAAAGCTCATGATAAGAGAGACATGAATATGAATAACTTACTTATTTAACAATCATACAATAAAAGTATACGCATAGTATTGACCCATAAATGGATCCCATAAGTTACTATTCACTAATCTTATCGAGACAAAACATAAATAGTAGAATACTTGGCTCAATATCAAGTATAACAAAAATAAACAGCCTCGGAAGAAAAATGTTTACACTACAACACAATTTAATTATTAGCGATAATATAATCAGGGAATTTCAAGTCATTTTAGGAACCATTAAAACAATCGACCCCTAATAAACCCTTAACTAGAGAGAAAAGATATCGAAATTTACAGAACTTAATAATTTACTCTTCTGCAACTGTACACCTTTAAAAGGCTAACGTATGATTAAATGGATATGTAGGCTCCGAATGACAGTAGATATTTTTCCTGTTAGTGAACAAACTAGTACCGATTGGGTTATTCTTATAAAGGACGCTGTGCGTATGATGTATCACAAAAATTAGTCATTTAAGTAAAGCGCTGAATTAATTTTGGTGATAGTGAAAAACGTAAAGTTCGTAGTAATAGGTGACCCATATTACCAAATTATGGGATTTGTTTTGCGTAACGGATATGACAGTTTGTGTCGTACACTTAATGTGTGGAAGTTATCAGATCTGTCTTCAGAAACAATTAACTCCATTTACACAAAGCACAGTGGATAGAATTACTCCCTATCTCTATTAAACTGTTAATGACCACCATGATAAACAAACTGACAAAAATATAGTGACAAACGACTCCGATTTCATCCACTGACATCATAGTCGTTTTTTTGGAGAATCTACCCAACACCGTACATAATACAAATTAAAGCATTTTCGACGTGATTGATTTGACTATTTATACAACAAAAAAAACACTAACTGTTTGTTAGGTAAGTAAATAGTTAAAAATTGTAATCCTATCTGACAGATCAGTATAGCTGCTTCACAAAATATCAGCACGTCTACTTTGACCCCACTGTTGTGAACCAGTTTTTCAATCATCAATTCATCTAATACTGTTCAATTTTGTCTTAAATAGCATTGGAAACTTCTTAAACGTCATGTAACGGTGTCGGGATTACGGAAAACGGTATGAAAAATATGACTAGGTAGTGATGACTGGTATTTTTAGGACAGTTAATTTTACCGTTGCACCAACTGTAGTAAATAACTGACCCCCGAATTCCCTGGTACAGCCGAGAGTGGAGAGAGGCAGCTCTTCCTCTAGAAATGCTTTCACATGGCCACGTGCATACATTTACTTATTTGAACACAAATATGTTACAAGGGGGCACCAGATACATATGCTCCACGCAATATCAATGAGGATGGAAAGAGATAAAGACTGCAATGTGAGTAAAAATGAACAATAACGACCACGTGTACGTGGTTCCAGAAAGACTGTTTTAGTACTCGTATTCGGTGGAAGCATTGAACTTTCGCTCACTGCCTTCTCGTGGCTGGGTTGATGTTTACAAAATTGATAGGATGAAAATCAAAACTCCGGTGCTTTAACTGGGTTGGTGGACATGGAGAGTCCACCCAGGGGAGTTGGAAAACCCTGATTCAAAACCAATGGTGCACATAGACTCTATTATCCTGAGGGAACAAATGGCGTATGAGCCAATCGTTGGTCACCGGCTACCATGGGACTGCATCTCCTTACGATGCTCCACTGCCTTGTGGATCAGACCTTTAGGTCAAAGGCTCCGGGTGTGACCCCCTACAGAAACCACCTGCTTCGATTTGGGCATCCGGGCAGTATTACATTCCACCCACAAATCAAGTGATATGTGGTGTATATGTATTTGGTGCCCCTTTGTGCCAATATTTGTGTCTAAATAAATAAAATAAATAAGTAAATAAATGAACATTTAACAATATCAAAGCCTGGAAACGAAAAATTAATTCTTGAATACACAAGTTTGTCTTCTACATTTCAAGTCAACTTTTTTGTCAATGAGGTGTAATGCCTTAAACCAATACTTTGTTTAGCTTGACAGTATACTACAATCAGTTTTAAGTTGGTCTACACTCTTTGTCTTCCCTTAAACAATGAGATTAAAATCGTCTCATATTTTTCTTTCTACGAACTAATTCTTTCTTTCTGTACGATGTCCTTATATGCAATCTTTCTTTTATGTATTTCCACCACTGAATTAACCACTTTTATGAATCCGATGTTCATCTTGTTGTGCTAATAAGGTACGGCAACTTGGACCGATGCATATATGTGCCTGGTCCTACGTTGTAGCTGATTGTCTAACTAGTCTTGGGACAATGATAGAAGCTTAAGTGATTACTTTAGAATTTAGTATTGAGATGTGTCAACCAGCATGTAATATTACTACTGCGCACCAAATATATAACGGTTCACACTGCAGTCTTTCAATAGTAAATTCATGAGGATTAATGGGACGAAAATAAATTTAAAAAGTACTTCCTAAACATCAATACTGACGCAAAATAAAGAAAGAGGCACTGCATGACCCTAGGAATATATTTACACCAAGAGCTACAGAGAAACCGTCCCGACAACGTCAATCGAAATCCAAATGAAAATGTTAAATTGATTTTTTCTGAAGACTAGCATTTCAAAACATTTGCCTAAGCACACTTCCAAAAGAACTTTCGAAAGCGAGCTTGACTGATATTTACTATATAAATGGCATTAGATGAATAAGCCTATGAAAAACGAAAAAAACGAAACGGTAGATGTAACACCAACCTTGTGAACCTAGATGAAACGAAATCATACCAATGAATAGTACTAGTGCAAAAGAACACTGGATGATGAGTCTATCTGCAAGCAACTCACAATGCCATGCAATCATCTCTAACCAGTAACACAGATTTTCAAGCGAATAGTAGCGTAAGGAAGAAACTTACTTGAAGTGACATTACGACATAACTATAACGGTCATTTCTCCCACAACCCAAAAATTTGCATACATGTTCTTTGCCCTGTAGCTTCCTTAAGACTGCGACTTCCATTTTTAGAACTTGCTTGGGTTGTCGTGCTGATTCTAATTTTAGGGCTACTTTTTCTTGTGAGCTGACTTCTTGAGCCTCGTATATCTCTCCGAAACCGCCACCTCCAATCTTTTTGATAATACGCCATTTCTCTTTAATTACGTGTCCGGGTAAAACTAAATCACTATCCGATGTAGCTGACGTCATCCCACATCGTTGTTAGTTGGTTCAAATGAAATAATATTATGTTCCCGCCCCCGTATTCTGGGAAAATTTGAATCTTTAAATATTCAGGACTTCAAGTTTGGTATTGAAACCAAAAACGGTAAGAGCGAGCACGAAGTCAATACAAGCAATATATGGATCTGACATCCAACCAGCTGTCAAAGCTTTATATGCTCGCGCTGCCAAAATGTATGCTGATATCAGCTGGTGAAACAAAATACTCAGCTTTGAATAAGTACAAAGATTCAGTAAAACTATACACACAGAAACTAAAAACTTTAAATTCTAAAGGCATGGCTATGAAAAAACCCTAATGTACTGGATGAATTTTCTGACACATACAAGTGCTAGATCAGTTTCAGTTTCAGTTTAGAAAGGACAGGAGGCTTGATGGCCTGTGTTAGTCCTGGCAATTGTGTTCTCTCAGTTGATCCAACTTTCTTTTGAAAGAATCTACGGATGGAGCTTCAACCACGTGTTGAGGTAATGAATTCCACTCGTTGATGATTCGGTGGGAAAGTCGATAATCAGCTGACAAGTAATTTGTACTGGGCTTGTGAACTTTTTTGGAGTGTCCTCGTAAATTCTCTGTTTTGGAAGACAGGAAAAATGAGGGCATATCAGGTGCAAATTTATCACTAAGCAATTTGAAAACTGTAATCAAGTCGCCTCTAGTTCTACGATATGATAAAGGGAATAGGTTTAGCTTGGCCAGTCGAGCATCATACGGAAGCTTCGCTATTACGGGAATCAGCTTAGTTGCTGTTCTCTGTACCTTTTCCAAAAGCTCACTGTCTTTTTTTAAGCAGGGGCTAGCCGCTTGTATGCAGTACTCAAGTTTAGGACGTACGAACACTGTATACAAAGTCAAAAACGTTTGAGCGTCGACATGAGTAAAAGCCCTACGTATTGACCATAAAGTTCTAAAAGCTTTGGCGGCTATTGCACGGCAGTGTGCAGTAGTCTTCAGATCTTGGCCAACGATGACTCCTAAGTCATTATGTGTCTGGACAACAGGTAGCTCAGTGTTATTCATCGTGTATGCATCTGAACCTTGATGACCGATATGCATCACAACACACTTGGAAGTATTTAACGGCAGCTTCCATGTATGAGACCATTCGGATAATTTCTTCAGGTCATTTTGGAGTTCTAAGCTATCACCCTTACATCGTATCGTTCTCCATATCTTGACATCGTCGGCATATAGCAAGACCGATGATGATAGTGTAGTGACCTACTTTTGTCAACAGAACGCGATTGGTTCGATGAAAACAATTATTATTATAACCAATTGTACCAGTGACTGTTCTACTGTGCTCGTTTGTTTAACTGTGCTAATAACAGCCATTTCGGTCTTCCATTGTATTCCATTCCTTCTACGCGGTTTGTGACTACGCACGTACCTTTGCTTGCCGATCGCATTTGTACTCCTTTGGAACGATCTCGGTATTCTTTCGATACCACGAGATTGCCAGCAAATATATTTCAACTACTACTATTATCTGCCTTCTGATATTGGTCTACGAGGATCTTTTTGGTTAATTGGCACGTAGTCTTGTAGCGGTGTTCATAGTCAAGCTCAACTCGACACCACGCTACAATTGGTGAGTCAAATATTGGAACACGCCTCAACTTCGATCAAATCTTCTACAACTGGTGAACCTGTAGAATTACGGTCTACTATGATATCAGCACTGCTCTAATAATAGACCTAATGTTAAATTGTAGATTTATCATGATGTAACTGCCTAATCTATAAGATCTTACGTGGAAGTTATATCATCGTCTACAGCAACTCATTACTTACTTACTTACTTACGCCTGTTACTCCCAATGGAGCATAAGCCGCCGACCAGCATTCTCCAACCCACTCTGTCCTGGGCCTTCTTTTCTAGTTCCATCCAATTCTTGTTCATTTTTCTCATATCTATCTCCATTTCCCGGCGTAATATATTCTTTGGTCTTCCTCTCTTCCTTCGACCTTGAGGATTCCATATGAGGGCTTGTCTTGTGACGCAGTTCGGTGCTTTCCTCAATGTGTGTCCTATCCACTTCCAGCGCTTCTTCCTGATTTCTTCCTCCACTGGGATCTGATTTGTTCTCTCCCATAGTAGGTTGTTGCTTATAGTGTCCGGCCAGCGGATCTGAAGTATTTTGAGTAGACAACTGTTAATAAACACTTGTATCTTCTGGATAATGGCTTTCGTAGTTTTCCAGGTTTCGGCTCCATACAGTAGAACTGTGTTGACATTTGCATTGAAAATTCTGACTTTGGTGTTGGTTGACAGTTGTTTTGAGTCCCAGATATTCTTCAGTTGTAAATATGCTGCTCTTGCTTTGCCAATCCGTGCCTTCACATCTTCATCAGATCCACCGTGTTCATCGATGATGCTGCCCAAATATGTAAAGGTTTTTACATCTTCCAAATCTTCTCCATCAATTGTGATTGGATTGGTACATGCTGTGTTGTATCGAAGAATCTTGCTTTTCCCTTTGTGTATATTGAGACCTATTGCTGCTGAGGCTGCAGCTACACTGGTTGTCTTCTCCTGCATTTGTTATTGCGTATGCGATAGAAGAGCCAGATCATCTGCGAAGTCTAGATCATCCAATCGCATCCTAGCTATCCACTGTATCCCGTGCTTCCCTTCAGATATTGATGTCTTCATGATCCAGTTGATCACCAGGAGAAAGAGAAAGGGTGACAGTAAACAACCTTGCCTGACACCGGTCTTTACTTCGAACGACTTTGTCAACTGTCCTCCATGAACGATCTTGCAGTTTAATCAATCATAGGAATTCTGTATGAAATTGACTATCTTCTGAGGCACGCCGTAGTGTCGAAGAAGCTTCCATAGGGTTGTTCTGTCCACGCTATCAAATGCTTTTTCGTAGTCAATGAAGTTGATATAGAGTGATGAATTCCATTCAATTGATTGTTCCACAATGATCCGTAGAGTTGCGATTTGGTCTGTGCACGATCTATTCCTACAGAATCCTGCCTGTTGGTCTCGAAGTTGGGCGTCTACAGAGTCCTTCATCCTGTTTAACAATACCCTGTTGAAGACTTTTCCTGGTATTGAGAAAAGAGTGATTCCCCTGTAGTTGTCACAGTTGCTGAGATCGCCTTTCTTTGGTATTTTGACTAGAAGTCCTTCTTTCCAGTCTCTTGGTACCTGTTCCTCATCCCAGATCTTTCTGAAGAGAGTTTGGAGTATCCTTGCAGTTGCCGCCACGTCTGCTTTCAGTGCCTCTGCTGGAATGCTGTCTAGTCCTGCTGCTTTGCCACTCTTGATTTGTCTGATAGCCATGCTGATTTCTTCAATTGTTGGTGCGCCAACATCAATTGGGAGGTCCGTGAGTGCTGCTTCGATGTTGGATGGGTTCAGTGGGGCTGGTCGATTCAAGAGTTCTTTGAAGTGTTCTACCCACCTGTTTCGTTGTTCTTCAATGTTGGTGATTATCTTGCCTTCCTTGCTTTTCACTGGTCGTTCTGGTTTACGGTGATTTCCAGAGAGTTTCTTTGTTGTTTCATACAGTTGTCTCATGTTTCCTTCTCTTGCAGCCTTTTCCGCCGTCATTGCTAAATCTTCCACATATTTACGTTTGTCGGTTCTGATGCTCCTCTTCACTTGCTTTTTTATTTCTGTGTATTCAGCTTGTACCTTGGCTTTTTCTGCTTTTGTTCGGATAGTATTGATTGCTGCCTTCTTTTTCTTCTCTTGAATCATATCCAGTGTATCGACCGTGATCCATTCCTTGCGGTGATGCTTCTTGTGGCCCAGAACCTCATGACATGTTGAAGTGATTGCTTCTTTTATCTCTTTTCAGTTGCTCTCCATTGTAGTTCCTTCTCCATTGAGTAGATCATGAAAGGCTTGGAACTTATTGCTGAGGGTTATCTTGAATTTATTGAGTTTGTCAGTATCCCGAAGAAGAGCCGTATTAAATTTTTGTGATATTGTCCTCCCCGTTGTCCAGTGCCTCTTGAGTTTCAATTTCATCTTGGCGACCAGCAAGTGATGATCTGATGTTATATCAGCTCCTCTCTTTGTTCTCACGTCCTCCATCGTCCTCCTGAACTTTTTGTTGATGCAGATATGGTCAATTTAGTTCTATGTAGTGTGATCCGGTGAAGTCCATGTGGTTTTGTGTATGCGTTTATGTGGGAATATAGTCCCGCCTATGACCAGTTTATTGAAGGCACATAGATTTGCAAATCTCTCACCATTTTCGTTTCTTTCTCCCAGTCCGTGTCGTCCCATGATCTCTTCATATCCGGTGTTGTCAGTTCCAACATTGGCATTTAGGTCTCCCATTAGAATAGTCAGGTCTTTTGTTGGGCACTTCTCGACGATTGACTGCAGCCTATCGTAGAATTGATCTTTAGCGTCTTCATTGTAGTCATTGGTAGGCGCGTAGCATTGGATGGAGTTCATTGTAATCCCCGTTTTCTTTGTTTTGAAGGAGGCTTTGATGATCCTTGGTCCATGAGATTCCCATCCTATAAGTGCATTTTGTGCTTGTTTGGACAGCATCAATGCAACTCCTTGTGTATGTGGAGCATTTTCTTGTTCATGTCCGGAGTATAACAGCAGCTCCCCTGAAGCTAGTCGTTGTTGTCCAACTTGCGTCCAATGTGTTTCACTGATCCCAAGCACCTCTAAATTGTATCTCATCATTTCTGCAACAATTTGGAAAACTCTCCCAGTCTCCCACATTGTGCGAGCATTCCATGTACCTAAATAAATGGTTGCTCTGGTTGTCAGAATGGGCATCGGCCTCGTGACTTCCGAAAAACTCGGCTTTCATCGTGAGGCTTCATAATTCTTCTAAACGAAGACCTTCTGACTCCCAGGGCAGAGTTTAAATGGTTTGAATAATTTTTTCTGGTTAGCGTTTTTTTAGCGAGTTAGTTTTCTACGGGATGGGGTCGCCAACCCATGCCCAACCCTTCTCCTTTATCCGGGCTTGGGACCGGCAGTAGCCCCCGGAAAGGGGCTCCAGGCGGAGTTACAGCAACTCATTGCACTGTAACAATTACCAATACGTGATAGAGAACAAGCTTGGGCTAGAGATAGAATATATTTAATATGAATAGAAGATACAAGATAACATTCAGCTGGGACCACGCCTGCAAGGCCGAGCCATGCCATCCGATGAACTCGGACACTTTCAATTTATTATTCCCGCCTTCTCCATTCTTCTGTATTTCTCCGCGTTAAATGTTTAATGTCTATTTCTTATATTGTCTCGTGGTAGGGCCCAATGCCACTACAAACCTACATCTACGAACACTTGATAATCGCAACCGAACCTTCCAAAGAAGTCAATTTTGGTGAGTCTATCGCTTATCTATCCACGTCTGTCATATATTTTTATATTAATTTTTAATATATAATATATTTGACATGACGGATAACGATAAAAATAGTATTAACGTAATAGACTCTGATGTACAGGTTATACACTTTCGGCCTGTATCTTTTATTCCTCACGACCTCGAAGTTTGGTTCGCTGCAACAGAGTCTCAATTCGAGACCCGTCATATTACAAGCCAACGGCAGAAGTACGCCTACGCTGTCGAATGTTTACCGGGAGACCAGTTAGTAGCTGTCCGTGAGGTTGTCCTCAATTCCAATGTGCCCAATGTTTACGATCGTCTCAAGGAGGCGATCCTCAGATATTTCCTTCCATCGATGGAGGAACGATTGAGGACGTTATTAGCACGTCACCCCCTGGGTGATGCTAAACCGAGCCACCACTTCACGTGCCTTCAATCTCTTGCAGGACCCACGGCAGCCGATTCTGAAATCGTTAAAGAACTGTGGCTCGAATCTCTACCAGCATTTATCCAACCTACAGTTACGGCTCTGCTCGAAGACGCACCACTGAAACAGGTGGCCCTCACAGCAGACAAAATTCTAGCTAGGACTGGCAACCGAGACAACTACGTAGTTGCCTCAACGTCGCTTCCGAAAGTCGATATCGACCGCAGCCACTCCTCGGCTCAAGGTGACAGGAGAGGGTGTATTCACACACGTCTTATTTTTCGAGACCGTTGTAGCGTACCCCAACCCTACGTCCCTCGAGCCCGCTCACGCTCTTGAAAAGCCTTCAACACTCGCCCAACGAAGGCATCTTCCAAGCCACGCCTAAAGGCAGCTAATCGCATCATCAAACATAGCTGAACATTATCAACACCTTACGCTATTATTCCAACGTCTTTCGGATAATGGAATAGTAGTCAACCCAGAGAAATGTGAAGTGGGTAAACCAGAAATAATATTTTTGGGTCACATCATCAGACAAGAGGGTATTCTGCCTTGCGAGGACAAAGTTCGAGCAATCAAGGAGTACAACGTGCCGTCCTCAATCAAGGAACTGAAGGCTTTTCTCGGTTTGGTTAACTTCTACCGACGTTTCATCCCTCACGCGGCAGAACGGTTTCGACCATTAACCGATTTACTACGCGGTAATCTACGCAAATTAGAATTGAACGATACCGCACGTACTGCATTCTCAGAGATCAAAACGGCTCTCGCTGAAGTTACACTCCTCGCTCATCCTGACCCATCAGCCACGCTTAGTATAGCGGTTGATGCATCAGATTTTGCTATAGGAGCCGTCGTGCAACAGAATATCTCCGGTAGTTGGCAACCGCTCGAATTTTTCTCACGACGCCTTACTCCCACGGAGACGAGATATAGCGCTTTTGGTCGCGAGCTGCTAGCAGCCTACTGTGCCATCAAACATTTCCAGCACGCAGTAGAAGGACGCCATTTCATCTTATTCACCGACAACAAGCCCTTAACGTATGCCCTGCATACCAAGTCTGACCGCTACTCACCACGAGAGTGAAGACATTTGGACTATATCTCCCAGTTCACGACAGACCTTCGTCACATTAAAGGCGAGTCGAACTATGTTGCTGATGCTCTTTCACGTACCCAGACGAATGCAGTTACCTTACCGGTGCTCGATCTTCCTGCAATGGCCGCCGCACAAGCAAGCGATCCTGTCAGTGCAGAAGCACCACAATCTTCGTCCCTTCATTGCCAGGAAGTACCCCTAGCTACTAGCTCAGGTACTATCCTATGTGATACTTCTTCAGGTCTTCCTCGACCCATCGTACCCTCTGCCTATCGCCGTCTCGTCTTCGATGCCCTTCATGGATTGTCTCATCCAGGTATCGCAGCCACATTACGTTTTATAATTATAGTCTACTGTGATATTAGCACTGCTCTAATAATAGACCGAATCCTAAAATTGTAGATTTATCATGATGTAACTGCCTAATCTATAAGATCTTACGTTGAAGTTACATCATCGCTGCACGATGCGTCCGGCCGTCCATGAATAAAGATGTTCGTATGTGGGTAAAGCAATGCTTACAGTGTCAACGATCAAAAGTGCACAGGCACGTAGCTGTCCCCATCGGCACGTTCGCTACGCCTGATGCTCGCTTTGATCACGTTCATATAGACATTGTAGGGCCATTGCCACCATCGCATGGGTATGATCACATACTCACGTGCATTGACCGTTTTACAAGATGGCCCGAAGCTATTCTCATCACGTCTATCACGGCGGTGACAGTTGCTCACCGCTTCGTGGAACGATGGATAGCATTGTACGGTTGTCCCTCGACTGTCACGACTGACCGATGACAACAATTCGAGTTCGCGTTATTCTCCTCAATGACCAGGCTGCTTGGTACGGAACGCATACTCACTACCGCCTACCACCCAGCATCGAATGGTTTAGTTGAAAGGTTTCATCGACAACTTAAAAGTGCTCTCCGAGCACACGAAAACGACAATTGGTACAAAACCTTACCGCTCGTTCTCTTAGGTATCAGAACGAGTTTGATGGCAGATATCCAATGTTCCGCCGCTGAACTTGTATACGGCACGACATTGCGTCAGCCTGGGGAATTCTTCACACCACGGAGCAGTAATGATTTCGGTAAATCAGACTACGTCCATCGACTGTCTGCATTTATGCGAACGCTGTCTCCGGTGTCAACTGGAATACAACATCGACAGGTCGCTCTCCCTCGAGAGTTATCTACCTGTTCACATGTTTTCATACGAGTAGATTCGGTACGCAAACCTTTGCAACAGCCTTACGAAGGACATTTTCACGTGATCTCTCGTCACGAAAAGATCTTCAAGGATGATCGACACGGCCGCGTCGAGATCGTCAGCATTGATCGTCTCAAACCAGCACACGTCGATGACAGTGCCCTACCCGCTAACATGTGACTCAATGCTAGACCTATCAAACCTTCTAGAGGGATCTCTACATCTACCTCGGATCCCACGCTAGATATATCAGAGACCTCGTTCTCACGTCCCGGCCAACAGCAATCGTCATCTACACCATCTACGGACGAGGCTTCCGTCTCACGTCTAGATCAGCAGACCACGCCGCCCTTGACCTCGGATGAGATCGTAGGCTCACGAAGTACGAACGAGACTACGGTCTCACGCTCCGGTCGCCGAGTACGCCTAGCCGTATGCTTTCGTGACTAAACGCACAGTCAATAACGGATACGGTGTAAGATTATTCTTATACTACACGCATGCTATACTTTTCTTTTTTTGATTTTTTTTGTATCCTGAGCCCACGCCTCCGACCAACGTCCATTTGATAACGTCGACTTCAGTCAACTTTGGCAAAAGCTGGTTTGGCCACCCACACTCTAGTCAACGCACTCAGTCGATTATCTGGTCTCGAATTCGCCTGGCATACGCTTGGTCGTTATGGTCGCTTCCGTTTTCTTGGCTGAACGTGGTCTCGTCCTACATCTGCAGCGTTTTCTGTTTCGCATCCCTATGAAGGCAATCATCAGATCCTAGATACAAACCACTCTGGTGTGGTATGCTAATTCGACCAACAAATACAGCACACTTCTCCTGGTACCGTTCTTCGCAAAAGACCTTCGTTGGCAACTCGAGGATCAACGATCACTTCCTGTTCCGCCAATTCTTCCGTCCTACAACCGCACTTCTGCCGATCAGTCCCACGAATCGAACCCCTAACTATCGAAAGTGTAAACCCTTTCTAGCGGGGGGTTTCTGTAGTGACCTACTTTTGTCAACAGAACGCGATTGGTTCGATGAAAACAATTATTATTATAACCAATTGTACCAGTGACTGTTCTACTGTGCTCGTTTGTTTAACTGTGCTAATAACAGCCATTTCGGTCTTCCATTGTATTCCATTCCTTCTACGCGGTTTGTGACTACGCACGTACCTTTGCTTGCCGATCGCATTTGTACTCCTTTGGAACGATCTCGGTATTCTTTCGATACCACGAGATTGCCAGCAAATATATTTCAACTACTACTATTATCTGCCTTCTGATATTGGTCTACGAGGATCTTTTTGGTTAATTGGCACGTAGTCTTGTAGCGGTGTTCATAGTCAAGCTCAACTCGACACCACGCTACAATAGTGTTGGGGTATTCAGAAAATGCCCCAGAAATTATCTAGTGCTATTCCTGAATGAGAAATAGTGTCATTGCCCCATTGGTCAACATTCTTCCAACGTGTCATTTCTCTATTGGTCAATATTTATTTGTGTCATTTCCTGAAGGTTAAATCTTGTACAAATGTTACTTTCTATTTTATGGTACGATGTAGTCTGTTTGTTTGAAATATAAACAGTGTATGTTTGAAATATAATGATTCATATCATCGAGGCTGAGAATTGTGTTCTGGACTCAATTGGCTGGGCTAGACAGGAAAGCAGGGCCAATCAGGACTCTAGGCTACTCGCTCGTATTTTATGCGTCAGTGTTTCGATCGATAATACGCTGCTCTCCAATAAGCGGATCACACGTTATAACAAATAGTAAGCGAGGAAGGTCATTTACATACAACAGGAATAGCACCGGCCCCAAAACTGTACCCTGGGGCACTCAACTAAGCACAGTTTCCCAGCTAGATAATTTTGAGTTTACCCGTACTCTTTGTTGGTGCCCAACAAGGAGGTCTTCTATCCACGTCAATAGATTGCCTCCAGTTTCGACATTTTTTAGCTTGTATAACAGCCGGTCGTGCGGAACCTTGTCAAAGGCTTTTCTAACTTTTGGTCCTTAAAAGCGCACCAGCTTTCTCGATTGACTAATAAGTTAGTGAGACACGAATAACCTATTCTGAAACCGTGCAGTTTCTACGAGAGGATTCGGTTTACATCGAGGTATTTACACAGCTCTTTCCGAATAATCTTTTCTAAGATTTTAACAACCACACTAGTTAGGCTAACGGGTCGGTAATTCTCAGGTTTATGTTCCGTACCTGTTTTGAAGACAGGACTTACTATGGCGTTCTTCCAGTCTTTTGGTAAACGACCCTGCGTAACGGATAGCTTAAAGTATATACTTAAAGGGTTTGCAACGAAGTTAGATAATTCCTTTAGTAGCCTAGGATGCAATTCATCGGGCCCCATGGATTTACCTTTGTCAAGCTTATTTAGCAGATCAAAGACATCGAGTTCATGTATGGTCACGTTATCCAGTGTATATGTGGGGGGTTTGTATGCACTGACGGGAAGGGTGCTTCTATGGTATATACATTGCTAAAGTAGTTTGAGAATACTTGAGCCTTACCAAAGTCATCTTCCACTAATGATGCGGCAGTACTATCTCCCCATAGTGCAGGAATAATTCCTCTTCTTTTTGTCCTTTGGTTTATATAGGAATACAGGCGTTTAGGACATTCTATGGATTCCTTAACAATTTTTTCTTCGTACAGCTTTCTAGACTTACGGAGGGTCGAGGCACAGGTATTCCTAGCTTTTCGGTACTGAGATTTTGTCTCATCAGTCCCCAGTAACCTAAATCTATCCCACATTTTTCTTCTCTTACGGAGAAGGATGCGGACCTCCCTATTGAACCATGGTGGGCAGTTTCTCGGCTCCCTTGGTATAGTCCAAGAAATGTGGGGTGCGATAACTTTTAAGTATAAATTTCGGAATGCATCCCAAGCCTTTTCAATTGAGCACTCTGCGTCTATTGTCCAATCTACTAATGATGCCGAGTGCATGATATCTGGTATGCTTGCTTCCAGACGTTAGGTCTGGATTGAGTTGATGCTTGCTCGTGATTGACAGTTATATGGAAGTCAAAAGTTAAAACTGCATGATCACTTTTGCCTAGAAGTGGCATGTAAAGGAGGTTCGCAACGTCATCCTCATAGTGAGTTAATATAAGATCTAGTAAGGATGATTCAGTGTCCGGGTCGTACCTAGTCGCTTCTTTCACATGTTGCACTAGGGCACATGTTATAACCGCATCAACTAGTTCCTGCTCGAAGGAATTATCTGATGATTCGGTTCGCAGATTTCCCCAGTCTACCATAGGTGCATTAAAGTCCCCTAGGATTAGACATCGACCACTTTGCGACCAATTTTTGAGCCTGTTTAACAGGACATCATTTACCTCACAGCTTGGACTGCGATAGACCAAACCAATTAGCAGCTCTTGCCCCTTGAATTTCAAGCGTCAACTAACCAATTCACACGTCCCACTTTCATGGGATAGCATTCCTAATGAATAGAGCTACTCCCCCTCCTTTATGCTGATGTATTCTATCGGTCCTTACTAAAGTAAAACCCTCAAAATCGAGTTCCATATTATCTATAGACTGTGTCAGCCAGGTTTCTGTGACTGCGATTATGTCTGGCTCTGTAGAATCAATCTGTTCACCTAGTTCAGGTCCTTTTCGCCAGCGTCTAACCTCATTTGTAGTTCTTTTTCGGCTTCCCGTCTTTTTACACGACCTACCAACGGCAGATGAACTGTACATTCTTAAATGATGCATTTGTCCGACGTTTCACAATTACCCATCCCCGCAACGTCATGATAATTGACACGTATTGTGAAATGATTCAACAACCTGCTCGATATCTGGCTTAGTACCATCCCACCCAATATGAAATTTCATTACGACTACGACTGTCAACCTCGTTATAAATGGTCCACTAAGCTTATATGTGTCGTTCGAGTACAAAGAACAACCCAGGTTCATTAGACAAAGTAACATGAACCATTCACTCAGACGGAAAACGTTTTGGAGCTGTGCAAGTGAATAAGTAGCTATAAAGAGAAATTTAAGAACCTAAAATCTATAAGCATCTGGTTCGACATGGATTCTAAAAAATTTAGGTGTCTAAACTTTCTTAATAACGTATACAAGTTTGAGTCTATGTTGGAGACGAAAGATCCCCAAAAACTCATAGTTTGTAATTTATCTTGTGGAGCTTGTATGCAGATGTATACGTGGGCATTTCTTACCGCCCACGCACATAGTTGATTGACGAATTTATCGATTAAATGTTTAAATATTTCAATGGCAGTCAATTGACGAACTATCGATTAAATGTTTCAAAGCTCCATGACAATATCGATGTATATATAATTGTATATATAGGTTTTGAAATTGTCTTGTAAAACGTTTGCTGGTTTTCTGGTTGTTACAGAATATACTTTCATTCTAAGCTTGGTCTTCTCACTCTAGATAGCGGGGCTGGGACGCGTCAATAGATAGCTTACTGGACCTTGGTCACCGAATCCTCGATCTCGTCCTCAAACTACGTGAACCCGTGATAGCTCTCTCTCGCTCTCTCAAAACCTAACAATTGGCGACGGGGTAAAAAAAATACAATCCAAAGTCAACCGGTTCTGATTAAGAAAAAATGACTCTCCCTTCCGATCGATTACAGCTGCTATTTGAGCGACAATTGGAGTTCTTAGTACACAGCTGCGGAATCGCTCATGCTTTGAAGATGCGACGGAAGTGGATGGATTAATTTCTCAATTGCGCACTGAGCTAGAAAATAATTGCAGTCCTCATGAATCCTTAGCAAACCATATTTCAAACGATACAGCTGTCACTCAAGATCCGCTCGGTGGTCCAGTACTCCCCATTCAAGAAACATGCCCGGTAATGGATCCAATCTTCATTATCCCCGAAACAGCATGTTCAGACATTGATGTGTCCAGCTCACACAGAGACCATGTCTTATTAAATGCTCATGAACTTATTACAGTAGCCGCCCACGAACAAACAGAAAATCAATCAATCAGCATAGTAAAGATAGATGCATCAAATGCAGCTCATCATTCTACGACAAAAGCATCTGATCAATCTACTTATCGCGGTTTCTTAGTTGTTTTACCAGGTATGAGTTATCTTAATGACTCACATGCCTTCGATCAAATTTCTTACAAAAATGAGGAAACATTGTCGGATGAATCAAACGATGATCAAGAACCTAACAAAATTTTGATAAATGCTGATTATCTTAATGATTCATCATCTACAAATGAAGCTCCCAATAAAATTGATAACAAGATTTCAGAAGATTTAAACTCTGATGAACTCAAATTAAATGGCGTTTATCCTCACTACCTGGTCCATTTTACTGGATTCTCTGCTCAATACGTTTTAAATACAGTCAAGCTAATTGTAATTTGGGTATATGAAGACCAAACATTGTTTCGTGGGGGAGGATGAACACGGAAAACTTAAAATCCGGATCTCAACACCGGATCTTCAAAAAGGGGAGGAGTGTTGGAGACGAAAGATCCCCAAAAACTCATAGTTTGTAATTTATCTTGTGGAGCTTGTATGCAGATGTATACGTGGGCATTTCTTACCGCCCACGCACATAGTTGATTGACGAATTTATCGATTAAATGTTTAAATATTTCAATGGCAGTCAATTGACGAACTATCGATTAAATGTTTCAAAGCTCCATGACAATATCGATGTATATATAATTGTATATATAGGTTTTGAAATTGTCTTGTAAAACGTTTGCTGGTTTTCTGGTTGTTACAGAATATACTTTCATTCTAAGCTTGGTCTTCTCACTCTAGATAGCGGGGCTGGGACGCGTCAATAGATAGCTTACTGGACCTTGGTCACCGAATCCTCGATCTCGTCCTCAAACTACGTGAACCCGTGATAGCTCTCTCTCGCTCTCTCAAAACCTAACAATTGGCGACGGGGTAAAAAAAATACAATCCAAAGTCAACCGGTTCTGATTAAGAAAAAATGACTCTCCCTTCCGATCGATTACAGCTGCTATTTGAGCGACAATTGGAGTTCTTAGTACACAGCTGCGGAATCGCTCATGCTTTGAAGATGCGACGGAAGTGGATGGATTAATTTCTCAATTGCGCACTGAGCTAGAAAATAATTGCAGTCCTCATGAATCCTTAGCAAACCATATTTCAAACGATACAGCTGTCACTCAAGATCCGCTCGGTGGTCCAGTACTCCCCATTCAAGAAACATGCCCGGTAATGGATCCAATCTTCATTATCCCCGAAACAGCATGTTCAGACATTGATGTGTCCAGCTCACACAGAGACCATGTCTTATTAAATGCTCATGAACTTATTACAGTAGCCGCCCACGAACAAACAGAAAATCAATCAATCAGCATAGTAAAGATAGATGCATCAAATGCAGCTCATCATTCTACGACAAAAGCATCTGATCAATCTACTTATCGCGGTTTCTTAGTTGTTTTACCAGGTATGAGTTATCTTAATGACTCACATGCCTTCGATCAAATTTCTTACAAAAATGAGGAAACATTGTCGGATGAATCAAACGATGATCAAGAACCTAACAAAATTTTGATAAATGCTGATTATCTTAATGATTCATCATCTACAAATGAAGCTCCCAATAAAATTGATAACAAGATTTCAGAAGATTTAAACTCTGATGAACTCAAATTAAATGGCGTTTATCCTCACTACCTGGTCCATTTTACTGGATTCTCTGCTCAATACGTTTTAAATACAGTCAAGCTAATTGTAATTTGGGTATATGAAGACCAAACATTGTTTCGTGGGGGAGGATGAACACGGAAAACTTAAAATCCGGATCTCAACACCGGATCTTCAAAAAGGGGAGGAGTGTTGGAGACGAAAGATCCCCAAAAACTCATAGTTTGTAATTTATCTTGTGGAGCTTGTATGCAGATGTATACGTGGGCATTTCTTACCGCCCACGCACATAGTTGATTGACGAATTTATCGATTAAATGTTTAAATATTTCAATGGCAGTCAATTGACGAACTATCGATTAAATGTTTCAAAGCTCCATGACAATATCGATGTATATATAATTGTATATATAGGTTTTGAAATTGTCTTGTAAAACGTTTGCTGGTTTTCTGGTTGTTACAGAATATACTTTCATTCTAAGCTTGGTCTTCTCACTCTAGATAGCGGGGCTGGGACGCGTCAATAGATAGCTTACTGGACCTTGGTCACCGAATCCTCGATCTCGTCCTCAAACTACGTGAACCCGTGATAGCTCTCTCTCGCTCTCTCAAAACCTAACAATTGGCGACGGGGTAAAAAAAATACAATCCAAAGTCAACCGGTTCTGATTAAGAAAAAATGACTCTCCCTTCCGATCGATTACAGCTGCTATTTGAGCGACAATTGGAGTTCTTAGTACACAGCTGCGGAATCGCTCATGCTTTGAAGATGCGACGGAAGTGGATGGATTAATTTCTCAATTGCGCACTGAGCTAGAAAATAATTGCAGTCCTCATGAATCCTTAGCAAACCATATTTCAAACGATACAGCTGTCACTCAAGATCCGCTCGGTGGTCCAGTACTCCCCATTCAAGAAACATGCCCGGTAATGGATCCAATCTTCATTATCCCCGAAACAGCATGTTCAGACATTGATGTGTCCAGCTCACACAGAGACCATGTCTTATTAAATGCTCATGAACTTATTACAGTAGCCGCCCACGAACAAACAGAAAATCAATCAATCAGCATAGTAAAGATAGATGCATCAAATGCAGCTCATCATTCTACGACAAAAGCATCTGATCAATCTACTTATCGCGGTTTCTTAGTTGTTTTACCAGGTATGAGTTATCTTAATGACTCACATGCCTTCGATCAAATTTCTTACAAAAATGAGGAAACATTGTCGGATGAATCAAACGATGATCAAGAACCTAACAAAATTTTGATAAATGCTGATTATCTTAATGATTCATCAGTCTACAAATGAAGCTCCCAATAAAATTGATAACAAGATTTCAGAAGATTTAAACTCTGATGAACTCAAATTAAATGGCGTTTATCCTCACTACCTGGTCCATTTTACTGGATTCTCTGCTCAATACGTTTTAAATACAGTCAAGCTAATTGTAATTTGGGTATATGAAGACCAAACATTGTTTCGTGGGGGAGGATGAACACGGAAAACTTAAAATCCGGATCTCAACACCGGATCTTCAAAAAGGGGAGGAGTGTTGGAGACGAAAGATCCCCAAAAACTCATAGTTTGTAATTTATCTTGTGGAGCTTGTATGCAGATGTATACGTGGGCATTTCTTACCGCCCACGCACATAGTTGATTGACGAATTTATCGATTAAATGTTTAAATATTTCAATGGCAGTCAATTGACGAACTATCGATTAAATGTTTCAAAGCTCCATGACAATATCGATGTATATATAATTGTATATATAGGTTTTGAAATTGTCTTGTAAAACGTTTGCTGGTTTTCTGGTTGTTACAGAATATACTTTCATTCTAAGCTTGGTCTTCTCACTCTAGATAGCGGGGCTGGGACGCGTCAATAGATAGCTTACTGGACCTTGGTCACCGAATCCTCGATCTCGTCCTCAAACTACGTGAACCCGTGATAGCTCTCTCTCGCTCTCTCAAAACCTAACAATTGGCGACGGGGTAAAAAAAATACAATCCAAAGTCAACCGGTTCTGATTAAGAAAAAATGACTCTCCCTTCCGATCGATTACAGCTGCTATTTGAGCGACAATTGGAGTTCTTAGTACACAGCTGCGGAATCGCTCATGCTTTGAAGATGCGACGGAAGTGGATGGATTAATTTCTCAATTGCGCACTGAGCTAGAAAATAATTGCAGTCCTCATGAATCCTTAGCAAACCATATTTCAAACGATACAGCTGTCACTCAAGATCCGCTCGGTGGTCCAGTACTCCCCATTCAAGAAACATGCCCGGTAATGGATCCAATCTTCATTATCCCCGAAACAGCATGTTCAGACATTGATGTGTCCAGCTCACACAGAGACCATGTCTTATTAAATGCTCATGAACTTATTACAGTAGCCGCCCACGAACAAACAGAAAATCAATCAATCAGCATAGTAAAGATAGATGCATCAAATGCAGCTCATCATTCTACGACAAAAGCATCTGATCAATCTACTTATCGCGGTTTCTTAGTTGTTTTACC
This sequence comes from Schistosoma spindalis, assembly GCA_946903255.1. Classification (NCBI taxonomy): domain Eukaryota; kingdom Metazoa; phylum Platyhelminthes; class Trematoda; order Strigeidida; family Schistosomatidae; genus Schistosoma; species Schistosoma spindalis. The sequence goes on along the minus strand of OX336419.1, from coordinate 20,943,435 downwards.
AGGTATGAGTTATCTTAATGACTCACATGCCTTCGATCAAATTTCTTACAAAAATGAGGAAACATTGTCGGATGAATCAAACGATGATCAAGAACCTAACAAAATTTTGATAAATGCTGATTATCTTAATGATTCATCATCTACAAATGAAGCTCCCAATAAAATTGATAACAAGATTTCAGAAGATTTAAACTCTGATGAACTCAAATTAAATGGCGTTTATCCTCACTACCTGGTCCATTTTACTGGATTCTCTGCTCAATACGTTTTAAATACAGTCAAGCTAATTGTAATTTGGGTATATGAAGACCAAACATTGTTTCGTGGGGGAGGATGAACACGGAAAACTTAAAATCCGGATCTCAACACCGGATCTTCAAAAAGGGGAGGAGTGTTGGAGACGAAAGATCCCCAAAAACTCATAGTTTGTAATTTATCTTGTGGAGCTTGTATGCAGATGTATACGTGGGCATTTCTTACCGCCCACGCACATAGTTGATTGACGAATTTATCGATTAAATGTTTAAATATTTCAATGGCAGTCAATTGACGAACTATCGATTAAATGTTTCAAAGCTCCATGACAATATCGATGTATATATAATTGTATATATAGGTTTTGAAATTGTCTTGTAAAACGTTTGCTGGTTTTCTGGTTGTTACAGAATATACTTTCATTCTAAGCTTGGTCTTCTCACTCTAGATAGCGGGGCTGGGACGCGTCAATAGATAGCTTACTGGACCTTGGTCACCGAATCCTCGATCTCGTCCTCAAACTACGTGAACCCGTGATAGCTCTCTCTCTCTCTTTCAACACCTAACAGTCTATTGTTTCATCAACGTATGAGTCATTCTTCTAGCTGCAATCTGAGCGGAATGATACTACACGATACTTATATTTTGAATTTTTGGTTCATTTTTAATAACAGAACTGGTATTAGTTACGATGCAGTCAAGGATTAATACTCGTGACTTGCGTCTTTCCGCCATTTTATAAGATGACATACTATCTATCCTCAGAGTAATCACATATAACTGAAGGCTTAGTAATAAGGAGTGATGTAGAAGAAGCATTCAGTCATATACAAAAGGTTTGCGCTAGAATGTTTTTCAATATTCTCAGAAAACTTTGATGCACTACACCGTCAGAGTGAAAATGAAAGAGGGAATATCAAGAATTAGATTATGGTGTGTCATTTACATTAGGATAGTCGCTTACCAACGTAAGCCTCGGGAGACTGATCAAAGAATAAGATAGCAGCTCACTATTTCCGTAACGGAAATATTTTAAGACAAGGTGTATCAAGAGAAAGTTCATAGTGCTTGATACTAATTCAAGCCCATGTATGCTAGTCTAGCTTTTGGACAGAACAATCTATTCACTCTTCTCAATCTACAGTTTAACCTTATCACTTATTTGCTTATTAATCTTGACTGTTTTTATTTCGGTATATGTGCACTAATTACTTACCCTATTCATTGTCTATTTTTGTCTATAAATATTGAGTCACGCTTTATTAAACCAAGTTAGCTCACTCTCCTTCACTGCACATCATTTCGTTTCGCTTCCCTCGCTTAGATTCCTTGTTTGTCTGTTTAAATCAATGAGTGCATGAAATATATATTCAAAATCTATTTCGTATTCGATGCAACTACGAGAAGGAGCTTGGTGCTTCATAGGACAAAAGGATATTGTAGGCTATCTTGGTAGAATATCGACCCCAATGTAAATTTTGTAACATGAGTCTAGGCAGTAGCAAGTGTAGGAAAACAATCTCAATATGAGTAGCTGCCTTGACACTTACAATTAGGAACCCCAAATGGACACAGGGTTTCTCCTCATCACTATTTGTGGACTGGAATCACCTCATTCGCAATCAATGCTTCCTGGTTAGCAAATTGAATCATAGGCAGTAAAATTAATGATAAAAAATGAATCTAAACACAACCAGAAAATACTAAGCGTAGAGCAATTATTTAACGAAACCGTGTCAATAAATTAAACAGAAATCTGATAAGTTAAATTGTTAAGGGAAGTTCGTTTTCTTGGAGGACACTTTGTCAGGTTTCTGTTAGCGGGACATAGATTAGCTAATAATTATCCAATCAGAGCTAGTCGATACTTGGAGAACACCAACATCTTAGTGGTCCAGGAACTGCCCTATATGAAACGATGTTATTGGAGTAAAAAAGATTATTGATGACAAGTATTCTCGTAGACCATCGTAGGTCAGAGATCTCTTGATACCAACCGGTAGCCTTAGTTTCACTGTGTAGTCTGTTCTGAAAATGGGTGTGATGTGCGCAAGCCCTCAGTTGTTTGTGACCGCGCTTTGGCGTAACGAGTGTGAACACACTATATTGAGAAGGCTCATTTAGAATAAGCGCTTTGAATAATTTAGAGAACCTTCGTGTCATATTCAAAAGATCTCAAGTGCCATGTTCAACCCAACTGCCCTTGGTTTTACCTGATCGATTTCCGCGTTCAGATATCCACAGTATTTTCCCACTCCAAGAGCGCTGTTTCAGAAAAGACTATTGTCACACTACAAATGTACCGAGGGTGGAGGATAGGTAAATAGCAGTGCTAGATCGTCATGTCAAGGTGATAAATATATACATTGATTTCTTAATTGCTTTTAATGGGGTCGATCATAAGCTAAAGCTGGTGGAAAATAAGTCACCACCAGTAGAATAGCTTAACTTGTTGTTAAGTGGGCGATGTTTGAGTGTCAGTGTAAATTTTTATATTTCCTCAGACTACAGAATGTCATTGTAAGGTACTAAGACCTTTTCTTTAATTGAATAACGATCCTCAAGTTTTGTTTGAGACATTACTGCTTATTGGAAAGGATTGGATAGACGTTTGCAGACTGAAGAGTAGGCCATCAATTCTGTTAGATATGGTTTGTCATAAAATTTTGGCGGATAACAGTAGGCATATACCCAACATCGTAAAAAGTTAGTTGGTTCACATGGGAAAGGTTTCTGACTGCAGATACAAGTCAGAGAATTTCTCTCTGTAATTTGTTGAAATAGATAGAGTAGACGTGGTGTTTGTACGAACAAATGATTTATTTTTACTTTATGACTACGAATCCTAGATACAACGCGTTTATTTGCGATCACCTAGTTCCATTTGCTGTAAATTACACCATTTCGGTAAATTTTAGTTCGTATAATAGTTCAAATACTCTCAACTGTCACATTGGCGTCACCATGGACCCTGTGATGAAATAGTTGAACATACATTCAAATTTTAAAGCTGTCGAAGATTACATGGAACAGTTCGAAATCTGAAGCATGACTAAGAAAGAAGTAAGAGATAATAAAATTGTGGCACATTTCATCACACTCATTGAAAAAGAAGCCTATAGTGCATTAAAACATCAGCATTTTCAAAAAGACATATTTCACTTCCCTATTCAACTCTCAAAGAACTACAATTAAATCAAGTAAAGTGCATTAGTTTTGAATGTCGTGCAAAAACGAAATTTAATGAGATAATTCTACAGAATAACTAGTAGGAAATGGAATTCATCCCTGAATTGCAAAACAAGCTGTCGGTTGCAATTTTGGTTACTAAATTCATGTGCAGATGTGGGACTGATTAATTGCAGGAATTAGCATACCAGGTATGAAGAGCTGTTAAAAATGCCGAACTGTTTTTTCAAGACGCTAGAACTGTATGTATCAAATATGAAGCAGAGAATGAACTTGATACCCAGTCGGCGAAAATTTCCAATACTTTGTTTAGTCGTCATGATAAAATACAATCTCAGGGTCGATCAAACTTGCGTTTGTTTAATAATTATTCTTATTGTCGTGAAAATGTGAAAGGAATTTCAATGCAGATCATAAAGGTGAGCACAACTTTGGTGAGTGTTTATCCTGTGGCACATTTCATTCTCGTAATTCACGTCACCTAGTAACGCTAAAGGCTTCGAATGTGGTAAGATAGGACATGTTCAGTCGATATGCAAGACTAATGCTCATTTTGCTGCAAGTAATACTAAACCTTGTAATTTAGATCCTATTCATTCGTGCGATCTTAACAATCACATATCTTTATCCACCATTTCGAATTATAGTATTCATATTCAAAAGCGATTATGTACATCCCTCAGCTCATTTCATGGCTATTGAGGACACAGGCAGTATATAGTCCATCACTTTATTTAGGAACATGTATTCTTAGTTTTTATGTTGTTGTGCGACCCACTGTAGTTCCAACATTGGGGATTATCGGACACAATTCTTATACAATGATGTAGTGCCCCCAAATGCCCTGGTATGAACGAGAGCGGGTAGGGTTCGCCCTCTCTCTCGTAATACTCTCACACGGCCACGCGTATACAGCCTCTGCCAGGGAATTCCTACTCACTGCCTTCTCGCACCACGGGTGTTCTTTACGAAAATGAGAGGACGAAAAGCGAACGTCCGGCGCTATAACCGGATCCCAATTCTATGGTGCACATGGGCTCCAGTATCCTGCGGGAACAAATGGCGTATGAACCAACTTTTGGTCACCGGCTTCCATGTGACTGCATCTCCTCACGATGCTCCACTGCCTTGTGGACTAGACCTTTAGGTCAAAGGCTCGGGGTGTGGCCCCCTAAGAAAACCACTTGCTTCGGTTTGGTCACCCGAGCAGTATCTCAGCCCACACACTAAAATTATGATGAACTATCTGCTTATGGAAAATATTCGTTTCTCTCCGACTAACATTGAAATGACTGGTACTATTATTATTATTACTATTATTATTTACTACGTCATTTATTCACCATCTCCTATTTCTACTTTTTGTATCCGTTTCGACTCAGACAGCAGCTCGCCTATGGTGAAAATTCAGCTTTATCTAAACGTTCTCGAGTCACTGCCTGGTTGAAAATTACATGTTACTACCGAATATGAGTACTGGAGCAGTTTTTCTGAAACCACGTGCACCATTCAAACTGGCTGCCTTCAACGTTCGCACACTTATGCAGGTCGGACAACAGATAGGGCTGGCTATGTCTTTGGAAAGTCTTAATATTGATGTGTGTTGTCTATCCGAGACTCGTATTCAAGACTCTGGTGAAGTACTACAAGTTCTCTCTCCATCTGTCGCTTCAAAAAGCTTGTTTTATGTGCGTTTATCCGGGGACCCTGTGGCATCTTCGTCTGGTCTTGCTGGGGTTCGTGTCGCACTAAGCGCTAGAGCTGAGGCAGCACTAGTCGACTGGATCCCCATTAACAGTCGGTTATGTGCTGTTAGATTAAAAAGTTCCATCAAAGTGAGAAGAAATCGGCGTGAGAAACGATGTCTTTTCGTCATCTCCGCCTATGCCCCGACAGATTGCAGCCCGGATGCAATCAAGGACGAGTTCTACCACCAGCTAACTGTTCTTCTCCAGAAAGTGCGTTCAACATATATTGTAGTACTAGCTGGAGACTTGAATGCTCAGGTCGGGCGTCTAGGCACAGAAGAGAGTCGTTTAGGTGGCCGATGGGGACTCATTGGTCGCAGGACAGATAACGGGGAACGTCTACTGCAACTATGCACAGACCGCAACCTGTTTCTGGCTAGCACTAACTTTCGGCACAGTCATCGCTGATGTGCCACCTGGCGTCCTCCTTCTGCATCTCAAGCCTGGATACAGATTGATCAGATCGCGATCAGCTACCGCTGGCGTGGTTGTGTACAAGACTGCCGCTCCTTTTGGAGTATGACCACAGACGAAGGATGTTACGTAATGAAATCGGGCAAAGCTTGCGTAAGGACCGAGAAGCCTGGTGGTCGGAGCGTGCCAGTGAGTTGGAAGCAGCAGCTGCATCTGGTAATTACCGGAAGCTCTTCCAACTCATCTGAGCCACTGGCAGCAAGAAGTCTGGTGTGAGCGAAACAATCTGCGAGGATGACGGAACGCCAATCACTAACATCCATCGACGTCTTAGACGATGAGCAGAATTCTTTGAAGGGCAGTTCAACTGGCCTGCTGCTCCGGCAACATCGGTCAGACTGTCCTGCCCTCCATGGCCGGTGACGACTGATCCACCAAATGAGGCGGAAGTCCGCAAGGAACTTCAACTCTTGAAACATTACAAATCACCGGGCCCAGACGACTTACCTCCGGCTCTTTTTAAAGATGGTGGTGACTTTCTGACTAAGGGACTGACGACGTTGTACCAACGTCATGGTATGAGTCGATAGTTGTCCCTATCTTTAAAAAGGGTTCACGTTGTTCCTGTAACAACTATCGGGGGGTAAGTCTACTTCCGATTGCGTCCAAGCTATTGGCTTCCGTCGTATTTCGTAGGTTGTTCAGAACCCGAGAAGGATTGACTCACGAGGAGCAGGCTGGGTTTCGTTCTGGTCGAGGATGTATTGATCATATCTTCACCCTCCGCCAAGTGTTAGAACACCGCCATACTTATCAAAGGCCAACAATCGTAGTGTTTCTTGACATCAGGGCTGCCTTCGATTCGTTGGACAGAACTGTTCTCTGGGATTGTCTATTGAAGAAGGGTGTGCCTGAGAAGTTTATTAACATCCTAAAAGCCCTATACACAAACATTTCAAGCAGAGTGAGAGCATACAACCACCTATCTCCACTATTCCATTCGAGCAGTGGGGTCAGGCAGGGTTGCCCAATCTCACCATTCCTCTTCAACTTTGCCATCGATGACATTCTGGAAACAGCTCTGATGGATGTAAGTAATGGTGGTGTGGATCTGTTGCCTGGAGAAAGACTTCTCGATCTTGAGTATGCGGATGATATAGTCTTACTGTGCGAGAATGCCCAAGCCATGCAATCCGCACTTAATCAGTTGGCAATCAGTGTCCGTAGGTATGGTATGTGCTTTGCACCTTCGAAGTGTAAAGTTCTTCTACAAGACTGGCAGGATTCTAATCCTGTACTCACTCTGGATGGTGAGCAAATAGAAGTAGTCGAGAAGTTCGTGTATCTAGGTAGCTGCATAAGTGCTGGTGGTGGTGTGAGTGATGAGATCAATGCACGTATAGTGAAAGCCAGAGCGGCTTATGCCAATCTGGGCCATCTTTGGCGCCTTCGTGATGTTAGTCTGGCTGTAAAAGGTCGGATCTACAACGCGACGGTGAGAGCAGTTTTGCTCTATGCTTGTGAAACCTGGCCTCTCCGAGCTGAGGATGTTAGACGACTCTCTGTATTCGATCATCGCTGTCTCCGAAGGATTGCTGGCATCCAGTGGCAACACCATGTCAGTAATGCAGAGGTTCGGCATCGAGTGTTCGGTCACAGAGGCGATAAAGAAATTGGTGTCACCATCTTGAAACGCCGACTTCGGTGGCTTGGAAATGTTCTACGAATGTCGTCCCAGAGAATTCCACGTCGTGCATTATTTGCCGACTCTGGGACTGGTTGGAAAAAGCGGAGAGGTGGTCAGTATATAACATGGTGTCGTGGTATGAAAGAAAGCTGCAAAGGGCTAGCTTCTGTTGGTCCTTCACGACTTCCTGGTTGGGGTCCGAGAGACGGTGTAACGCATTGGCTAGAGACGTTATCAGATATGGTTCAGAATAGAAGCCAGTGGCGATCGTGCTGTAACCTTCTTTTACTTTCTTCATAAAAAGTGGTTGTATCTTCCTTAACTGAAAGATCTCTTCTGATTGAACTTTTCCGTTTCCCCCACCATTGTTCTCTCTCTCCCTTTTTTTATGATTCCCCACGTTCATTACTTTTTTTTCTCTTTTCTCCTTCTCTTCAAATTATCATTGTTTTGTGTGGCGCATATATATTTGGTGCCCCCCTGTACCAATATTTAGGTGTTCAAATAAATAAATAAATAATGATGGAGTGAATCGCTAAGAAATGACAATCGTCCATACATGCCTCGTGAGGTTTCAGTTAGTGAAACAGAAGCGTCAATACCGGGTTTAAAAAGATCAGAAGAACGTGAAATGGAATTGTCTCTATATGTTTCTGAATAAACTTCTGATGCTTTACTTAAACATTTGGTGGCTGCGTGTGTTAAGTGCAGTGGAGGTAAGAAAACTCAGCATATAACATTTTATGTACATGGTGATCCAGTCTTTCCCAAAAGATGAATAATTTCTCATGATCTTCGAGAAGCGGTACATGAGACGTTGATCGATTTGTGTGCGAAAGGTATAATCGGATCGACTTAGTCATCGACATGAGGTACTCCAATTGTTACTGTTATATCACAGCAAAGATTGAGTTACGAGAAACTTCTAGGAATTTTTAATGGACTAATGTTATATATATTCTTATTGTATAACCATTCAGCAACTAGATTGTGTCTATTTATATTCCTCTTATTATAAGCTTCAGTTTGATCTATAGATCATTATTGTATGATTTACAGATCTTAAAGTATGTTCAGTTTATTGATTATAGTCTCCCACGTTCACAGCCACTTTTTGGCTTGATTTTTTATAAATGTTATTTTCTATTTTATGGTGTAATGTGGTCTGTTCGGCTGATATATGAACCAGGTATGTTTGAAATATATAATCCACATAGTACAACCTGTCATTGGCGTTTCGGACTCAACTGGACGGTCTAGGCAAAAAATGACCCATAAGGACGCTAGGCTGCTCATATTGGTCAAACGTCCTTGGTTTGGTACAGTACTAAGATTGAATAAGTCGTATTTCGATTGGCGAATAAATCACGTGATAAAACAGTTACTCCATTGAGGTCGGATGGCAAGACCTCTAGAATATGTGGTGAATAGAGATTAACACTGAAATCTTGTTTGTTGTAGTAAATATACATGACGGTTGAAGCTGAAGATATTCTAAGTTGACTCCCTGGTCCTAAAGTGTTTTCGAAGGTTGGCTTAAAAGATGCTTATCTTCAAATCCCTTTAGATCAATCTTCATCTGTTTTGACAACAATCAACACTCCTTTGGGCCTGTTCAAATGTAACTTCCTCCAATTTTTTCTATGTTGTCCTCCAGCCGTATTTCAGAGAGTGATGAATAAGATGGCCATTGATTTGAAGGCGTCAAAGTTTATCAAGATGATCTCATTGTTCATGGTTCTGATAAGGTAGTTCATCATCAGAGACTTATTGCTTTATTGAGTCGTTCAATAGGGAAGAATGTTGCCGTGAATCTAAACAAGTGTTCATTTTGTGTATATAGTTTCGAATGTCTTGGAAACCTAGTTGATGGTAATGGTTTAAGACCAGATATGAAACGACTAACTCCACTGAAAAATGCGCTGTCTCCAAAAAGTCTTACAGAACTACGTTTACTATTGGGTGCTCTCCAGTACTACTCCCGTTTCATTCCAAATTGTTTTTGTCGTACAAATTGTTTATTTAATACTTTGGAATCCAATTCATTCAAATGGAGTGAGGAACAAGAGTAATGTTTACGAAGACTACTAACGTTTCCTGCAAGTGCTTCTGTTCTTCGAACTTACTCGCCCAATGTATAGTTTGCACTTATTACTGATGCATCACCTGTGGGTATTGGTGCAGTTTTGGAGCAGCAAGGTAGACCAGTTATCTGTATTTCACGCAAACTTGCTGTTTCTGAAGAAGGTTATTCACAAACTCAGCGAAAAGCATCATATTTGATTTGGGCTTCATAAATATTTTTCTGGAAAGAAATTCACTATTGTTATTAATCATGAAGCTTTATAGTTCATTTTCCATCCTGAAAAATTCTTGGCACGTTCCTCATCCGCTATTTTTCATTGATGGTGTATTGCTCTGAATGCCTATAACTACACGGTTCAGCGTAGGAGTGCCAATCAAATTCATCATGTTGACCACATTTCTCGACAACCAAGATAGATCTGTTAATACTTAAAGTGTTTGTTCGCACATCTTTTACCAATAAGACGTCCAGATCTTATTGAGAAATTCGTAAAATTTTTGGATGTATACTCGGCGCTATACGGAAAAGTTGGAATGCTTATCTGGAACGTAAATAATAACAATAGTAATTTACTCTCAAATAACAGTTTGTTACATGAGGCATGCCAGTTTACAGGCAAGATCAAATCGTTACAAATGATACAATTTCAGTTGTAGTGAATCACTCAGCTGGGTTGATAATTTATAAGATATGAATGTAAATGGTTTTAGTCAGTATCACTGTTGGCGCGCTTCATGAAAGTTGCGTTATGACGTGCAACTGATGGTTGATAATAGATTCATGTGAAGTTGAGGGCTTCTATAAATCGAAACCTTATATCCCTTTGGAATATCTGGGGCCTTAATGTTGGTGCAGAACGAGGTCGCCCGTTCCGTATCTTAAGTGGGCTAAAAAATGGTGCAAGAAAAAGAACAAAAAAGGAAGAGAAGTAAGGCAGACAATGTTCATAAAGAAATAGTTAAGGTATGACTACTAAGTCTAATTCTCTTTTATTAATGTATTTATTAAGCAGGAGCATTCTAATAGGTTACAGGAAATAAGTGTAAACAAGGTATGAGTGGATAAACAACTGGCAAATGGAAGGGATTCAAAAAGGAGCTGAAAATATGGGATTACTTGTAGTTATAAAATATAGTGCTAAAAACAGTATTATGATACGCAAATGACTGTCGCCCTTTTTCTTGTCGACGCTATTGGAGCCTTACACTCAGCTTTAGTGAGTTGCTCAAGATTTCTATCAGTGATGGGTGCAAGTTGCTCAAGTCTGCTGTGAATTTCGGATAGAGAGTTTTGTAGCTGACGGATGTCAGTACTATATCTATCAGTATTTTCGTGTGTATGAAATGAACTATTGGACTCTTTAGTTTTTGAAATTTTAGATTTAGGCCTTGATAGAACGTACTGTCTGGTAGACTGTGTTGACGTTTCGATTCACGTGGGTATAGTGTCTTGTATGTCAGCCAGTCTTACCGTTGGCATACTGCACGCAGAGATGGAGGGGCAGTAACATGGGGATTCAGGTGATGTTAGTGACATTTGTGTACAATGCGCATATCGTTCATTTGTTAAAGGTTTGACATTGTCAGGTACTGAGTCGTCAGTCATAGGGTTTGAACCTTTTATTTGACTTAGAAGTTGGTGAAATTTCTCTTTTACTGGATTTATTGGCCATGATTTGAAACTGGGTGAGTACAGAGCTCATTAAGTCAAATACAATATCTGAGTATTAGTAGTTATAAAGTATTAACCTGGTTAATACAAGGATCAGAGACTATGAGTATATATTAAATTTTAGGTCTATTTTAGACTTAAGTCCGCAAAAGGAATAATATGAAGTGGTAAGTGTCCGTCGAAAATTTTTTTTAGTTTTCAGGTAAAATGTACCCGACATACAAGATAGGATGATGGTCTCCGTATAATACACCTTACAAATGAACAAGTCGAAGAATTTCAGAACCACGTTAAAAACAGTTACCACTTTGAAATTTCGCACCGCACCACATGTCCAGTCAATTTTTCAAACATTACCTGGTTGAATGGTATAGATTGCAGATATCTGTTCACTGCTCTCAGTGAATTTTGTTCTAGTGGTCAGGCAGAAAATTCGTCAGGAGATTGAAAACTGCCATTGATTCTATTGCCGCTTTAATATTTAATGAACTGGAGAGGAGAGTAGATATGTTTTTACTGCAATACAGAAATGCTAAGCATTTTGTAGCGAAAGAGACTCTACCAAAGCTATTAAAAAAATTCTTCATCCAAATATGAGGTGTTTGTAGTCTGTAGAATTTAGATGTCGTGAAAATAATCTTTGACCGGCCATGGGGATTGTGGTGAAGAATTTTGGGAAGTCTAAAGTGTGAAATTTAGATATCAATGATATAAGTACACACAACGGGTATGTTGATCAAATACAATCCCAGGAACCTGGCGAGTCTGTTTCAATTTCGGTTGTTAATTTTAATACTGAGTACATTATATATAATATGGAGTATACATCCAATACACAGTCGGACAGACGCATGATCAACCTAAGGAGAAGACGTACAATCGATTACAAAAACTTGGATACTAGTTTAAGCTGTGGCAGTTATAGTATTTGTATGAACCAGTGATTTCTTTGTACTTTATGACTATCTAATTTCGAATTCTAGATGCAATGCGTTCATTTGTGGTCTTATAGTTCCATTTGCCATAAATTGTAGTTCGTGTAATAATTCAAATTCTTTTAATTGTCACGGTAGACATATTTCGTAATTGGTTTTTGTTATTATCTATACTTTTCATCAATTCTTACAATTTGTACAGTTGTAATTACATGACCGGTTTAAGTGCACATATGTAGAAGTATAGTCTATTACGATATTAGTACTGCTGTAATAATAGACCTAGTCATAAAATGGTAGATGTCAATGCCTAATTTATAAGATCTTACGTGGAAGTCACATCATCATTGCATCTTAACAATCACCAATAAACGATATAGGAGCTTAGGCTAGAGACAGAATAATATATATAATATGAATAAAAGATATTAGGTAACATTCAACAGGAACCACGCCTGTAAGTCTGAGCCATGACATCCGATCAACTCGAATTCCTTCGATTCATTGTGCCCGCCTTTTCTATCGTTGAGTTTTTCACTGCGTTAAATGTTGAACATCTATTTCCTCAGTTGTCCCGTATTCAGCTTTGAGAATTGTGTGGTTAGGGTTCAATTCCACTACACATGTAACATGACACATGGATTGTCTCTCACAAACGCTCTACTGTACACACAGGCTTTTCTAATTTTTGCACAGACCAATCTATTTATTTTTTGCAAACAACGTTTTGACCTTGTCACTTACTGACTTATTAACTCCGACTATGTGTGTTGATCGCTTATACTATTCATTACGTGTATGTAACTTATTTTTGGTCTGACAATCAATATTGAATACCTCTTGATCTAATGGAGTTGGCTCACTTGTCTCCTACGATCCGCTTCGCTCTCCCCTCTTCGTTTCGTTTCCCTGATTTTTTGTTCAAATCAATGAGTGCATAAAATATACGCGTTTAAAAATTCATTCTCGTATTTGACTTACTTTTACTCCATAACTTAATAATGAGATTTAAGTCGATGGTTATGTATGAGGATTAGCGATATATATATTTCGATGGCAATCAGCATACAATCCAACTATTCAGATACAGAGCCACTGAGAGCTGTCCTAGGTTAGGGATTATCTAGGTCTTCTGGTACCCTAATATCTAGATGTTCTTAAGAACTCCGAACGGTACGCCATAATAATACATTAATTCTTCATTTATTTCTGTTCGCTTCATATACCGAGGCCTCTACATAGTTATTCACTGCTATTAGACAATATAGTGTAGCGATGATTTGGATCACATGAACTCAATGTACAAAACATTGGCAATTGTCAATTGGACACCTTACCAAGGTCAATGCCAACGTATAATTAGGCGGTACCAACAAGTTCTGTGTAAACGTGTCTGTAAGAGTTTGTGTTGTTATCTTGGTTTTTTTTGACATCCGGAACTAGTCTCTTCATAGAACAAAAGCCCTCTTGTTAAATTTGAATCAGTAGAATGGGTTTTACTTCCATAGTAAACAAATCTCCATTGCAATCTTAGCAATATTTGCTCATCGAGGAGGGAACTAATCATGTACAATATCCGGTTACCAATTCCTTTGGAAATATCTTTTAGGCGGTGTACATGGGATCATAAGTGTAATATAAAGATCATCCATCTAACTTCAGGTAAATCTTGTCGGTCTCAAGATTACCAACGTTTGACTTGATAAAAAAGGCTGAAAAATATTATAATAAGTGATAAAGCTCTTGACGGGTTATGTTATAGTTTTTTACGAATGTTTCCTTTGTGTTGGAAAACGTTTCGTAAAATTTCTGGCTTTCTCTATCGAACTTGATTTCGGGGATGTCTCTTGTGCCATCCAGATGATGGTTGTCTTGCTAAATTGGGATGGAACTTTATTTCCACGAAAGACCCTCCAGTGTTTACCTATATCTGCCAAAGATGGTCATTTGGTGATTTTCTGGTTAGCTATACTAAGGGACTGGTGGTAAATTAACCGTATGTAAATTGGCAAATCCCTTAAATAGTTGCTCACAGAATTGATTACTAGCAGGGGTCTTCAGTCACTTTTGATCCTTCGTATCTTTATTTTTCATTCCGGGTATCATTTCAACCAATTGTGTTGTGATTGCGTCAAAAATATAGTTATATAAAATGCCCTGAATTTCACTAAACCACCTGAAAGTTCAAAATGATATATATGTCAAAAGACAACATGGAATCTGTCCATAAATTCAATGACTATTGAACTGAATTGTGTCACTCACTACAGGAACTTTGGTTGCTACACGTGATATATCTGTACTCTGTGGTTCGTTCTCTTCAAAGTAAATTAAACAATATCATATCTATTGACCCTAAAGTTATTCTTTCTCCTTTGCTTCTCGTCTTTTTAATTTCCACCCACTGTGCTGATACAAGGTATAAAAACATAGGTCGATATACGTTCTTACCAGGTTCTACGAAATCTCGTTGATTGATGGACCAATAGTATGTTACGGTACCAACAGACTTTCTTACTGCATTTGTTCAGACTTGCTTTAGATTGTCTAGCATATCATTGTGTAGCGTAGCACATCATGTAGGCTGAGTATATCAAAATAAGTATCAATGAGGTAGATGGGTAAGCCCGTATTTATTTCTAGTTCTTAAGGTTTCCATTTACCTGAGGTATATAAGATATTAAACACCAAAACAAACTTTTAATTCTGTTCCGGATCTACTCACATTAGATAACTACCGTCTGTCCAATAACTTGCCTTAAATGTCTTTCCGTCAAAATCACTCTTACATTGTATCTTTTAAGAACAGTTTGGTGGTTTTTTCTCATGTTAAATGGTCTCAAGGAAGCTATGTTTGTGTTTTATGGTTTTGAAAACAGAATTAAAGTATGGATAGTGTGTGGTAGATATTTCAGGTACTAATTTTTCTCAAACCTTAAGCATTTGTGATGAAGTTTGTTTTGTTTAACAAGCTGTACTTTCATAACATACGCTTCCTTAGTATTGATTCTTTTCTTTAGCTTTTCTAAACTGCCAATGAAAGTCAAAGAGTTGGAAAAATTTGCTCATTCGGCCTGGTCACCCCTTTCATGCAATCGTACTTATTTGGCAACTGTCACCGCGGAAGATGATCGCGAGGCAACTGACTCAAATATAAATACTAGGTAAGCGTGTTTGTTCAGGCAGTTGCTTCGAAAGTGATCTAATTGAGTATTAATGTGAAAATATTCACACTATCTGAGAATGACATATACTGGAATGTTAAGCTTTTTGATTGTAGTCTCGTCCTGATTTTTTGATGATAACGAAATAAGACCATTGTTGACACCCTGAATCAGTGCGTGGTTTAACCGTAGGAGGTGAAGTAGTCGAACAACCTAACCATTTCCCTTATCTTCATTATGTTAGCTTCGGTAACCTGATTGATGACAAAATCTCGGAACAGATACCAAAGGGTCATTTCGATTTTACTAACCTAGGCCATTTGTGTCTCGGTCAAAGTGATAAGATACTCTTCAGTAGTTCTTTTTGTATTACCCTATGAGTATAAAGCATGACATTTGAAGATACAAGTGCCGGTTACGAGTATTTGATCATATTCGGCTTTCGAGCATTATTCCTATATCCTTGATCCACCAAGTCTATAATTTGGGGGTTGTATATCAGTCATTTAGCTATGTTAGTCAAACTAATCCCTCTATGGTTGTTACAGGATGATTTTGATGCATTCTTATATTGAGACAATCAGTAATTGCGACCAGTCAAATGGGATTACATCCAGTTCCCAGATTTTAGTTAAAATATAAGTCAACCTAATCGCTGAAACTGGATCACCATACTTAAAGTTTTCTAGAGCCAATCCATCTGGATCAGCTGCTCTTCCTCGTTTCAGATTAGCTATTGCTTTGTGAATTTCAGACAGATTCGGGGGACTTACTTCAATGTTCCGTTCAGGCTGTCTGGGAATGGTGGGTATCTGTAGAGTGGCTGAAGGCCAGCTGAACTGTTCTCTAAAGTGTTCCTCCTATCGTTCTAAACGTCAGGGCTGAGAGTAGATAAAAGCGTGTTCTTTTTCAGAGGCCGTATAATTTACACTTGACTTTTTAGTTCCAGTTTCGTTATTAGTCTGAAAAACTCTGGTGTTACATACAACTGCTACATTTTCCATCATTTTGTTTTCGTTGCCCACCACTACTCAAGGTCGTTCCTTAGACTTCTGCTTAACCTAGATCTGATTTGTTTTCGCTCTTCCTTGTGTTCATAGCCTAATGGGATGAGTTTACGAGAATCCATCAATGCACTAGACTTAGTAGAAATCCGCTGGTTTTTCGTAACCCTTTGGTGCAAATTACTAATAGGTGTCGCTGTTGTTTCCACAGCTGTTTGTATATCTTACCAAGCAACATCTGGGTCAATTTCGTCTTCAAAACTGCCCAAGTGTGACCTAAGTTTTTCCTGGAATCTATTTTTGGCTTCATCGTCACTGAGTTCGACTCTAATGAGTCTTCTTAATATGGTTTTTTCGCGTCCAGTGAGGCGCAAGCAAATGCTTGTTCATATTAGAGCATAATCAGAGTCTAAGCACATACTCCAGAACGATCGGCAGTCTTCTATCGAGCCTCTCCAACGATAACTGATGGCAATATGAGTCCATCATTGGTTTGGTTCAGGCGGTCGCCATATTAGACGATGTCTCTCTTTATGCTTAACGTTAGTACTTGCTGAAAATAGACGATCGTCTGAGCACAGTTGCAGTAGACGGTTGCCATTATCTGTTCACTGAGCCGGAATACTAAAATACCTACCTAAATATCCTTCTGTTTGGTTTAAGCTACCTACTTAGGCATTAAAGTCACCTGTTACGAGTACCATGTCTGAGCGTTTAGCTTTTTGAAGAAGTTCAGAAGGCTTTCTGTAAAAGTCACCTTTCACTTCATCCGGTTTGCAGTTAGTGAGGGCGTAGGCAGAAATGACGAAAAAGAAACGATGTATGTTCCTATCCTTCCAATTTCTTACGGAGCCGTTTAGTTGAACAGCACATGGACGACTGTTAACGGGGAACCACTATATTAGTACTTGTTCTGCCCTCGTACTCAGTTCTATGCCTATACATTCGAGTCTACGAGGATTAGCCATCAGGTTGCCAGATACACGGAAAGTGTATCTCGTCGACTCTCCGTTTTGGCGAGATGAGGTTTTAGCCAAGGAGGTCTGTTGGCCGATTTGACATAGGGTGCGTGCGTTGAAGACTCCAATGTGTAGTTTGGAGCGAGATTTCAGTAGACCTGGGACTGTATTTCACACACTAGAATCGTTGGCTATGTTGACACTTGAGGAAGAAGTCAAAAGAGGAAGTTTGGAGTTGAAGGTTGACACATTCTAAGCTACTGAAGTTTACAACAATAAGAATTATCCAGATTGTATTCAGTAAGAAATGCATGAATTGAATGATTCAAACATACCATACAGACTTGTAGCCAGGAAAAAGCGTTTTTCATTGGATATAAATGTTTTTGTTTCTACTGTAAAATTAACTGCCACAAAGTATTTTCATACATAAATTATTACGATGAGTTATTATAAGGAATTCGGTAGCTGTAATTTCCTAAAGATTCTTATCATTGAATTTTCACTGATTCACGTTCTCTATATGACTGTATATTTCTCTATGAATAGCCGCCAAATGTCCTGGTATGACCGAGAGTGGGGAGAGGTAGCTCTCTCACGAAATGCTCTCACATGGCTACGCGCATACAACCACTGCCAGGGAAGTACTACTCACTGCCTTCTGGCGACCGGGGTGTTGTTTACGAAATTGAGAGGATGAAAAGTGAATGTCCAGCTCTTTAACTGTGTTGGTGGATATGAAGGGTCTACCTAGGAGAGTTGGAAAACCCTAATTCCAAACCAGTGGTGCACATGGGCTCCAGTATCCTGAGGGAACAAATGGTGTGTGAACCAATTGTTGGTCACCGGCTACCATGTGACTGCACCTCCTGACCTTGCCCCGCTGCCTTACAGATTAGACCTTTAGGTCAGGGACTCGGGATGTGGCCCCCTACGGAAATCACCTGCTTCGGTTTGAGCACCCGGGCAGTATCCCACCCCTTACACAAATCGAATGATTTATATGGCGCATATCTATTTAGTACCTCCTTGTACCAATGTTTATGTGTTTAAATAAATAAATTCTTTATGATTTCATTATATCTTTTATCATTTAGCATGACTTCTCCAACATTAGATATTTATGAATTCAATGTTAAAGAAAATAATCTGTCTATGCAAATGAATATTAGTTTACAAATTAAACAAAAGTAAGTCAATGTTTTATTCCCTTTAAATGCTTCATTTTAAATGAAAATTTAAAAGAATGTTGTTACATGTACAAGTATGATAAATATTTAACAAATTCATTGTGATCACCTTTTTTAAAATCATCTAAATTTGGCTTGACCTAGTATGAAAGCTAATAATACTATCTGGTTGGGTAAACATCAATAGAAGGGGGTAGGTTTCGAACCCAGAACTTTGTGGTTGAAAGTTAAGCTTCTTAACCACTAAGCTATCAATTACCGCTTAATCTGTTTATTTAAAGCGCTATCGCACTACCATGGATCAAACATTATTCGTAAATTAAACTACAATTAAATAAGCTATAGGAAAGTTCCTTTTTTTTAAATTGTGGTTTGTATTTAACAATATGATTTATCCTAAGAATATCCTGATACACCCATGCTTGAATCAAGTGTAATTTCTATCTTCAAATACATTTATATGGATATGTGTTTATAATCCATACCATGAAATCCCTTTCCTTCATGTAACATCTATATTTCTACAAAAGTGGAAAGCTAATGCAAACTTCCAGTACTGATTATTTTATTTATTTTATTTTAACACATAAGTATAGGTACAGGGAGGCACCAAATACATATGCGCCACACAAATCTCAATTGATTTGTGTGAGGGCTGTGATACTGCCCGGGTGCCCAGACCGAAGCAGGTGGTTCTCTTAGGGGACCACACCCCGAGCCTTTGACCTAAACGTCTGACCCACAAGGCAGTGGAGCATCGTGAGGAGATGCAATCCCATGGTAGCCGGTGACCAAGAATTTGGTTCATACGCCATTTGTTCCTTCAGGATACTGGAGCCCATTTGCACCATTGGTTTGGGGTCCGTTTAAAGCGCCGGACATTCGCTTTTCGTCCTGTCATTTTCGTAAACAACAGTAATGCCACGAGAAGGCAATGAGTAGTACTTCCCTGGCAGAGGCTATATACGCATGGCCATGTGAGGTGAGTGCATTTGGAGAGGGAGAGCGGACTCTCCCCACTCTCAGCCGTACCAGGGCAAATCGAAGCGTGAATAGTATTTTCGGTAAATATCGTCATTTCATTTTATTTGTATGTGGGCTATGATACTGCCCGGGTGTTCAAACTGAAGCAGGTGGTTTCCGTAGGGGGCCACATCCCGAGTCCCTGACCTAAAGGTCTAATCTATAAGGCAGAAGGGCAAGATCAGGAGATGCAGTCACATAGTAGCTGGTGACCAACAATTGGTTCACACACCAGTTGTCCCTTCAGGATACTGGAGCCCATGTGCATCATTGATTTGGAATTAGGGTTTTCCAACTCCCCTAGGTGAAATCACCGTGTCCACTGTCCCGGTTAAAGCACCTGACATTCTTTTCGTCCTCTCAATTTGGTAAAAAACACCCCGGCCGCGAGAAGGCAGTTAGTCGTAGTAGCACTGAAATGAGATAAATAGAAATGGTAATTCATCCAGCTCATTAGAGTTAAAAAACTGTAGTTTCCTTTCCGTTTTACGTAGAACATTTCTTAGTTCCGTGTTTGTTTTACTATGCTTTATCATAATTATTATTCCATCTTCTAGTCTTAATGCAATAGTTCATTTTTAAAAAATCCTACTGTACATGTGTAAAGTTTAGTAGAAAAATGATGCTAATTGGGATATTTCAAGTCAAGTCGATAAGTGATAATCTCAACTTATTCACTGACTGATATATGGTTTATATGACTAGAAAACTTCAGATAAATAGTATTTTATTGAAAGTAGGGAAACGTGAAATGTTTTGTTATCTGTTATTAAGTGGGGTTTTTTTCTACTCGAAATTGCATTGTTGAGTGATGATTGTCTTAAATTATTTTATTGAATTAATTCATTCTCCTGATATTTCAGTATGAGCCAAACTCGATGCGTAAGCGCTAATGATATACTTCTCGGTTGCTGAAATCAGATTAGGTGGAGCAGAGCACGAATATGATGCTTATTAACTGAAAGTCGATTGGCGTAATCATTAATCCCTCACTCCTCGATGATTTGGTGATAGTTAAGTTAGTTGTGCTGTTAAATATCTATGTTTTCTAGTGACACCATATTGTCATTTAATGATGAAAGACCAATGCATTTAGCCAGTAAGTTAGCCCTCAAATGCCCTGGTATGGCCGAGAGTAGGGTGGGCCCGCCCTCCCTCTCCAAATGCTCTCACACGACCACGCATATACAGCCTCTGCCAGGGAAGTCCTACTCACTGCCTTCTCGTGGCACCGGTGTTGTTTACAAAAATGAGAGAACGAAAAGCGAATGTCCGGCGCTTTAACCGGATACCAAACTAACGGTGCACATGGACTCCAGTATCCTGCGAGAACAAATGGCCTGTGAACCAATTTTTGGTCACCGGCTACCATGAGACTGCATCTCCTTACGATGCTCCACTGCCTTGTGGATCAGACGTTCAGATCGAAGGCTCGGGGTGTGGCCCCCTAAGAAAACCATCTGTTTCGGTTTGGGCACCCGAGCAATATCACAGCCCTCTCACAAATCAAATGAGATTTGTGTGGCGCATATGTATTTGGTGCCTCATTGTACCAATATTTATGTGTTCAAATAAATAAATAATAAAATTCAACAAGTTACAGGTTTCAGCCCCACCCTTTTACTTCTGTTTGGACAACCAGGTGATACAATTGGCTATTTTATTCAGAGTATAGTTCAAAGCTAAATATACAAATTTGTATCTGGTTGATTAGTGAATAAAATAAAAATGCAGAGAATTTTTATCAAATATTCCAACATCAGTTAACCTAGGTAGCCTTCATTTGTCAACACATCTATGTATAGTACTCTCAAACTTTCTCCTACAAAATTTTATACAGACTACTAGTCAATGAAGGTAGTATTAAAAAAAGAACGTGATGAAATTATTGTTTCAACTTACTAGTTTTTATTATTTATTTCCTTTATTCATATTTACTACCTACCAGTTTAAAGTACAATATCTAGACTCATAGAAATACTTCTAATTATCCGTAACTAATAATAGTTTAGTTAGAGTAAAATTGTTTAATCTTACTGTCAGTTATGTTGTATAGATGTGCATTTACATATGTCTAATCGAAATAACATATCGAACTTGTAATTATTTACTTAAGATACTATTCATAGGTATTTAGGTATTCACCACCGGTGTATTCCTGTGTATATATATGTATATATTACCCCGAACTTATTGATCTGTTCTATTTTATGACAGTTTATATTTCCTTTTACGCCTCTTTCACCGTATAACCAGTATATTGGATAAATGACTATTTATCTTATAGTTTATTGTCTTCAAGAAATTTCTAGGTCTTCATACTACATATCAGTAGATAAATATCAGGGGCGGCTTTGTATTTGTGTGTAGAAGAATAACCATATTTCATATATTTAGTGAAATCATATGTATATATATTTTAATGTGTATTGTAGTTAATAGTTCACTTGTTTTTACATTTTCGTAATTGACATTATTTAGTCAGAACTTAAAACTAATTATCCACTGATATGTTATTATTCATGGAAAAATAAATGAGGCGGCCAGACCAAAACATGGCACAAATCCATGAAGTCACTGACAAGTGGACTAAACCATATTGGTAGGTATAGACTACCTGGTTGGGATCCGCGAGACAATATCAACCGATGGTTAGAGATCTTGAATGACATGGCTCAAAATTGTTTGCGATGGCGCAGGTGCATCCACTCTTTGTGTTCTCCTTAATTCTAATCTCAATTCTTCCTGTTCCTTCTTTTTGCTTTCCGAATTTATTTCACTGGATTATACCCATTGAATAACATCTTCATACCCTAATCTTTCCGATTACTGCTTATACTTTTATTACTTCTACCAATACAGGATTTGAATCGGCAACTGCATCTCTATGCTAATGTGGTATGGCAACTCGAACTGATGTACGTACGTACGTACGAAGTTCTACGTTGTTGCTGACTGACTGACTAAGGCCAGTTACATTTCAAACGGTTTTGTGATATCATATTGCACTACTTTACTAAATGACCCAAATTTACATTCTGATGTTATTTTTTATTTATTTTAACACATAAGTATAGGTACAGGGAGGCACCAAATACATATGCGCCACACAAATCTCAATTGACTTGTGTGAGGGCTGTGATACTGCCCGGGTGCCCAAACCGAAACAGGTGGTTTTCTTAAGGGGCCACACCCCGAGCCTTTGACCTAAACGTCTGACCCACAAGGCAGTGGAGCATCGTGAGGAGATGCAATCCCATGGTAGCCGGTGACCAACGATTGGTTCACACGCCATTTGTTCCTTCAGGATACTGGAGCCCATGTACACCATTGGTTTGAGGTCCGGTTAAAGCGCCGGACATTCGCTTTTCGTCCTCTCATTTTCGTAAACAACACTGATGTCACGAGAAGGCAGTGAGTAGGACTTCCGTGGGAGAGGCTATATACGCATGGCCATGTGAGAGCATTTCGAGAGGGAGAGCGGACTATCCCCACTCTCGGCCGTACCAGGGCATTTGGGGGTTCTTCATGTGTTTAGTGTGATAACGATTACCAATTAAATATGTTATTTTTCGTTGTACTAGTTTTTATTTCAAGTAACTGATGTACTGAGTACAGGTTTATGTATTCAACTTTGGGTCATAATTTGTGTGTGGGTCATTGATATTATTCAGTTTCTTATACCAAAGTAGGTGGAGAGAAATTTACTCCTGTGTACTACTGGTAAAAAGTTGAGCACTTAGTCATTAAGCCACCACTTAGTAATTCTTGGTTAGTTGTTCAGCATATTTTTTGGGACTAATTTATCTCGAATGACCTGCCTTATATGAGTGAAGAATGCCTACTCATAGTTTGCTTTGCTCTGTTATGATACGAGTGAACCGATGTTAATTTTTAGAAAGTAAATACAGATTTATTCATAACTTTGATTCACCAATGGTCATTTGTGCTGTCTTCACTAGAGAATTGAAAATTTCTGTCGTGGTAAATATCGATATTAACCGGGTGACTTCGAACAATTTCCCAATTTGTAAGTGCTATTTGTCACTGATCGACATCAGTTGGGATCCCTTTTTAGAAGGAATATACACTAGATTGCTGTTTCACTTCAGTTTGGAACCTATCAACAATGAATACCTACAATCTCTAGGAATCAAATCTAGGATCATAAGGTCTCTCTAAGCATCCCCAGAATTTATAGAACTGAGTTGGATAATTGTTGTTTTGTAACGCAAAATAACGGAAGTCGGATATGTAGACCATTGAATTAAAGCTAATTAATTCAAAAGTATCAAGATCACCACAAAACCTGAAGGTTTTGAATTCGACTCCTAAAGGATTCATGCGTATGCAGTACTGAAGTAGCCTAAATTACAAGAAAGCAGCTGCCTAGTATTCCTCGATTTTCACTGATACACCAGTTGATATCGATTAATCTACAACTTAAAATAATATCCACAAAGCATCTTAACCAAAGTATGGCTTCCAGCTGTTATTTCCTTGTTTTCTACTGTTTAATGTGACATACTCATCTGGTTATTTTTTCAATATTGCAAATAACTAAGCTTCAAAAATTGGCTTTGGACAATGCTTTGATATGAATCAATAGTATGTATTATCGATTCATTGTTCCCTATCTTATATGAAATCCTCTTGTCACTTTTGACATTTCGGTTAATTTTCCAATCGATTTTTATTTATTGACTTATAATACAAAAACTCGGCACAATAGGTCATTGAATGAATGTTTAGCACAAAATGGATCTGTCGATCGATATTCATTGTGAATGAATCACTATGCATTACTATATTCATTTATTCTTATATTAAGTTATAACATTTAGCAGTACTCTGTGATATTCACAGTTCAATGGACAAAAGCTACTAAACAACGCCATCTCTCTTCTATGGTTGTTGTACATGTATTTCTATCCGTGTGGCTTGCCTAAATTATTATTTGTTTTTGTCGTTATCAGTAAACCTTCTTTCAGAGAATTGTCTTTTGAAGTATTTGAGGGCTAGAATAGAAAAGAAATCTGTAGCATTCAATTATTGAAGCGAAGTTAGACGTTATTTCTGTTGGTTCAAGATACAACATTAACATGAAACATCTATCATAACCTTTAATTGTGAGGGTTTGAATCTTCTCATTATTGTTATTAGGGAGTACTATTGATAAGTTTATTTGAGAATATAGGCATCTTGACTGGATTACCCGAATACTACCATCCATTTACATCCATTTCTAATCAGAGATCAATATTAGCTAGTCATACGGATGTACATACATCACACTGGTGTTTTAAAGTGATCTTATTACCATTTTATCCTGTAAGTTCATTCTTTGTTTACTCATTATATTGTCCATGAATAATCATTTTCATTATCGTTAATACTTTTATTACTCTACAATTAGTCTTGATAATTTCATATTTCTAGAAGTTTAAATCGATATGTGGTGTATGCTACTTATATTGACAGATATAAGTAGTATGTAACATGAATTTGAAGTAGAATGTTTAGTAGCAGAAGATTGAAAAGATCGAATTAAGAAGAACAGGAATGTAGATAAAGTGTAATTGTAATAACAACAGGAATGAAAGAACTATGAGGTTTGTTAGAGACAACTGATGAAAGATGTGCAAATAAAGTTGTTATAATCCTCTCTTTATTACATCCTGGCTATTATTATTGCTTAGTATTCTTGGACACCAATTCACTCGAAAAGTCCCCAAGTCAGAACACGGTTGAGCAGGAAAAAGATTATATTCCAAATAATAAGGTTAGATGGAAGTAAAAAACTTAGTAGGAAAAACGTTAGTGTATTTTTAGTTTTTACATGAGATTCTAGAATGTTCTCCGAGTATCGACTAACACTGATTGGATAAGAATTAGCCGAACAGCGTGCGCCAACGCAATCATGCATGGAGCATGCTTTAATCCGATCTATGTCTCGCTAACACCTCCCCTTTGAGCAGATTCGTAGGATCTGGTGTTAGGGTCCAACTGCCTGTGCTTTCGATTCATCCATCGTCTAGGAAATAAAGAAGTTGTATCACTCTTTGTTTGCACAGAAAGTGACCTGTCTGTCTCAGTCATTTTTATTTCAAAGGTGTTTAGCAGGACTTCAAGAGGTATTCGATATTGAGTCTCGTTGCTGTCTATCAAAGTTGCTTTCAATTGGTTAGCCTGATGTACCCAAACTTCTGAGCCAACTGATACCTCATAAACCATATTCCCTTTCCTTTTCAAGATCCGACCAGCTGTTCATGTAGGATGTTTTCCACGATAGTCCAAAGCAAGTACTTTTTAACCGACCGTGAACAATCGTCTTTGTGGCTCCATGATATCGATTGAACTACTTCTCAATCGATAAGTTTCGTTGAGGCTCAAAAGCTGGCATAGGACGGACGACATCGAAATGTGTTCATATTTTTCTGCCAAGTAGAGTTTCTGCTGAAGAGATCACGTTAATCGTCTCAGAGTTCAATCTAACGATAAATAAGCATAAACCTCTTTGACCTCTCTTCGGTAATCCCCTCCCCTTTAGATTTTTCTAGAGCATTTTTTTTAAATGTACTAACAAAGCGTTCCACTTGATCATTTGATTGGGGATAGTATGGAGATGTTCAAACAGAAGTATCTTATGTATGATTTTCATATTTTATGAAGTCACTTTATAATTTTTCATTAAACAATAAATTGATTGTACCTATCTGAATTGATCATTCATTATATATATATATATATATATATATATATATATATATATATATATATAACATCTGAAGGGAAGCACGGGATACAGTGGATAGCTAGGATGCAATTGGATGATCTAGACTTCGCAGATGATCTGGCTCTTCTATCGCATACGCAACAACAAATGCAGGAAAAGACAACCAGTGTAGCTGCAGCCTCAGCAGCAATAGGTCTCAATATACACAAAGGGAAAAGCAAGATTCTTTGATACAACACAGCATGCACCAATCCAATCACAATTGACGGAGAAGATTTGGAAGATGTAAAAATCTTTACATATTTGGGCAGTATCATCGATGAACACGGTGGATCTGATGCAGATGTGAAGGCACGGATTGGCAAAGCAAGAGCATCATATTTACAACTGAAGAATATCTGGGACTCAAAACAACTGTCAACCAACACCAAAGTCAGAATTTTCAATACAAATGTCAAGACAGTTCTACTGTATGGGGCGGAAACCTGGAAAACTACGAAATCCATCGTCCAAAAGATACAGGTGTTTATTAACAGTTGTCTACGCAAAATACTTCAGATCCGTTGGCCGGACACTATTAGCAACAACCTACTGTGAGAGAGAACAAATCAGATCCCAGTGGAGGAAGAAATCAGGAAGAAGCGCTGGAAGTGGATAGGACACACATTGAGGAAAGCACCGAACTGCGTCACAAGACAAGCCCTCATATGGAACCCTCAAGGTCGAAGGAAGAGAGGAAGACCAAAGAATACATTACGCCGAGAAATGGAGATAGATATGAGAAAAATGAACAAGAATTGGATGGAACTTGAAAAGAAGGCCCAGGACAGAGTGGGTTGGAGAATGCTGGTCGGCGGCCTATGCTCCATTGGGAGTAACAGGCGTAAGTAAGTAAGTAAGTATATATATATATATACCTATGCCAAATTTTACATAGATTATATCTGACAAACTTATTAATGATAACAATTGATAAATTCATTGAATTTTTCTTCTTCTTTTTCTTAATTTATCAATAGAGCTACAAGTTTATTATGGACAGCACCTATAAATAATGATCATTTAGATATTGGTTTACTTATTATTGGTTCCATGTCAGGTAGTTTATATTTATATGATAGTCATAAATTAATTTCTATGAATCAACGTATATCATCTTCACAGATTAATACTAATACTATTCATAAATCATATCCTATTAATAATACCATGGATACTATTATTGATAATGATAATAATAATAATAATAATAATATAAATGATAATTCTATAATAACATTTAATCAACACTTATCATCTATTTATATTACTGAAAATAATATATCAAATTATTTGTATACATCACGTGAAAATATTCATAATAATGTTGTAAGAAGTTTGGATTTCAATCGATTTCAAGTTAGTAAATTTCTTTAGAATATTTATTCATTTTCATTTTTTTTTTCTTTTTTTTTTATAAATTAAGATCATGAATTGATCTAAGGTAGATTATCATTGAAAATCTGGAATTATGATCTTGGATTCTTTAACACTATGCATCTACAATGCCTGCATATGAGATTCAAAATCATGATTTTCAGTCTTACACACTACTGAGGAGTTCTATACTAGGACGAAACGGGTGTTTAGTTCTTTAAGGTTTTCAATGCTGATGATGTATAACATCATATTTATTGTAATGACCCGAGTGAGCTATATTGGCTGGAAAAATTGTTCCTTTAGGTTCTGCCATGTCAGACAGTTGGACTGGCGAACAGTAAAGCTAAAAGCAACAAACTCATGTGCCGAAAATTAAGTCGTACTGATGACTGTACTGAGATGTTACAACAATAAAATAACTCTCTCGACTAATCAGCATTTGCAGCGATGCAGTCTTTTCATAACGAAAAATGTCACATCTAATCCTACCTCACGGATTCCGGTCTCTGGCGGCCTTTTGAAGCATAGAGTTCTCATACTTCAAACTTCTGACAGAAAGGTCGTAAATGACTGGCCTTCAGCAGTTTTCGCCTAGACTCTGTGGTCACATTCCAAGATCTGTACGATGACTAGTAATCCAGTTTCCTTTTCACGTCTCGCAAGAAGAAATATCCCGTCAAGGTTTGAGCAACTGAGAAGTAACAGCCGCCCTCATACCTTTAACAGCACCAGAGATCCTCTTGTTCATAATGAAATTGCTTTTACTATATTTTTGGATTTCACGAATTTTGTAGTTTTAGGATTTATAGTGCATATATAGAGTGTCGATCGTTGATGGATGTGCAATGATCTGATATAATCTGCTTATGGTTGCTCACAAGGTAGAATCACTGACACAACACCTCAGATCAACTGGTTTTAAAGACAAGACCACTGGCCAACAGAATTGGGTTATTTTTTCTCTGGCAAAATAACATGTTTATTTAAAAATTATCGGGCGCTAAAGTAAACATGTACAATCATGTACAATTAAAGAATATGTTGTTTTGTAGGTCACACACCCA
Organism: Schistosoma spindalis; assembly: GCA_946903255.1. NCBI lineage: Eukaryota > Metazoa > Platyhelminthes > Trematoda > Strigeidida > Schistosomatidae > Schistosoma > Schistosoma spindalis. The sequence continues at coordinate 20,914,891 of OX336419.1, read as the reverse complement.
CTATTCAAGGCGAATTAAGGTCTAGGTTTTAGACGTAATTTTTGCATTCAACATATCGCTTCTTCTAATAGATGTATGTCTACTGAGGTTGAAAGATGTTTATAGAACATGATGAGTGGATTGAAATTAGACATATAATCCATTGGATACCGCCTCATCGGACTAAAAATCCATCACTTTCATCGAGGTCGTAATGTTTGAAGTTTAAACTGCATTGGGTTCGTGGGTACACACTTTATTTTATTATTATTTATTTTAACACATAAGTATAGGTACAGGGAGGCACCAAATACATATGCGCCACACTAATCTCAATTGATTTGTGTGAGGGCTGTGATACTGTCCGGGTGCCCAAACCGAAGCAGGTGGTTTTCTTAGGGGGCCACACCCCGAGCCTTTGACCTGAACGTCTGACCCGCAAGGCAGTGGAGCATCGTGAGGAGATGCAGTCTCATGGTAGCCGGTGACCAACGATTGGTTCATACGCCATTTGTTCCCGCAGGATACTGGAGCCCATGTGCACCATCGGTTTGGGATCCGGTTAAAGCGCCGGACATTCGCTTTTCGTCCTCTCATTTTTGTAAACAACACCCCCGCCACGAGAAGGCAGTGAGTAGGACTTCCCTGTCAGAGGCTATATACGCATGGCTATGTGAGAGCATTTCGAGAGGGAGAGCGGACTCTCCCCACTCTCGGCCGTACCAGGGCATTTGGGGGCGGGTACACACTACCGAACTGAGATGTCTCATACCTGGGTAAAACGATTATCCAGTACTTCCAGGCTTTCAATCATTGTCTTGTTAACATCAATCTATCATGTAAAGTATTCATTTTCTTTCTATCGTAATTCTTCTCATTCTTCTTTTGTAACAGACAAATCTTTTTGCTTCAGCATCAAACGATGAAGAAATATTTATTTGGGATGTTGGAAAAATGGAACATCCAATGTCACCTGGTTCAAAAATACAAGTAAGTAGGTTTTATAAGATCAAAAAATAGATAGAAGTGTGGAATTTAATGCTTCTTGATGAAAATCGTTCTTTTTTCTTCATCATTATTTTAAATATTGAGTGAAATATTACTTGATGAAACTATGGATGTGTGTGCATGTATGTAACGAAAGGAACTGTCGATTTTGTAAAGTTTATTTGTATATTTATAAAGTCACTGATTTCTACTCGCTTCATCCTACCTAATGGATATTCAAAGGTTACTAATATTCAATCATAGGTGTCTTCGAAGCACCATTCGTGCATTTTGGGACCATCACATGAAGAAGGCTGAGTTTATGAGTAAGGTATTGAGTAAGAATAGTGAATTAATTTATAAGATAGTCCGTTAGTCCTCAAGGTTACACCATACGAGGCTTACCCGTGGACCAAGATGACCAAGCTTATCGTACTCATCAAAAGGGGAAAAATACAGGCGATTGGCTAAGAAGTGACCAATCAGCACTAATGAGGGAAGAGTCTGGAATCTTCTCGTGTAAGATTATAAATATACTGACGTTCTTCTTATTGTAGTTCTTCCTCCTACTCTACTTTGTTTATTTGGAATGTAATTACTTTCCTATTCAATCATATTCCGATTTGGGAAATAGTTGAATGAAATGTTCGACGAATACTTAGCAATAAGAATACCTTACTTACTTACTTACTTACACCTGCTACTCCTCGTGAAGGAGCATAGGCCGCTCACCAGCATTCTCCATCCAACCCTGTCCTGGGCAATCCTTTCAAGCTCTTTCCAGTTCTTATTCATCCCTTTCATATCTGCTTCTATTTCCCGACGTAATGTGTTCTTTGGCCTTCCTCTTTTCCGCTTCCTTCAGGATTCCAAGTTAGCGCTTGTCTCGTAATGCAGTTTGATGATTTCCTCAATGTATGTCCTATCCATTTCCATCGTCTTTTCCTAATTTCCTCTTCAGCTGGAAGCTGGTTGGTTCTCTCCCACAGAAGGCTGTTGCTGATCGTATCCGACCAATGGATGTTGAGTATCTTCCGTAGACAACTATTGATAAATGCTTGTACATTCTTGATGGTGGTTGTTGTAGTTCCCCAAGTTTCAGCTCCGTACAATAGAACTGCCTTGACGTTGGTATTGAAGATTCTGACTTTGATATTGGTTGAAAGTTGTTTTGAGTTCCATATGTTCTTCAGTTGAAGGAATGCCGCACTAGCTTTGCCAATCCGCGCCTTGACGTCTGCATCTGAACCTCCTTGTTTATCGACGATGCTTCCCAGGTATGTGAAGGATTCCATATCTTCCAGAGTTTCGCCATCAAGAGTGATTGGATTGCTGTTCTCCGTGTTGTGTTTGAGGACCTTGGTTTTCCCTTTGTGTATGTTGAGGCCTACTGATGCGGAGACTGCTGCTACTCTGGCTGTCTTTATCTGCATTTGTTCGTGTGTATGTGATAGGAGGGCTAGGTCATCTGCGAAGTCCAAGTCGTCTAATTGGTTCTGAGCTGTCCATCGTATGCCGTGGTTTCCCTCAGATGTCGAGGTCTTCATAATCCAGTCGACCACCAGAAGAAACAGGAAGGGAGAGAGTAGACAGCCTTGTCTTACTCCGGTCCTTACTTGGAATGCGTCAGTCATCTGTCCTCCATGCACTACTTTGCACTGTAGTCCGTCGTATGAGTTCCGGATAATGTTGACAATCTTCTCAGGAACTCCGTAGTGTCGAAGAAGTTTCCATAACGTCCTCCTATCTACACTGTCAAATGCCTTCTCATAATCAATGAAGTTGATGTACAGTGACGAGTTCCACTCAATTGATTGTTCGACAATGATCCGTAGTGTCGCAATCTGGTCTGTGCACGACCTATCCTTACGGAATCCAGCTTGTTGATCTCTAAGTTGGGCATCTACTGCGTCTTTCATCTGGTTCAGCAACAATCTATTAAAGACTTTCCCTGGTACTGACAGTAGTGTAATGCCTCTGTAGTTTTCACACTTGCTCAGATCTCCTTTCTTTGGGATCTTGATGAGGTGTCCTTCTTTCCAGTCCATCGGCACTTGTTCCTCCTCCCAAAGCTTCTTGAATAGAAGGCGAAGCATGTTTGTGGTTACTTCGATGTCTGACTTCAGTGCTTCAGGTGGTATATTGCCGGGTCCTGCTGCTTTCCCAATTTTGATTTGTCTGATGGCCATTCTGATTTCTTCGGTCGTTGGTGGATTGACATCTATAGGAAGATCTGTGCGTGCTGCTTCGATGTCCGGTGGATTCAATGGAGCCGGCCTATTCAGGAGTTCCTCGAAGTACTCTGCCCATCTGTTGCGCTGTTGTTGAATTTCAGTGATTGGCCTGCCTTCTTTGTCTTTGACCGGTCTCTCTGGTTTACTGTATTTCCCTGCTAGCTTCTTCGTCGTATCGTAAAGCTGTCTCATATTTCCTTCTCTTGCAGCTTTTTCCGCCGTCGTTCCTAGTTCTACCACGTATTTTTGCTTGTCAGCTCTAATGCTCTTCTTCACTTTCTTGTTTGCTTCTATGTACTCAGTTTGTGCTTGGACTTTCTCTGCTCTTGTTCGACTGTTGTTAATTGCTGTCTTCTTGTTCTTTCTTTCTTTGATCCTGTCCAGTATTTCTATAGAGATCCATTCCTTATGATGATGCTTCTTGGGGCCCAGAACCTCTTGACACGTTGAAGTTAATGTTTCTTTGATACCTTTCCAGCTATCCTCCATAGTAGTTTCTTCTTCCTTCAGTAGGTCCTGTAAGGCTTGGAACCTATTGTTGAGAGCTACCTTGAATTCATTGAGTTTGTCAGTATCTCGAAGGAAGGCTGGATTGAATCTTTGTGGTGCTGTTTGTCCAGTTGTCCAGTTCTTCTTTAGCTTCAGTTTCAATTTGGCCACAACCAGGTGGTGATCTGAAGCTATGTCCGCTCCTCTCCTGGTTTTCACATCTTCCATTGTCCTTCGGAACTTTTTATTGATGCAAATATGATCTATCTGGTTCTCTGTGGTGTGGTCCGGTGAGATCCATGTGGCTTTGTGTATACGTTTGTGTGGAAATATTGTACCGCCTATGACCAATTTATTGAATGCACACAGATTTACAAATCTTTCCCCGTTTTCGTTTCTCTCTCCCAGTCCATGTAGTCCCATGATGTCTTCATATCCGGTGTTGTCCATTCCGACTTTGGCGTTTAGATCTTCCATCAGAATGGTGAGGTCCTTTCTTGGGCACTTCTCTATGATTGATTGCAGCCTCTCATAGAATTGATCTTTAACGTTGTCGTTGCTATCATTGGTGGGTGCATAACATTGGATAATGTTCATTGTGATCCCCTCCTTTTTTGTTTTGAATGATGCTTTGATGATTCTGGATCCGTGAGATTCCCATCCTACAAGTGCATTTTGTTCTACTTTGGACAGCATTAGAGCCACTCCCTGAGTGTGTGGAGCATTTTACTCTTTGTGACCGGAGTATAGCAGCAACTCTCCCGTATTTAACCTTTGTTGTCCACCTTGGGTCCAGTGGGTTTCACTGATTCCCAGCACTGCCAAGTTGTATCTCCTCATTTCCGTTGCTATTTGACTGGTCTTCCCGTTCTCCCACATTGTCCGGACGTTCCATGATCCATGTACCTATAAAAATTTTTGCTCTGGTTGTTAGAAGGGGCATCGGCCTCGTGGCTTCCGAAGGAACTCGGCTTCCACCATGAAGCGTCATATTACCTCTAACTCCCAGGGCAGAGTTTAAATGGTTTGAGTTATTTTTTCTGGTTAGCGTTTTTTAGCGAGTTAGTTTTCTACGGGATGGGGACGCTAACCCCATGCCCAACTCTCCTCCTTTACCCGGGCTTGGGACCGGCAGTAACTCTGGAAGAGCTACAGGCGGAGTTAATAAGAATAGCTGGGTCATCGTAATAAAAGAGTTTAGTGCAAGCCAAGAAGCGATAATGACTTCATTTAATATCACTATTTATTACTATCCCTTATACTTAATTCTATGATAAAATCCTTGTGTTTTTAAAAAAAACCTGAAAAAATAGCCTTTAGAAAACGTAAACCAAGTTGCATGGAATCCACGTGTTCAACACATATTATGCACAACTAGCATTGGTCGTTGTGTTATATGGGATTTACGTAAAAGTGGACCAGTTTTACAACTTACTAAAACAATGTGTCAAGTGAGTTCATTATCTTCTTCTTCTTCTTATGATTTCATTCTTGTGATTGTGTATTAGATAATAGTTGTATATGTTGTTTTCACAATAAAGAAGCTCAAAATTTAAGTGAATTTCTGTTACAAATCAACTTGAACGGTTGAATAGTATGATTTTCGAAAAGTTCATTTGTGTATTTGTAAGTTCGCTGATTCCTAATCGCTTCATCTTACCTAATAGGAGTAAAACATGATCTTTATGAATAGAGGATATTCAAAGGTTATTAATATTCAATCATAAGTGTCTTCGAAGCACCATTCGTGCATTTTGGGACCATCAAGTGAAGAAGGCTGAGTTTACGGGTAAGGTATTGAGTAAGAATAGTGAATTAATTTATAAGATATTAGATCTTCTTCAACTGAGATAGTTGGGCATACGCAACACACGCCCCAATCACCACGTACATCGATGAGCAAGCTTGTGTGATGTAGGAGTAGGCTAGAAGAAAGCTGATCGCGGCCAAACCAAAGCATGAAGTTACTGATTATTGGATCTAGCCATGTTAATAGGTTTAGATCACCTGGTTGGTGTCCACGCGATTATCGTAACCAATGATCGGATACTTTGAATGACATGGCTCAAAATCGTCTGTAATGGCGCAGGTTCATCCATTCATTATCTTACCTCAAATTCTAAGCTTCCGTATTCTTCATAACTTTTTTGTGTGCTTTTATTTCATCAAGTTATATTTTCTTTTGAAATTGTATCTTCGATGGTTTATCTTTCCAATCACCATTCATACGGTTACTACCTCGATTATTCAGGGATTTGGCCTGACAATTTCATCTATTTGTGCTAATTTAGTATGAAAACTTAATCCGATGTACATACGTACCAGGTTCTACGTTGTGATTGACTGACTGAATTTCATAATATGAACCATAAGATTAAATTTTGTCAGATTGATCTAACTTTTGTCTTGATCGCAATACTCTAAACTTTCGAAATTAGATATTATGTGCGTTTGTGAGAGTACACTTCTGAAGATTGCTGAACATAAATTGAAACTTTGAACCTGAGTTACGCATATCCGAATCCCACATTAAGCATCATTTCTTTCACGATTATAAGTGTTCCTTGGTGAAGAAAACCGATTAGGAGGAAACTTATGCCTATGGAATCCTATCAACTGCCACCAACTATTATATATGGGACCTGACTACAGTTCTTCATGAAAATCATTTGCTAAATAATATTCAGAGCATTGTGAAGTGATTTTTAACTGTAATTTACATAGAACTTCAATGAAATTAGTCAGAAATCATTTGTTGAATAGTCCACTTTTTTACACTTCATTTAGTCAGCTACAGTGTAGGACCAGACACATCGGTCCAAGTTGCCATACCCCATAAACACAACAAGATAAACAGCAAATTCATAGAACTAGTTAATTCAATCGTGGTAATATATAAAAGAAAGATTTCATATAAAGAAATAGTGCAGGAAGAAAGAATTAGTTCGTAGAAAGAAATATCTGAAGTGATTTTAATCTCCTAGTTTAAGGGAAGACAAAATGTGTATACACCGACGCCATTGTGATCGAGTTTGAGTTCAGGCATACATAGCACGTGGTCCAACCATCTTGGTCGATGAAGATTCATAACCTCATCAACTGATTTACCATCATTCCCTAATACCCTACGTCTAACCTCACTATTACACTTATGTTTTCCTTTTTAAATTTACAGTTAGAACCACAAATGATGGCATGGAGTCCGGATGTTGCAACTCGTTTATGTATAGCTGATCCAAATAATCCAAACGCTGATGTTCAATTATGGGATCTTCGTTATCCAAAACATATGCTTTGTTTATTAAGTCATTGGCCACCATTATTATCATCTAATTTAAAAACAACTAACCTATTAAATAATTATGCATTAGGGAATGCAGGTACAGTAAATTCATTATGTTGGGGTATACCAGAATGTCAAAAATCAATAAATAAATCAAATTTCTATGATAAAGATATGATTGTTATGACAATTGGTGCTTCTGGTGCATTACCAACATTAAATGGTAATTATGGTACAAAATTAAATCCAACTTATGCTGAAATGTTAGTTGTTTGGAGTGTTAATCAAGCATTAAACTCTACACCGGATAATGTAACATGTCAAGAAGGTTTGTGTTTTTGTTAATACTTAATCAATATAATCAATTTTAATGAAATTTTCTATTATATTTATTATTTTACCCTATACATTTTTTTGTTATTTTTTGAATTAATTACCATAGTTACAAGCATTTGAAATCATTACATATAGAAACTAATCTTTATAGTAGTTTATTCTTTGGCAAGAACTCATATACTCAAACAGTTTTTCTTCTCTCAATCATTGTTTCATCAATAATCATCCGATCTTTTTTCTCTTTCCAAATTTATTTCACTGCATAATATCTTCAAACTCTAATCTTTTGGATTACTACTTATACTCTTACTATCTCTACCACTATGGGATTTGAATTGACAACTGCATTTCTATGCTAATGTGGTATGGCAACTTGAACTGATGTACGTACGTACGAAGTTCTACGTTGTTACTGACTGACTGATCCGATCAATGATTAAAGGGTTGGAAAGCATACACTAAAAATAACTATACTTATTATGTTTAGTGTCTTCTTAATATGTGATGTCGACATCATGTCGTTTTAGCCTATCACTACCTTTATCAATAAAGTTAGAAACATTTGAAAAGAGATATTTTCTACAATTTGATTAAGGTTATATGTAATAGTTGTGAAATATTAACATCATGATTAAAATATTCGCTTTTATATTCATGGATTACATATGGCAACCATATGTTATCTAAAGAGGAAGAATGTTGTATTTGTTAAAATCTCAGCGAATGAATTTTAAGTAATATATTCAACGTTTCACCTGGTAATCTGGTCCAAGCTTTTTCAAGGAAAATTATAATCAAACAACAAAATTATCGAATATAAATAGGTACATGGTTCTCTGGTTCATTGTATACTGAATAAAACATCCAACCAACATGTACCCTGTTTGAAGTAGGTATTTACAATAGTGTGTATTTTATTTAGGTATCATTTAGTTCTCTAAATCATTTTCTAAATTAGCCTTATAATTTCATGTACATATTTATGTATAAACAGTATTGAGCCTGACCAAGTTATGTATGGAACTTGTACGATAAGATGAATTAAACGGTTTTCCATAATAATTTAGAGTAACATTAATAATAAAAAAGACTGAACATGAAGAATATGATTCTAAAAGGTAGTGAAAATGTATTTATGGAAGAATATTGTAGTTCATGGCCGAAAAAAAAGAGTGAATACATCTGCTTCATTGTGAATGATTCTGAATCATGTCACCCAATGTCTTTAACTGCTCATCATGGTTATCGTGTGGACCCCAACCATGTAGTCTGCTTCTATCGAAATGGTTCATACCTACTGTCAATGAAACCATAAACTGGTACTACATCTTAGTTTAGCTGACTCTAGCTCTTCATAGCCAACATTTAGCGACGCTTAAATAGTGTTAGTGGATACAGGAGATTTATTTAGCGGAGTTGGAGAACTCCGGTTCTGGACTAATGGTACACATGATCCCCGGTATCTTGAAAGATTGAATTGTTTATGAATCTATTTCGGTTACCGACTACCGCGATACAACATCTAATGTCACTTTAATTTCTTGTGTAATAATTTCAAGAAATGACCACCTGTTTAAGTTTGAGTCCTCAATCTCACAAAAATATGTGATCGTTGATTCACTTACCGTTATTCATTTAGAGACTGATCAATTCCAGTCCTAAACAACAGTGGGACGATTCAAACAACTAATATATATATATATATATATATATATATATATATATATATATCGAAATCCGCCACAGCTTACATGTTAATGGTCATCTGAACACAGTAGCTAAGTGGATAATGCGATGTCGTTTGCAACGAATGGCACCGGGTTCGAGTCCCGGTGTGAACATCGACTCTGGAAAGCAGGTACATCTAGTTGGCGAGTCTCAAATAGGACGAAATATGCATTTTAGATTTAACTGTTAACATCTATTTATCTCTACATAAAATACTTAGAGTTAAAGGCACTATCGATGCAATTTGCGCGAGATGCACATGCGTCAAAAGTAACCGATCAATCCCGACCATTGTTGCTGCTTTGATGTAGTGGTCGCGCTTGCCTATCGTGATGAAGCAACTGAGCTATATTGGCTGTAACAATCGTTCCTCAAGGTCCTACCATGCCAGACAGGTCGGTTGAAGAGCGGTAAGACTAAAAACAACAAACCCAAGGTCTGAGGGCGAAATCGCACTGCTGACTGTACACAGGTGAGACAGCAGTAACGTGTTTTCTTCAGACAACCCACATCTGCAGCGATGCTGCCTTCCCACAAGGAGGGGTGGGGTTAGAAAAGGTCGACTCTAAAAATCCACACCTCACCTTATCTTGATCTAATCAGACCTAATGGGTTGGTGTCTGATGAAATCTCAGTACGGATTCAAAAAGCTCGTTTGACTTTTACCAATTTATGTCACCTGTGGCGAAGGCGAGATATCCGTCTATCAATTAAGGGACGAGTATACTTCACGGCAGTTCGTCCTGTTTTACTTTATGACTGCTAAACGTGGCCATTAAGAGTAGAACATGCTCGTAAGTTGCTAGTATTTGACCACAGATGCTTTAGAAATATTGCTGGTATCTGCTGGGATCACCGGGTAAGTAATAGTGAGGTTAGACGTAGGGTATTAGGGAATGATGGTATATCAGTTGATGAGGTTATGAATCTTCATCGACCAAGATGGTTGGACCACGTGTTATGTATGCCTGAACACCGATTACCACGATGCGCAATGCTGACTAGTGTTAGGGATTGTTGGAAGATAGTTAGGGATGGCCAAACCAAAACGTGGCATCAGTGCCTGAAGTCACTAATATCTAGTCTGAACCATGTTGGTAGATGCAGACTACTCGGTTGTGGTCCGCGTGACTATCGTAACCAATGGTTGGAGAGTGTGGGTGATATTACTCAAACTCGATCACAATGGCGTCGGTGTATACACTTTTTGTCTTCCCTTAAACTAGGAGATTAAAATCACTTCATATATTTCTTTCTACGAACTAATTCTTTCTTCCTGTACTATTTCTTTATATGAAATCTTTCTTTTATATATTACCACGATTGAATTAACTAGTTCTATGAATTTGCTGTTTATCTTGTTGTCCCTGATCTTACGTTGTAGGTGACTGACCGAACCGACCAATCACAGCCTCTAAACATCAATGGGATAAATGAAACAACGAATATATATATATATATATATATATATATATATATATTAGAGTAGTTAAGGTTAACAATATTGTTCACTTATATGTAAACAATTTTAATTGTAAGACGTTTTTCTCCTACAAATGGTTACATTTTATTTCATTCTTTTTTTTTTTCTTTTTCTTTCTTCATTGAATGATTAGCTACACCGGAACCAATATTTATTGGTCGTTTAGAAGGTTTAGATGATCAAGAATTAGTTAATCCATTATTATGTTTTAATACATTACCAACAAATGCATCTGTACAATGGATACCAAATCATCCTAATTTAATATGTGTTACACAATCAGATGGTTGGATAACAGTCTATAATTTATTAAGTGGTATAAATAAACAAGTTGAACAATTGAATATTGAACGATATAATAAACAATGTATCTTAGCTAGAAATTCATTAAATTTACGTAATTCACATAAAGTAGCTGAAGTATTTCATAATGAACAATTATTAATGGATAATAATAATACTGATAATACTATTATTCCTACTACTATGAATAATAATAATAATAATCTTCAATCAGATTCATTATATCCTGTATTTATGGATGATCCAAATGTGAATAATATTGATAAAGAACAAATCAATTCAGGATCAGATCAATTATTATTGAATAATTCTAATTCTATGAATTTAATAAATCTTTCATTACCTCAAGTAAATAGAATTTTATTATTATTTCTATATCTATTCTCTGATAATAATAATAAAGATTATAATGTTTTGTATTTATTAGAAAGAATCATATTTATTCAATGTAAAGGGTTTATTTATTGAATCTCCGCCGAAATGCCTTGGGACGGCCGAGAGTGGGGAGAGTCCGCTCACTCTCTCGAAATGCTTTCACATGGCCTCTGCCAAGGAAGTCCTATTCACTGCCTTCTTGTGGCGGGGTTGTTGTTCACGAAATTGAGAGGACGAAAAGCGAATGTCCGGTGCTTTAACCGTGTTGGTGGACAAGGAGAGTCCACCTAGGGGAGTTGGGAAACCGTGATTGCAAACCAATGGTGCAAATGGGTTCCAGTATCCTGAAGGAACGAAAGGCGTATGAACCAATTGTTGGTCACCGGCTACCATGGGACTGCATCTCCTCATGATGCTCCACTGCCTTGTGGATCAGACCTTTATGTCGAAGGCTCGGGGTGTGGCCCCCTATGAAAGCGACCTGTTTCGGTTTGGGCACTCGGGCGGTATCACAACCCTCACACAAATCTCATTTAATTTGTGTAGCGCATATGCATCTGGTTCCCCCTTGTACCATTATCTATGTATTCAAATAAATAAATAAATAATAAATAATTTATTGAATCACCATTAACCGAACAGAAAATAGACGACTGTTAACGGGGATGCACTTTAATAGTGCTTGTTCCACCCTCGTACTTAGTACTATGCCTATATCTGCCAGTTCACGAGAACTTGCCATTAATTTGCCAGATACACGGAGAGTAACAATTTCCGCAATGCGTGTTCTGTATACCTTCAGTGTTTTTTTCCTAATTCCTTTTTTAGTTGAAAGTTGGTTTGTTGTCTGTCAGAGTAGGTTGTTGTCGATGGTATCTGGCCAATGGATATCTTGCGTAGATAATTGCTTTTAAATGCCTGTACTTTTTGGTTATAATGTAGCGAACGCTACTCACATGGTTGTTTGTAAGTGGTGTGTAGCGGAACGTGACGTCAAAATTACTACAACTGTCAGACAAAATGAAGAGTTTCAGTGCATCGAATGCACAGCGTTGGTAGAACACTTGGAGACCAAACGAGAAAATAGTTCCTATTGGCAGAATACACCAAAAGATCCAAATGGACGGTTGAAGGTTATACATATGTATTATGCAAATACTTTGTAAATTCTCTCAATGAATACACATTCCCCCTGTTTACGGTCGTGTTTCAAAGTTTTAGTTCTCGAAGTTTCAGTTCCGTACGGTAGAACTGTCTTGTAGCTCGTATTGAAGATTCTGAATTTAATGTTGGCTGACAATTGTTTTGAAATGCATATGTTCTTCAACTGTAGGAATGTGGCCCCTGCTTTGCCAATCCGTCGCTTCACATCTTGCACATAGTAGTAATTTATAATAAAAAAATGGAAAGTTGTACCATTATTAAAAATGTTGCCATTTGCTTATAGGAACTTTGTAAGTGTTGAACAGTAGTATTTTCCCACTTGATAAAGATGAAAAAGCGACAAATGCATATCGAAAATAATTTTTAAATTTAAAACTATGGAAGAGGAGAGTTAAGGTCATGATAAAATAAGTAATCTGACATAATTCCTGAACAGAGACGGGATTTAGGTTTAGAATTGATTGATCACTGTGTAGTGACCAATATCTTCTATTTTAGCAAGATGTACCTGTAATCTTCAGGGTACTGATTCTTCCTGGGTGATTTGACCCCTTGTTACAAAGCTTCACAGCCACAGACGTTACCACTGAGCTGTGGGCGCTGCGACTGACCTCATGTAGGACTGAATAGTGACTGGTATCCCGTATGTTAAGTCCTCAGTGCTGATTGAATTTTTCAGGGAGCATCATTTCCTCTAAGGATACAGATACAACTTGCTAACCAGTACCAGACAGTGCATAACCTAAGTCCATTATATACTGTCAACTACCTACAATCACCATGTTACCATGTTCAAATCGATGAACTACCAATGCTTCTTCAATGGATAAATCTATTGTCATATCAGTTTGTTTTACTTAAGCATTGATATATTATCATTGTAAGTGTTATTGCCACCAAACATTGGATTGTTTATAATTTTTTAAAGTTTATTACATTAATGCATTCGTTCCTTTTTACGTTTTCATCATGTTTTAATATTTATAGCCTATGCCATTATTACGTGTTGCACCAAGTTGGTTGAAGAGACCCTGTGGTGTCCATTTTGCTGTAAGTCATATATACGTTAATTTTCATATAACGTCACTATGCATTATTCATCAGTGTGTTTTACCGTGTGTACATCCTGAATCGGTTGTCTCGTTGTTATTATCTAGTCACAGGTTTTTAGTAAAATTGGTTAATCCTTAGCAATGTAATTCAGGAAGCGTGTTTCATTTAACTTGTGATTCAGTGGTTGGGATACATCTCTATTCCATTGTCGATATTCATATTGGCACTCGAACTTTAGTTTTTTTTTCTCTACAAATGCACTATTCATCGCACTATTGAGTCCAGATGGATGACTGTATAAAACAGATATGAGTTATTATGACATTGTCGAAGAAAATGAGTAGTACAGGAAAGGAAGAGAGAGAGAGTTAATGAGTGATAATAGGGTTTCATTCACTAACCTATGTTTTATTTTTCATATCTTTATCATGTTTTGTTGTTTAGTTTGGTGGTAGACTTGTCACTTTTTCATCTTTAACAAATCTTCAATCAAAACGTACTCGTACAAATAGTTCAATGAGTAGTTCAAAACGAACTGATCCAAATAGCCGATCATCAGATATAGGAAGTATTGAACAAAATTCAACAATAGGAACAGTACCTGATCAAAATCATTTAAATTCTACAGAAGTACAATCATATTATGTTTTTATTAAATGGATTGATGTATTTCAAATGGAACCATCATCATCAACAACAGTACAACTACATTCTTCTCTTAATAACAATACTAATACATCAGATGATCAGTGGAAGAATTCTATAGAAGATATAATTGAATGTTTGATTACTGTACTTAATTGTTCCAATGATTATTTAAGTACAGTTTGTGAAAATGCTAAAGCTTTATTCAAACCGATGGTTGATAATAATAATAATCCGTCGTTAACAAATGGTCATGGTCATTTGGATTTATGGAATGTAATTCAAGTAAGCTTTCATTTCTATATTGGTTTATTTCCCAACTCAAAATTGTGTCATTGTATTGTTTTACACATAAACTTTTGTACATATTTACTAAATTAAATTATTAGGATCTATAGTCCATCAATGACGGAGATCTCTTTACGTTTATATTAAATCAATAATCTACCCTTCCATGAATAACACAAATGACCACTAATCAATAACTGAAGATACTTACATTTATTGGTCCGTAAAACATTTTCTATTTCCAATAGCTAATTACGTAACCATAATACATTGAAAATATGAAATCATAATTTATTACATAATTAGACCATATATTATACAAAATTAAATAATAGATGCCTAATTGATTAACGGTAATTACAGAACAGTAAAATATGCATCAAATAATTCTTAGTATCAGAAGGGGTTTTGTAGAGATTGTAGTAATTTCAATAGTTAAGATCATGAGTCAATTGAAGCTAGACCATCACGGAAAACCTAGAAGTACTAGACGACCGTTTAGTCCTATCGTGGGACTCCTCAGCGGTGGACATGCACGACCACCGCCTCGCAAGATTCGAACCCAGGACCTAGCATTCTCGCACTCGAGCGCTTAATCACTAGACCACTAGGCCGGCATTCAACAGTGTTAGTGCCTTAAACGAAATGCAATAAAAACGAATTATAACCAACCAAATGTTTAATTATTATTATAGTGTAAATGTGTATACTGGTTTATTGTATACCATTTCTATAATTTCTTCATTGTTTACCTAATATCTACCAAGTATAGCTTGTCGAAAAAATAATATAGACTCTTAAATACAAAATTTACTTAAATCAATATTAAAAGTGGGGTACAAATAAAGAATAATGAGTTTATAGGGGAATATTTTCATTAACCTTGACACAAATAAAAGATGGTTTCAGTATAGAGTATTAACTTGAAAAAAGTTTGACATTCCGAATTCTTGTAGGGTTAAATATATTCAGTTGTTATAATAATGTAACTCAGTTACTAAGTTTACATTGCTTACATGGAAAGAACACCAACTCAATCATACTTGATGGAGAAACCCTGGAAGAGGTGTAAACTTTCACATACAAGGAGGATCTGATGCAGAAATAAAGGCAAGGTATTGACAAAGCAAGGGCCACATTCCTACAGTTGAAGAATATATTCAACTCATATTAATTGTCAGTCAACGTTAAATTCAGAATCTTTAATAGGAGCGTCAAGATAGTTTAAATGTACGGAGCTGAAACTTCGAGAAAGTAAAAGTATTTATAAACAATTGTGTACTTAGGATTCTGTATGTTCGTCGGTCGGATACCATCAGTAACAACGTACTATGGGAGATAAAAGCATCCAGGTGAAGAGGAAATTAGGAAAAGATGCTGAAGTTGGATAGAACATACAGTACGAAAATTATCAAAGGGTGTCACGAGGCAAACCCTTACCTGGAATCCTGAAGTGAGAAGGAAAAGAGGAAGACCAAAGAGCATATTGCGTCAGGACTCGAAAGCAGACATCATAAGAATGATTAGCAACTGGAAAGGACTGCCTAAGACAGAGTTCGATGGAGAATTATGATTAACGACCTATGCTGCTCCACAATAGGCAACATTCCTAAGTAAGTAATAATGGTTGTTTGTTTGCTTAGTCAGACGAGTAGAGATAGTCTGACAGGTATTAGATAAGTTATATATTTTTCTACCCTTATTATTATTGGTTTTATTGTCGGTTTTTTTAAGTAGAAATACATTTATGTTCTATCCATACTTGTCATGTGTTCTTGATCTGAGTTGTGTTGAATTCATGTACAATAGACACTAGAAGGGTATCTAGTGTAAGTATTCGTCTAAGGTGTAAAAGGAAAAATTGAGCGGTATAACAAAGTTATTCATACCAACCTATTGTTAAAATATAGTTATAAACGTATGATATATTGAATGTAAATGGAGTCTTATAGCCACTAAATCAATGTTTTTTTTGTCATTTTTGAATATACAAATTCTAATTGTTGGATTTGTTATTTCATAAAACAGTAATCAAGTGTTAACATTGATGAGTACAAGATAAATACGATACCCGGGCAGTATCCCAGTCCTCACACAAATCGAAAGATTTATGTGTCTCATATCTATTTGGTGCCTTCTTGTACCTATGTTTATGTTATTTATTATTATTTATTTGAACATATGAATATTTCTGCAAGGGGGCACCATATATATATGCGGCGCACAAATCAATGAGAATGGGGAGAGATAAAAATGGTAAGATATGTATAAGAAAAAAAACCCAGTAATGACCACAGGTTAATGTTATGTAGTGTAATAATGATAATAATAATGGGGGAAACAGAAAGGTGCAGCCAGAAGAATTCTTTCAGTCAAGGAAGAAACAACCACTTTTTATGAAGAAAGTAAAAGAAGGTTACAGCAGGATCACCACTGGCTTCTTTTCTGAGGCATATCTGATAACGTCTCTAGCCACTGTGTTGCACCATCTCTCGGACCCCAACCAGGGAATCGTGAAGGACCAACAGATGCCAGTCCTGTGCAACTTTATTTCATACCACGACACCATGTCATACATTGACCACCTCTCCTCTTTTTCCAACCAGTCCTAGTGTCGGCAACTAATACACGACGTGAAATTCTCTGGGAAAACATTCGTAGAACATATCCAAGACACCAAAGTCTGTGTTTCAAGATGGTGACACCAATTGGATTATGGTCTCTGTATGTTTAGATAAAAATAACAAAAGATTTGACGATAATGTGAACTCTCTTCATATCAACTGCTGGTTAATGCGACATGTGATATGAAAAAAGAGACTGGTATTTCACAGCATATGCTTATATGAAATTGAAAGGTGATGTCAACACTTGCTAATAAAGTGGATATTGTAATTAACTATAAAATAAACTTATCAATAACGGAGAAAACAATCCGTCTATCGTACGTCTGGTCTACTGTTTTTATCATGGACTAATGCACAAAGCAATAGAAATCCAAATTATGAAACCATGGGAACAATTTAAATATTGCTATGGACACTTGCTTGTCTAGTATCCCTTGTCTACGAGGCATATTCCATTAAAGTGGGAAAACGCGTTTTAAAAAGGTTTCCACCTAATATTAGTTGGAATATATTCGATATTCTTAGAACCAACGATGTTGTTTATTGCATGCGCTTCCTATCAGCAAGTCAGATCTGTTGTTGTGGTGTGAAAACCAGGATTGGGTGCAGATGTTTGACCCACTTTCATTTTTAGCAAAATATATCCAGATCTCTTTGTTTCTTAGATAATTAAGCCAAATCTCGACTAGTACAACGTATTCTTCAGTTTATCTCATTATTTAGCGTATATCTGGTTAATTTATCGTATTACCTTTCCCTGTTAAATATTATGTTCGACTTTTAAAATTTTAGTTATAGGAATTACGGTGGAGTCATATCACTCTTCATGTTTAATTTTGATTACAATCATGGCGTATACTACTTATATTGACAGATTTAAGTAGTATATAACATCAATCGAATGTGTAATGCCTGTAATCGGAAGATTGAACAGATTGAAATGAAGAGATAAGAGAAGAAAACTGAAAGCAATCAAGATAATACACAGCAATAAGGGAACAGTGGAATTTTTAGAAAAGAAAAAAAGCGATTCGAAATAGATATACAAGTGATGTATAATTGTGTATGATTTTCCATGAAACAATAAATTGGTTGTCTTCACTAAGTCACCATAGTAACAAAACTAATTTAAATATTATTATCATCACTATAACCTTACGTTAAATATCTATCATATTGTAATATTACTATTTTTTTGTTTTTGGTAATACTCATTTCACCTTATCTCTGTGTCATTGTTTTTCTTTTTTTTTGAATTTCATCTAGGCTCGTTTAGATAAATCAACTTCAGTAAAATCATCATTGTCCAATTTGTTAGGCTACAGTAAACAGGATTTTCAAGGTAGATATTTGTTGTTGTTGTTGTTGTCAACAAAATGAAGTCTATTTTCGACTTGATTGTTATTTAGTTTCGTTTTATGTATAAAAGACACAAAAAATTAGGACAAAAAGGATAAATCAGTTAATTAATTAAATGGATTGATTGTTGTGATGGAATTATGTTCTATTTGTTGGCTAAATCGCTGTTTACCCTAATCTACTATCGTCAGTCAGTCATCTACAACATAGAACCAGGCATATATATGCCATATTTCACTAGAACAACAAGATGAACACCAACTTCATAAAAGCAGTCTTACTTACTTACTTACGCCTGTTACTCATAATGGAGCAAAGGCCACCGACCAGCATTCTCTAACCCACTCTGTCCTAGGCCTTCTTTTCTAGTTCCATCCAATTCTTGTTCATTTTTCTCATGTCTAGCTCCATTTCCCGGGTTATGTATCCTTCTATATTCCGCTTCTTTTTTGGCTTCGAGGATTCCATGTGAGAGCTTGCCTCGTGACACAGTTGGTTGTGTCCTATCCACTTCCAATGCTTCTTCCTGATTT
This sequence comes from Schistosoma spindalis, assembly GCA_946903255.1. Lineage (NCBI taxonomy): Eukaryota > Metazoa > Platyhelminthes > Trematoda > Strigeidida > Schistosomatidae > Schistosoma > Schistosoma spindalis. The sequence goes on along the minus strand of OX336419.1, from coordinate 20,896,025 downwards.
CTTCCTCCACTGGGATCTGATTTGTTCTCTCCCACAGTAGGTTGTTGCTGAGAGTGTTCGGCCAATGGATCTGAAGTATTTTGCGTAGAAAACTGTTGATAAACACCTGTATCTTCTGGATGATGGTTTTTTGTACTTCTGCAGGTTCCCGCAACATATAGTTGAACTGTGTTCATATTTGTATTGAAAATTCTGACCTTGGTATTAGTTGCCAATTATTTTGAGTTCCAGATGTTCTTCAGATGTAAATATGCTGCTCTTGCTTTGCCAATCCGTGCCTTCACATCTGCATCAGATCCACCGTGTTCATCGATGATACTGCTCAGATATGTGAAGATTTGTACATCTTGCAAATCTTCTGCGTCAATTGTGATTGGATTTTTGCATGCTGTGTTGTATCGGAGAATCTTGCTTTTCCCTTTGTGTATATTGAGACCTATTGCTGCTGAGGCTGCAGCTACACTGGTTGTCTTCTCCTGCATTTGTTGTTGCGTATGCGATAGAAGAGCCAGATCATCTGCGAAGTCTAGATCTTCCAACTGCATCCTAGATGTCCACTGTATCCCGTGTTTCCCTTCAGATATTGACGTCTTCATGATCCAGTCGATCACCAGGAGAAAGAGAAAGGGTGAGAGTAAGCAATCTTGCCTGACACCAGTCTTTATTTCGGAGTAGTTTTTTAACCGTATTATATTGACTAACTTCTCAGGCACGCCGTAGTGTCGAAGAAGCTTCCATAGTGTTGTTCTGTCCACTCTGTCAAATAATTTTTCGTAGTCAATGAAGTTGATGTAGAGCGATGAATTCCATCTAATTGATTGTTCTACAATGATCCGTAGAGTTGTGATTTGATCTGTACACGATCTATCCTTACAGAATCCTGCCTGTTGGTCTCGAAGTTGGGCGTCTACGCAGTCCTTCATCCTGTTTAACAATACCCTGTTGAAGACTTTTCCTGGTATTGAGAGAAGAGTGATGCCCCTCTAGTTATCACAGTTGCTGAGACCGCCTTTCTTTGGTATTTTGACTAGAAGTCCTTCTTTCCAGTCTGTTGGTACATGTTCCTCATCCCAAATCTTTCTGAGGAGAATGTGGAGTATCCTTGCAGTTACCGCTACGTCTGCTTTCAGTGCCTCTGCTGGAATGTTGTCTGGTCCTGCTGCTTTGCCACTCTTGATTTTTCTGATAGCCATGCTGATTTCTTCAATTGTTGGTGGGCCAACATCGATTGGTCATAGAAGTAGTCACTTCAATGATAATAATATATGAAAGAAAGATATGATACAAAAAGAAAGAATTAGAAAGATAGGTATAAAATCATTTTAATTTCACGGTTTAAGGGAAGACAAAGAGTGTATACACCGACGCTATTGTGATCAATTCTGAGCCATGGGACCCAGAGTCTCGATATTGCCTGAAGTCACAAACTTTATATGCAAAGATGGATAATGGCTAGCACTGGAATCCAGGAGTCCTAGAATGAACATCATATCTGAGATGCAGGTATATCCAGCTGACGAATCCCAAATAGAACTGAACGCGCGTCTTGAATTCCAATGCCAAGCACTATCCATCTTTGTTTTGTCGTTTTATGTTCTTTACTTTTTAAAAAAAAATATTTTAATTTAGGTTTCAATCAGTCTACATCTTCTCAATTGTTGGATGCGTTGAAATATGCTCTAGTTACTAATGATATTAAAACAATTATTCAATTATGTTTACATCCGTAAGTTTATATATTTTAATGTCTATATACATACATATAAACGTAGACTATCGGTTAAGATATGGCTTCATTTACTGTAAACAGATACACTTTTTGTTCAAAAGGAGTTTTGTTTTCTGAAGGGATTAGATATATGTTTATGAATAAGTGTATATATATTCTGGATTCAGACTTAGTTGATAAAATTTCTTTCTTACTGAAGTAGCTGATCAGACTCGTGTTTAAGTGTTGTAACACTCTGTGTCCGATAATCGATACTAATACACGAACTTCTTATTCAAAAGCCTTTAACTAGCTACTGAAAACGAAGACCAAGAGTGATGAAAGAAGTTTATTGAACCAAACTTTATCAATTGCATAAGAAATCGCCTATATATATATATCTTGTGTAATAACATCAACTTTTCATTTGGTGACTTTTGATTGACTCACTGTATCAACTAGTATCTTCTGTCATCTATGCATCCTGAACTGATCGCCTCAAAATATTGTCTTAGAATTTGTTTTGACGTGTGGAGTCCAAGATTTAATACTGATAGGCAGTCCTCCTATGTGAGAGTCCAACTAGCTATTTTAATTAAAAGACTGCAAATGAGAAAGAAAGGTTATTAGCTAAACCATATCAAAAGCATGTGTATTAGTCGTCGGACATAATACATCATAACACTAACTATTTGTAGTCTTGAATATCAACAACGGAAAACTACAAAACTTTACGAAAATCTTCATACCTTTTAAGTAAGTTAACAGTATTCTGAACCTAGTTTTGTGGAAATTGGTTTGATTCATAATTTATATATTCGAGAGTGAAACAATTGTCCTTAATATCAAACAATATGATATCGCAATGTATTGAAGCTGAAAGTATATTATTAGTGTTGAACCCAGTTTTACTAATGTCCAAGGGTTCACTGCAAAACCTAAAGACCCTCAATTTCTATCCTGATTAAGGGTCATGGGTGAACACTCCAGTTCAGCTCCATTATAAAATGAACAATTTGTCTATTGTTTCCTAGTTTTCTATGTTATCCTAACTAAAACAAGTTTAAATATTACAGATAACTTGTGATAGTCATGAAAGTCACTGTAACTCATTTAAGTTAAGGATATTGTTTACTGATACATGATTCTTTGAACTGTAATACTTTTTAATTAGGAATTACAGTATTTTGGTATTAAACCTCCAAATACCCTCGTAATGGGTGTGTTGTTTACAAAATTGAGAGCACGAAAGCAGAATGTCCACAGCTTTAACCGGATTGATGGATATGGTGGATTCACCTAGGTTAGTTGGAAAATCCTGATTCCAAACCATTGTTGCACATGAGCTCCAGTATCCTGAAGGAACAAATGACGTATGAACGAATTATTAGTCACTGGCCACCATGACCCTCCATCTCCTTACATTGCTCCACTGTCTTGTAGATTAGATCTTTAAGTCAAGGACTCGGGGTGTGGCCCCCTACGTAGACCACCTGCTTCTGTTTGGACACCCAAGCAGTATCCCAACCCTCACACAAATCGAATGACAAAGTGTGGCACAAATCTATTTGGTGCCTTTTTGTACCTTCTTGGTATTAAACTTACTTATTCTTTGATGTCTTTTACAAAAATTATCTGTCCCCCTTCTACCTATCATGTTTCGCCTAAATTTTTGTTTTTCAGCAAATTTTCTGCATTATCTCTGCCAAATCTTTCTACATTAAGTATATTCGCTATGATGTTCACTGATTTATATCGTTCAGAGAAAATAGAATTATATGAAGATGTAAAATTGAAATTATATCAAACTTTAAATGAAATCTCATTGAATAATCATATCATTCATGATCCAATTTTAAATTCTGTTATCATGTTATTCAATTGTGTACTATTACGTACAAATTGGTTAAATATGATTGAAAATTGGCCATTATCAGATTGGAAAACTATATTAACAGCATTGATTAATCATTTATGGGATCATGATATTGAATTATTAAGAAAGTTATGCTGTAAGTCTTTTTTTTTGGTGTGTGTATGTGTGTGTTTGTTACTGACATTGTTGTTGTTCTTGTTGTTCATCTACGGGTATAGTTCTATTTTGTTTTGCCGTCAGTTGTAGGTAATGAATTGGAGATTTGAATTTTTTGTTTCATATAGTTTCATAGTCATTAATTAACAAGGTATCAGTTATTTATGATTAATGTAAAGCCTTTCAGATATGGATGTTAGTGAGAGTTTCTGTGTCTTATCAATGTGACGAGATGAAATTGGTAAGATGAGTACTTCCAAATGCTCTAGTACAGTCAAGGGTGAGGAGAGGTAGCTTTTCTTCTCAAAATGCTCTCATATGGCCATGCGTATACAACTACTGTCAGGGAAGTCCTACTCAAGGCCTTCTAGAGGTGACGGTGATGTTTAAGAAATTGAGACGAATATGGAGTATCCACCTAGGGGAGTTGAAAAACTCTGGTTCCAAACCAATGCTGAATACGGGCTCCTGGATCCTGAGGTAACAAATGGCGTGTGAACCTATTGTTGATCACTGGCTACCATGGGACTGCATCTTCTAACGTTATTCCATTACCTTTCGGATTAGACATTTAGGTTGATGACTCAATCTATTTGATACTATCAAGTCCAACTTTGGCCTTGAGATACTTATCAGTAGAATTATGCACTGAATTAGCTGATCGATAAATTGGATAAATGAAAGTTAACATTGTTAACAGTTGGAAAATGCCCCCCTCAAGATCTGAAAGTCCTGAGTTTGATTCATGTTAGAGTCATGGATATCCACTAACTTGGGAATGTCCACCTACTTACTAGGGCTAAATGATGATTATAAAGCAATATGAAAAGTACGGATTATGATTTACGGTTGATGGTTAGGGTTAGGATTGAGATTTATTGTTTTTATCACAAACTGACATCAGCTAAACTGATAAGACGCTATTTAGACAATTAAGTGGATGAATTTCGCGCCAAACTTCATAACCTGTCATCCTAAGTCCGAGTGGTTTGTCCATAAATTACAGTCTCACCGATTAGTTGTGTTAGGACATTCAACTTCCAGGTACTAAGTTTCACTCTTGGACCCCTCACTCTACGTGGATGATATCAATAGCCCTTATACTTAAGGTATCATTTAAAGTCAAGTACATAGATCTATTCTTGTCAATTGGTTATATGTCTAAACGTTTATTCTTGAAATTGTTGTGGAAATTTATGGATCAGATGTATGAATTACTAACTATGATGATGATTTTGTTGTTTTTAAACAACATTGACAGCTTAACAGGTCAATTAGTCTGAACATTCTGAATTCTACACCATCATATCTAACAGTCATGTAATATTGACTAGTACAGTTATCATCCTGAATCTAATATATCTAATATCTATGTGTATATTATATCTCCCGCTTTAAATTTCTGTTCCTTTTTTCATCGATTTTTAGCGATTTTTGCTAAACGTCTACTTGATAATACGAGTAACGATAGTAATAATAATATTACTTCAGTTGAATCTGGATTAGCTGCGTGTATCTGTTGTATTATTAGTGATGATCTTGATCATTTAACAGAATGTTGGTTACGTTTAAATAATATAAATGAAAATCATTTGGATAATGTAATAAAATGTTTGGTAAGTAATGTTGAATATATTAGATCTCCAGAACTCACTTGGTAAATCACCTTATATTTGTAATTCTATTTTAAAAATTTGAATTCCTTGTTTTCGCGCCAAAAGCGTTCATTTTCATCTTCATATCGTATTTCCCACTTGGAAGGATCTGAAATGCTACTACTCTGCTGCTTGTGGAATATATTTCCCCATTTCAAACTTGAACTTCTCTCTCTAGTTAACGGAACTGGGACGATTCATTATAGCTAGCTTATCTGTCATTGTGTCACAGAGTCTTTTTCCCGTTGTCAGGTTAGGTGAACTCGTAATCACTTCTAAACATAACAAGTAGTTGAAATGAGAATTTCACTTTTGCTAAATATATGAAGCTTGTTTAGATTAATTTCGTCATATTTTCTGTGTCACTTATATCTGTGTGTTTTAATCATTAAACACATTGAATCTTTGAAGAATATATATATATATATATATATATATATATATATATATATATATATATATATAATGAGAGAGATTCCTTTATTAAGTGATTGGACGTGCTCGATAACATATCGTTTGTTTTTATCTGAATATGCTGGTAGTTGACACGTATCAACAAAGTATGGCCTACAGTCCTGAAGAAATCGACACTCTTTTTGTGGAATGCCAACCCAGGTTTTCTGGTTCTGTAGTAAATAATAATTACTATAGGGATTTATGGAGATTATTTCAATTTTAAAGTTCAAGTCACCAACTGGTGTTAAGTAAAGCCCCATGTTTAATGTGAGTTAGTCACCCAGTATGATGGTTGCGCGGTATTACGACTTAGTTGAAGTTAAACACGTAAACTATTGAATGGCGTCTTAGTGCTATATAGATTAGTCGTCCTTGTACGAGAGCGAACCTTGGTGATAGGATCGTGGACACACTGCTGAGTAGTTCTATATTGCGATAAGACAACTACCCAATGCTTCCTGGTACTCGGTAGTTGTCTCACTAATATTAGTCCGTAATGTTTGATATGAGATAATAATTATCCTACGTTAAAATACTAATATTCAAATTGGTAAATCCCGCTATAATGACAATCAACTCTTAACGTGGATAAGTACAGTAATGATTAATTCAATATGACCGAAGAAATAAAATACTTATCAACCACTGCCTAGGAGTACCGCATTAGGAAGAAACGGTCGTCCATTGCTTCCAGCTTTTCCATGGTGCTCTAGCTTCAATTGATTCATAATCTCAACTATTGAAATAATTTACGATGAAATCAATGAAATACAAAATGTGAAAATATACGATAAAAACACTAGTTACTTATAAGTAATACAATTATAATCTATAAAACATTTGAAGTGTTTAAATGTTTGTGATCTACCAATTGAAGTTCGAACTTTGCATCCAAAAACACTATGATGAGATATGCATGTTTCAAAAGAGTATTCCTTCTTCATCTCATATTTACTTGCAATTTTGTTATTATTACCACTACTATTATTATTATTATTATTTCGATAATGTAATAAGAAGACGAAGATGGTCAGAACTATATGATGATAGATTAGCGCAATACATTTCGAACAATCTGATCACACATATACTTGTTAAGAACATTTATATATAAAAATAAAAGGTCAACTAGACTTGAAATAGTGTAAGAGGAGACAAGGATAATAATAAGATTTTTGATTGAAATCATGAACCGATTGATGCTAGACCACCGTTGGAAACCTTTAAGCACTGGATGGCCGTTTCGTCCTATTGTGGGACTGCTCAATTAATAATAATAATGTGAACAAAATTTGAAACTTAACCATTCTGGATGATAAGTCAATATTACCAGGGCAGTTTTAAGGTGAGAACAAGCTGTTTTTGAATATACAAAGGGGGTTTCAATTGTCGAATGGTTAAGGCTTTAATAAAACTTATTTTAAGCCCTTTTACACTTTTTTTATACAACACCACAAAAGCCGAGTTAAGATCAATCATGTGGCCTGTTTCGATTATATGCTTAGCAATAGAGGGTGATGAATGTTTGTCCTCTACCTTTATTAGGTCACTAGATTGTATTTGTTTTTGCAGCCATTTTGGTACATGTTCACACACCCTAATGTTGAGATCACGATTGCTCCTCCCTATGAATGTGTGACCACACACACACACATTGAAATTGGCTAACACAGTGGGATGTGACACAATCGTTTTCATATCTTTTGGATGAAGCATGCACCTTGTTCATTCTTTGATAATGACATTTGTTACGCAATACGCTTTGTTGATGACTGATTTAAACCTTTGTTTCAATAAAAAGCTATTTGAATCACCTCTGAATGGTAAGGTGATGTAAACAGGATTTTTCTCTACCAAGGCTACAGTAGGTCTCACTGTCCCATGGACTTTCCATCTATTTATGAATTACAAAGGATAGCCATTTTCCATTAATGTTTTATTTAACAACTTAACATCATCATCAATGGCATCATTTGTAAGAATACAATTATTATTATTATTTTTTGATCGAGATCATGAACCGATTGATGTTAAACCACCATTGAAAACCTGGGAGCACTGGACGGCTGTTTCGTCCTGTTGTGGGACTCCTCAGCAGTCCTTCGTGAGAAAATCCTCGAAGTTCTAGTGAGAAGCTATGATCAGTGGAGCAAATCCGTGTCGGTTAGAGGTAGTTATCTACTTCAGTACAATGAAAGATGGTCGCGTAATTTCGTGGATTGTTTGAGGTTAGACATTAACACCATTGGATGCCGACCCAGTGGTTCAGTTGGTTAAGCGTTCGCGTGCGCGTCTGGACGCCCCGGGTCCGAACCCCACGAGCGGATTCGTGGATGCCCACTGCCGAGGAGTCCCACAATAGGACGAAACAGCCGTCCAGTGCTCCCAGGTTTTCAATAGTGATCTAACATCAATCGGTTCATGATCTTGATCAAAAAACTTTACAATCTCCACAACCCTAAACTGATAATATTAATAATAATTATTATTTAATTTGTTTGTTTAGCCATTAGCATTACTACTACTCTTCTTATTTCGTTTATCATCATCTACTGGAATAAATCATTGTACAATTAAATCAAGTCAATTATTAATTCATCTTGCTCTATGGTTAATTGAAACTAGATTCGATCATAATAATAATAATAATAATAATAATAATAATAATAATAATAATAATAATAATGATAATAATGGATCAAATAAACAAATTAGTTTATTTGCTTTAAATTTATTAACAAAAACTTTATCAACCGTTGAATTATATTCACCAACAATGAATTATTTAATTGATTTAAGACATCGTATTTGGTGTAATCTAAGCATGGAACAACAACAACAGCAACAGCAGCAACAACAACAAATATTATCCAATGAATTATCCCAACAATTTTTATGCCCATATCCAGTAAGTGTTATTTATTCATCCTTTGTTTTATTCTTCTTTCAATACTTTCTTTATTTTATGTATATTTATGCCAACTGTCGAATGTATCTAACTGAGGAGTCCGACATAGGACGAAATGTGTATATTGAATTGAACCGCTAACTATGATCCATCATTTCTATAATCAAATAGTTAGTTTATATGGATTGTAATGAAAATCACTTGTTCTTTAAGAATTAATCATAAAAAAGCTAACAGGTAATCTGCTTTGACATTTACATCACTGACAATCATTAACAACTTGGAACCACTAGAAATCTGTTCCGTTCTTATACGAAACCTGTTATAACTTTAAACCCGGCTATTTATCATGTGATATATTCGCTAATCGAAATATCAATTATGACAATCTTAGCACTGTGCCAAAATAATAACGTTCAACCATTATGAGCAACCTAGCGTCCTTATTGGTTTTTTATTCGTTTAGCCTGTCCAGTTGAAACCAGAACGTCAATATCATCTTCCGCTATACGAATCATTTATTTCAAACATACCCGGTTTATATACCAGACAATCAGACTACATCACACTATAAAATAGGAAATAACATTTATACACGATCAAGCGGAAAAGTGGCTGTGAACGTGGGAGACTGTAATCAATAAACTGAGTATAATTTAGGAACAGTAAATCGTACTGCGATAATCTCTAAGTCAAAATGAAGCTTATAATAAGAAGAATATAGATATACATAATTTAGTTACTGAATAGTTATACAGTAACAATATATATAAAATATTAGTCCATTAATAATTCTCAGAAGTTACACGTAATTTAATCTTCACTAGGATATAACAAAGCCTTCTGTTAGTACATATCCATGTCTTTACCAGGGACCTAACTCATGGCCTTCAGGTTTCGTAGTAAGCAGCTGATTTAAGTTAAGCATGTACATCAAAAGATACTGACTTAGTGGTATGGAGATTAGTCACCTACCACTAGGTCTGGTGGTGATGTGTTTGATCCTCTTTGATTGAATTGTTGACGAGCACAACTAAGAAATCTCTTGCTAGGATAAAACATCTGTCCACTGCTCTCTGGTTTTCAATAGTGTTTTGACTTATTGTTTCGTATATCACTTGTCCTGATAATCGTTATTACATAACTTCCAGTGATGTGTAGATTTCAGATTACAATACGAAAGGGTGAGTGTAGTCTATTATTGTACGATTCAGATCACCAAGTTGCCAAGCACACAAAGCGAATACGAGCAAAAATGCGAATACTAATGAATGAACAGGATTTAATATGGATATATATATATATATATATATATATATATATATATATATCAACAAAGTAATGAGCAACTTAAGTAGCCAACGTGTAAGATAATGAAAAAATGTTTGTGTATGTCCTAGCGCGTGATCAAGCATACATTAGTACAGCGATATGAAATCCTCAGGTCAAATTCCAGAGTAGTAGAGATAACAACAGCATTAAGGCAAATAAAAAAAGATTAGGGATGGAAAATACAGTTCGAAGAGATATAAATTAGTGAAATAATAGAAAAATTCTTAAAGAAGGATCTAAGGAAGATAAACAGTGAATCCACTTGTACCAGTGCTATCGATTCTGCTCCCTGCCATTGAAAGACTTTAAACATTGTTTTTGATGATCATGCAGAACCTAAACAGTTAGTATGCACCTACTTACTTACCTATATGACTCAGTCCAATATACTGTGTCTTTATGGACTGCCATATCTTGGTTTGGCTGCCTCTGGCTTTCTCGCCACCTACTCCTACATCGGCCATCATCGCACATCCAGGTACTCGGTGGATGCGAATACGTAATACATCTTCCAACCATCTCAGTCAATAAAGATTCACTACCTCATCTATTGGTTCACCATACTCGCTTAGTACTCTGCATCTAACCTAAGAACTGTTAATTCAACGGTCCCAAAATATACAATTAGTGCTTCAAAAGCACCTATGAAAGAATACTAGTAACCTGTGAACATCCTCTATTCTTAATGACTACGTTTCACAGCTTTAAAGAAGAACCGAGCTTTCTGACTTCTTGCCAAGCTTTCATCAGGTAGCAACTTATCACATCTTATAGGATTTCCAAGATCAATGAAGTTATGGTTTGAAGTGATAGATTGTGATCAAACATTAAACGGCACATCGATATGACCGATGGATACACCATTGTAATCTTAATGGTTTCTGACTTTTTATATCTACCTATATATGTATTTGTTTCTTTATTTTTATGTTAGCATATACAATGTCATTGTGGTCTATCAAAGGCTAATTCATCCACAGAAATACAGTCATCTTTATTTGTTAAAACAACAACTACTAATTCTTATTATCAACCACAACAGTCAATAAATTATCCATCTTTATCTAATCATACAATACAAGGCACATATCAGTCAAAAATAAATCAAAATCAATTTTATGAACAAAATAATCTTGATAGTTTCAATTATCCTATTCTTTCTTCGTCTTCTAATTGTTTATCGTTTAATGATAATGTTGTTGGTGTACAGACTAATATATCTGGACAAAATAAATCTACGTAAGTTTTGAAATCGGTTGCAATTACAAAAATTCATTCAATAAGATTGATTTTGTGTTAGATTTTATGTTTTTTACTGAACAGTTTTTATGATGCCCTGGTATGGCCGACAGTGGGGAGAGTCAACTCTCTCTCTCTCTCTCTAGAAATTCTCTCACATGGTCATGAGTATACAACCACTGTCAGGGAATTCCTATTCATTACCTTCTCGCGGCATTACTGTTGTTTACGAAATTGAGAGGATGAAAAGCGAATATCCGTCATTTTAACCCGGTTGGGGGATATGGAGGGTCTACCGTGGAGAGTTGGGAAACCCTGATTCCAAACCAATGGTGCACATGATCTCCAGGACCATTAAGGAACAAATGGCATTTTAGCCAATTGTTGGTCACCGGCTACCATATGTCTGCATCTCCTCACGATTCTCCACTGCCTTATGGACCAGACCTTTAGGTCGAAGGCTTCGGGTGTGGTACCCTAAGAAAACTACCTGTTTCAGTTTGGCCACCCGGGCAGTATCCCAGTCCTCACATCAATCGAATGATTTAGGTGATGCATGTATATTTGGTGCTTCCTTGTACCAATGAATCTCAGAGTCTTATAAGTAGTTACTGTATCATTAAAAGTTGGAAATACTACATATAGAAAGTAAAAGAAATGTAGTCCAAGGAGATCTTAAGACTATGAATCTAAGGAAGAGCAAAAACTGAGTTCATCTGTGCCATTGTAGTCGATTCGGAACCATTTCATCCAAGCTCCTGAATCACTAATTATATAAAATCACAGAAATACCACTTCACAATGAAACATAAAACCGATACTACCATACGTTATAGAGTCATGAGTCTGCACTGAAGAGGTGTCTCATATTAAGATATAACTAAATGAAATCAAATAAATGAGAAATTATTTAGAAATCAATATAAAAATCCAGACAAAATGTGTTGTTGAAAAGAAACGCACATGACTATCCTGGTCTGTCCGATTTTTTAGTGTCTTTCAAAAGATTGTCGTTTACAGTGATTATTTTCAACAAATTATTCAACAATATTCATCTTAATATGGTGATATGATGAAAGTTGATAAGATCCTTTTATTAATTCGTCATTGCCGACAATTTAACAAGAAAGTAATGTTTTTCTTTTTATAGATTCAACTTTGCTCCGCCTATATCATCACATCACGCCGATGTATTGCCATCATTTATTCCTCCTGTTCCATCCACAATAATGTCATCCTCCTCTTCAAATATTTACTCTTCACTGGGTTTACCACCTGTAAATTCAACAGATCAATCAAATCTATCATCGGCTAAACAATTTCCACCTGTTGTCGCACCACCTCTGCTAGATACCAATTATAACAATAATAGAAACTATCCTATAATGAATCATCGTTATGTACAACCTGTAAATAACAATAATCTATTAGGAACAGATTCAGTTTCTGGAAATAGGTAGAACACTTTCTTTTTTTTGCAAACGTTGGGATACTTGATAATTAAAGTGATGTATTTTGTGAATATTTTTCTGTGTAGTTTTTTAGTATAAATCAAACAGCTTTATTTGCATTAAACACGGTTGATTAGCATGTTCATATTGATTGTCCCAAAGATTATATTTTAGGGTTATTAGTTGCAGTTATCTATAGTGTGTTTTAAAAAAGATGAAGTGTGCCTAGTAATGAAATCCAAAACGCCCATTTTTTCCTACTTGAGGCTCGTCAGCTAGATATACCCACATCCCATTCACAACTGGAATTCAATACTGTTCACTTCAAATGCTATTGCATTATCCACTTTGCTACTGAGTGTAGATAGCTACTTATTTGTTCAATGGTTATGAATTGTAATGTAATTTGTAGTGGTTTTAGAATAATCTGGTTGTTATTATTTTCATTGAAATTCGATCATTCTTGGTTGTAATCCGGTTGAAAAGTTTCAAATTGGATGGAACGAGTGTCCTGGATTTCACTACTAACATTGTCAGCAGTGAAAAAAAACATTTGAGCGATTAGTATTTCTCCAGTAATTTGCTTTGTTGACATGGAATTCTTTATTTATCTATTGTCCATCATTATGTGGTTGTTGTTTACATATTTGTTTTGATTGTTCTTCTCTCTTGATTTGATATCTGACTATCCACCTCTGAAATTAACTCAATCTATGGGCCAGTATGATAGATGAAGAACACTTAGAATGTTAGAAATATAAAGAAAGTGTCAGATGGATGAGTACAACCAAAACAAGAATGTTTAAACCACGGCAACATGATTATAAACAACAACTAGTCAAATTGCAGGTCAACAGAACAAGTTGTTAGTCAATTTTTAAAAAAATATAGCTAATCGATAATGTTGTCTTAACGACTAAATATCATCTAGCTTATAGGAACACAACACCTGTAAAATCTCCATCCTAAGCTGCATTATTTTCGGTGGATAATTCTAACAAACATACTTACATACGTGTGTATACACTGAAAGATTTCATCTTTGATTTTTATTATTTAGTATGTCTACTGTGCTAAAGCCACCATTGCCTCCAATACTAGCATCATCAACGCAATCAGCCCAAATGAGTACAAATTTTGGACATAACTTTGGTGGACCAATGCCTCCTAGTTTTCAATCACTAAACAATGTGCCTTATGGTATCCCAACGCCCACTCCTCAATTCAACGTCCAACAACAACAACAGGAACACAATCAACAGCACATGCAACCACTACTACCAGCACCAATGCCAATACCACCACCACCCCCACCACAAACACAGCATCAATCATCAGTGGTATCACCAGGTTGGAATGATCCACCTGTCTTAATAACTGATAAACCACGTCAGGTATGTCGTTTCATTACTAGTGATATTAATTTTGTTGTTATTGTCTGTTCGTATTTCGTGTGGAATTCAGCTTTATACTAAATACTGATCGTAGAATGAGCATACTATCTATCATTCCCAAATTCCCTTGCACATCCGGGAGCGGAGACAATCCGCTCTCCCTCTCGAAATTCTTTCATACGTCCACACGTGTATAGCCACTACCAAGAAAGTCCCATTCACTGCCTTCTGGAGGGTAGGGTGATGTTTACGAAATCGAGAGGTAGAGTTGGTTTGGTTAATACGGTGAACTGACGGAGAGGAGTTCGAAAACCTTGATTTCAAACCAATGATACATATTGGTTCGAAAATTCTGAGAGAAGAAATAGTGTTGCTCCATTGCTTTGTGGATCAGACCATTAGATTAAAGACTTTGTAAGTGGTCTCTTAAAGAAACCATCTGCTTCGGTTTGGCTGACCGGCTAGTATCATACAAACTCAATGATTTGTGTGGGGTATATATAAGTTGTTTGATTGACAGTTGAGAGGTTAACCGATAAGCTGACTATGATGTTTTTAAGAAGCATTGATGTTGGTATCTGCAGGTCTTCCCATCATCTTCACCACTGGAATATATTTACTGTCTTGATAGTTATGTGTGCATGATTTGATGAAATATCATAAACCACGTTTTCAGGGTGTAGAATCTTTAGTTTCTGGTTATTCTGGATAACTTGTGAGGGTATATTGTCGGAAATTTCGAAGGTTTATGAGCAGGATCATATTTATAGTGATAGAACGAGTTAGATCAACTCCATCTTGTTCTCTGTATACTTTCGTTTTGCAAGACGCCAAACTTTTTTTGCTGCATATGCTGTCAAAACATTTTCTGTTATTTGTGTTCTTATGAATTGTTCGATATCTATCGGTCAGTTATTTTAAGTGTTTCACAAATCCTGCGTAAAAGTTGTGGCAGAAATTCCCTTCATGAAAAGTGCTATTATATCTAAGAGCTACACGAATACACTTAGTGTCTGTGTATTCTAACCAGATGTTTATATTTTATTTACAATATTTCTAGACAACTGTTTCACACAACCCTTATTATAATCCTATGGAATTTATTAGTGCACCTTTACCTCAAACGAATAATTCCGTATCACCGTCGAATTTTCCTCAACCAATGATGGAACTACACACTACTCCTTCAAATCCTCCTTTACCACCAAGTTATCCTGTTACTGGAATAAATGCATATCAACCTGTGCCACCACCAGTTCAAAATTCTATCTCACCTATAAATGCTGATATAATTCATCCTCAACAGCAACTACAGCAACCCTTGCCACTGTCATCAACCTATATTCAACAGCAATCATCATCCTTCATGAGATCGCCTGTTCAACAACCATCGTATCCACAATTACAAGGAGTATATCATCAACAAGAACACTACCCAAATCATTTCCAACCACCGATTGAACAAAATTCTCAATTTTCCACTATATCATCAACACTACCACCTATATCATCAGTTGTTCCACTGAATTCCTACACCCAACCTAATATTTGGCCTGCAGCTCAACCTTTATCTACTACCGTTAAATCTGGGATTATCAGTCAAACTATTATTGAAAATGTCATACCATCGAATTCTTTCACTTCTTCGAATGATGACCATACTGATGTACAATTATCACATAAGTTAGATTCTACAAGTTTAAACTCCGATCATAATAATGTTAATAATTATTCATTACCAACAGAATTTCAACCCATACAAAAAGTGTTCATTGACTTAATTGAAAATTGTCGTAAAGTTGGCGACAAAGTAAGTGTAATTTATGCATAATAATTGCGTTATTTGTTTTTCACTTATGAATCATAATTCAAACATGATGGCACAAATCTTGAAATATATAATAATCCTACTACTATTGTAGTAAAAAATCTATTAAAATTCACAATTGATTGATCATTGAATAGTGACTAGTGTCATGTTTGTCTAGTGATGATCAGTTTCTATTGATCCCAGCTTCAGTGTGATAAGTTGTCTATTTGACTTAACATTTTATGTGCTATGTCGTGATATTAAATGGTTGTAAGCATTCGAAATATAAAATTCGTTAACCTAGATTTCATCGCACCTCATCTCAAATTACAAAGTTCAAATGCCATAAAGATTGATAGTTCCTTCTAAACCATAGCTACTCCCTTCTTATGAGTGCCGACTCGCCCAAAGTGTAATTCTAAGGTTTCCTCCAGAGTACCTTTAATCATATAATGATTTTTCAATATTTCGAGTAAATTATCAGGTATAGATAAGCACTATTCTAATTAGCTTGATTTAATCATTTTTGGTTGTTTGAATATTCCCATTAATGTTTAAGACAGAAGTTGACCAGTTGCAGTCGTAAATATGAATCAGAAAATTTAAACAGCCAAATAAGAAAATGAATTAAACTTCACCTCATTGCATAAGCTAGTGGCTATTTGAACTCAATAGCTAAATGAATAGTGCGATAGCATTTGGAGCGAATGGTACTTTGTTTAAGTCCCGTAGTGAACATCAACTCTGGCTTTCAGGTATATTCAGATGATGAGTCCCAAAATAGGACGAAATGTGTGTCCTAGATTCCACTGCTAACCACCATTCATCTTTGCTTATAATAGCTTAATTTGTGTTTTCTCTTGCATTAAAATGAAATTGTCTTATTACCAGTACAAACCAAATTTTGATTTACTAAATTATAATGTTAAGCTTCTATTGATTAGTGACTTTTGGCGAGACTATAATTTATAGACGATTTAATCAGATTTAAGATATCAGGTCTTGAATTTTGGCTCAGAATTCCTTTATCCATTTGGTTAAATAGCGTTTTGTTATTTTGGCTGATGTCATTTCTTAATGAAAACCCTCAATCTAATTCCTAACGCTAACCATCAAGTGTAAATCGTAATCTTTATTCTTCAGACAGGTTTGTAACTTACATTTAGCTCTAATAAATTGGTAGGCATTCTCAAGGTAATTTCAGCGTCACTCAAAGGTTGTCCATAAATTATTGTCTCACCTAACTTTGATTAGTTCACAGTTATTATTCTTTTCTATTTTCATGAAATAGTAACATTATTGTCTGTTTGGTATGAACAACTATATAAATTATCGAATCTTATTTAATATTGTAGAAACTATGAAGAGTTTATGTCTTTAGACTTCATACTACTTAAATTTGCCCCCAAATGCCCTGGTACGGCCGAGAGTGGGGAGAGTCCGCTCTCCCTCTCGAAATGCTCTCACATGGCCATGCGTATATAGCCTCTGCCAGGGAAGTCCTACTCACTGCCTTCTCGTGGCGGGGGTGTTGTTAACAAAAATGAGAGGACGAAAAGCGAATGTCCGGCGCTTTAACCGGACCCCAAATCAAATCAATGGTGCACATGGGCTCCAGTATCCTGAAGGAACAAATGGCGTATGAACCAATCGTTGGTCACCGGCTACCATGGGACTGCATCTCCTCACGATGCTCCACTGCCTTGTGGGTCAGACGTTCAGGTCGAAGGCTCGGGGTGTGGCCCCCTAAGAAAACCACCTGCTTCGGTTTGGGCACCCGAGCAGTATCACAGCCCTCACACAAATCAAATGAGATTCGTGTGGCACATATGTATTTGGTGCCTCCCTGTACCTATACTTATGTGTTAAAATAAATAAATAAATAATACTATTAAATTGAATTGTTTAATGTAGAATGTATGTATATTGTGTATTTATTTATTTATTCAAATACGTAAGCATTGGTACAAGTAGGCACCAAATAGATATGCGCCACATTAATCATCCGATTTGTGTGAGGACTGGGATACTGCTTGGATGCCCGAATCGAAGCAGCTGACCTTCTCAGATAGCCACACCCGAAGCCTTTGACCTAAAGGTCTGATCCACAAGGTAGTGGAGCAACGTAAGGACCGCTTCATTCATCTTGGGAGTCTCATCAGCCCTTGTGGTCTGGTGTGAGACGAAATCTCAACACGGATACAGAAGGTTCGACTAGCTTTTGCCAATTCGCGTCTTTAATGGCTGTGAAACATGGCCGGTTAGACTGGAGGATATTCGTAGGTTACTAGTATTTGATCATAGGTGTTTTCAAAACATTGCTCGTATATCTTGGGAACATCGAGTAAGTAACGCAGTTGTTAGAAAACGGGTACTAGTTAAGAAGTGAAACTTAATCAGTTGAGATGGCTTGGACATGTGTTACGTATGTCCAACCACCGACTGCCCCGACGAACAATGTTTTGTGGTGTCTGAGTAGGTTGAAGAAAGCTAGAGGCGGCCAGACCAAAACATGGCACAAATCCATGAAGTCACTGACAAGTGGACTGAGCCATGCTGGTAGGTGTAGACTACCTGGTTGGGATCCGCGAGATGATAGCAACCGATGGTTAGAGATCTTGAATGAAATGGCTGAAAATCGTTTGCAATGGCGCAGGTGCATCGGTTTTTTGTGTTCTCCCAAATTATAGTCTTCTGAATTTTTCATGTCCCCTATTTTTTCTCTTTCCAAATTTATTTTTTTGGATTATACTCTTTTAATAACTTCTTTAAACCCTAATCTTTCCGATTATTGCTTATACGTTTTCCACCACTTTCACTATGTGACAACTACATCTCTGAGCTAATGTGGTGTGGCAACTCGAACTGATGTACGTACGTACGATGTTGCACGTTGTTACTGACTGACTGACTGGAGCAACGTAAGGAGTTGCAGTCCCATGGTAGCCAGTGACTAACAATTGGTTCATACACCATTTGTTACCTTAGGATTTTGGAAACCATGTGCACCATTGGTTTGGAATTAGGGTTTTCCAACTCCTCTAGGAGGACTCACCGTGTCCATTAACACGGTTAAAACGTCGGACATTCGCTTTTCGTCCTCTCAATTTCGTAAACAACAGTAATGTCTCGAGATGGTACTGATTAATACTTCCTTGACAGTGACTGTATTCGCATGGCCATGTTAGAGCATTTCTAGAGGACTGTACCGGGGCATTTGTGGTATGTATACATATATTTTTAATGATTTTGATAGATATTAACTGGTGATCAAGGAACAATAATTTCACATCTATTATATCGGCCACCTTTGAATTAGAATAATCAGATTACTTTTAGCAATTCTGAAGAAATACCGAAAATGACTGACAACCAACTGTATTAATAAAATTTCACTGATTTCTTAATTTTTAATGTAAAACATTTGAAGACAATTGGTTGAAGTTTTGATGGTAGACATTTCTTGTTTAATTGATATTTATCACAACAAGGAACTGTCACTTCCTTTGTTTTTATCTTCATACTATTTTATGATAATATCAGTCAATCAGTTGAATGATCTTCCATCAAGATATGATACAAACAATATTGATTTATTTAAACCATTGATTTTAATCACTAATAAATATCTCAGTAATTAATTATATACTGTGGTGTATGCTACTTATGCGAACAGATTTAAGTAGTATGTAGCAGGGATCGGAAGTAATATGAATAACAACTGGATTCAAAGTTGTATGTATGTATGTATGTATGTATGTATGTATGTATGTATGTATGTATGTATGTATGTATGTATGTATGTATGTATGTATGTATGTATGTATGTATGTATGTATGTATGTATGTATGTATGTATGTATGTATGTATGTATGTATGTATGTATGTATGTATGTATGTATGTATGTATGTATGTATGTATGTATGTATGTATGTATGTATGTATGTATGTATGTATGTATGTATGTATGTATGTATGTATGTATGTATGTATGTATGTATGTATGTATGTATGTATGTATGTATGTATGTATGTATGTATGTATGTATGTATGTATGTATGTATGTATGTATGTATGTATGTATGTATGTATGTATGTATGTATGTATGTATGTATGTATGTATGTATGTATGTATGTATGTATGTATGTATGTATGTATGTATGTATGTATGTATGTATGTATGTATGTATGTATGTATGTATGTATGTATGTATGTATGTATGTATGTATGTATGTATGTATGTATGTATGTATGTATGTATGTATGTATGTATGTATGTATGTATGTATGTATGTATGTATGTATGTATGTATGTATGTATGTATGTATGTATGTATGTATGTATGTATGTATGTATGTATGTATGTATGTATGTATGTATGTATGTATGTATGTATGTATGTATGTATGTATGTATGTATGTATGTATGTATGTATGTATGTATGTATGTATGTATGTATGTATGTATGTATGTATGTATGTATGTATGTATGTATGTATGTATGTATGTATGTATGTATGTATGTATGTATGTATGTATGTATGTATGTATGTATGTATGTATGTATGTATGTATGTATGTATGTATGTATGTATGTATGTATGTATGTATGTATGTATGTATGTATGTATGTATGTATGTATGTATGTATGTATGTATGTATGTATGTATGTATGTATGTATGTATGTATGTATGTATGTATGTATGTATGTATGTATACTTTAAGACAAGCAGTTGGTTTGTGTATAAAAATTAAATGATTCCAATGTTTCGTCCAACAAAATTGTCTGAACTTCTTCAGGCGATCAGCCAAAATATTTTTTTGATATTGATTACAAGCCTGAAGAAGTCTAAACAAGATTGTTGGACAAAACATAAAAATTATTTTTAAATTTCAATCATTGCGATTATTTCACATAAATAATTACTGCTTTATGCTATCATCATCCATCCATCAGTGGTGTACGCTACTTATACGAACAGACTTAAGTAGTATGTAGCAGAGATCGGAAGTAATATGAATAACAACTGGATTTAAAGTTTTATATATATATATATATATATATATATATATATATATATATTAGGACAAGCAGTTGGTTTATTTATAAAAATAAATTTAAATGATTCCAATGTTTCGTCTAACAAACTTGTCTGAACTTCTTCAGCGTAAAGAAGTTTAATTATTGTATTTTCATACAAATTGCATTCTGTCTTCATTGTTTACTGTTCGATCTTCTTGTCTCTCTGCTGCCAGACATTCTGTTTACAACTTACATCATATATTACTTATGTCTACATAAGTAGTACACATCACACTATCAGCACCCAATTATTCATTATTGTTTTATTTTATTATTTATTTAAGCAAACTCGTCATAAATTAATGGATGTTGAATATCGTTTAAATCAATTCTATAAGAACATATCTACTGGTCAATTACAATTAGATCATAATTCTATGGAATATTTACATATTTGTATTTATTCTATTCAATCTAATGATTATGTAAATGCATTACAACAAATAAATTTATTTATACAATCTGCTATACAATTATCAGATATTCAATATTATGGACCAGCAATAAAAAGATTAATACAAACTGCTAAACAATTATCTATTAATATGAACTATATTAATCATTGATCATTACATGGATCATATTGATGATCATGATGATGACGATGATGGTGTTGATGATGATGATAAGAATTCAACGGTGTCTAACACTTTTAATCTAATCTAATCTTATCTAATCAAATCTAAACATCTATTGAAGGATTAGAGTGAGTTTTTTTGTTGACTTAAAACTATATTAATACAGTTTAGTTATTCATTTGGCGATTAGATCTTTGTTTTCTCTCATTTTTTTCTGTTTTTCTTATTCTTTGTTATTTATTATGAAATATTTTTCGTCGTAGAAAATCCACTATCAGTGGTTAAATTCAAGTGAAGAAAGTGGGGGAGGGAGCGATGCGTTATATGATTTCTTTTTAAAAAACTTTGTTCATACATTTATTAAATGTCATTATGGTTATTAATTATGGGTGATGATAACTATTATGATTGTTACTATGCTATTATGACTATCATAGGTATATGTAGTGCATATGTTTTGTTTATGGTATCTTTTTTTTTACCATACTTATCTTTGCTTTATTGTTTACATTTATTCTGTTTATTTGAGATGTCTTTTGTTAAAACACCTATTAAACTTTCATGATACTAATCTCTTGTTTCCTTAATTAATGTCCTTGTTATAATTTTTGTTAAAATGTAATATGTACTGAATAGTTAAATAAAAAAAACTAATTGAAGCGTGGATATATATATATATATATATTACTTGATTGTCGTTTATATCTGTTATAATGGTCAATCAGTCATGAACATAGAATCTGGCACATATATGGATCTGTCCAAGTTGTCTCACTGTATCTTACTTACGACTGTTGTTCCCAATGGAATATAGGCCGCCGACCAGCATTGTCCAATCCACTCTGTCCTAGGGCTTTCTTTCTATTTTGTTCATTCTTCTCATGTCTTTCTCCATTTCTCAACGTAATGTTTTCTTTGATCTTCCTCTTCTCCTTTGACCTTGAAGACTCCAAATGAGGACTTGTCCTGTGACACAGTTTGGTTTTTTTCTCAATATGTGTCGTATCCACTTCCAGCGCTTCTTCTTAATATCTTCTACCACTAGAACTAGGTTTGTTCTCTCCCACAATCTCTCTATATCAGCTCTTTTAAATGAAATTATTTATAATAATGTCAGAGATTAGTAGAATTCGGAACATTAATCACTTGTAGTTTGTAAGGGTTCAATATAGACAATGTGATTCGTAGTGGAATAACAGTGCTATTAAATGAAATGTTATGGCTTGACACGCTAACACGATATCACATGTTAAATTCATCAATCGGAATTCTTATTGCAACTTCTATTCTGTGTCTAATATATTTTATAAACAACTAGTGTCATAGACTTGACTAACTATACATCTGATCTGTACCGTTATCCTTGAGTCAACGCGAGTTGCATTACTATTAGTTCGTTATACTTAAACCTATTTCTGTCTCTTTGCCTTGAGGTCGAAGAGAAGTCAGCAACCAGCTTATTATTATTATAAATTTCAAATATACGTTGGTTCGTATGCAAACATTCTGTGACACAATCTCATCATAAAATGAAAAATCAAATGATAAAGAATTTGAAAGTGAACGTATGAAGCTCTACTCGGTTACTGATCAATCGAAATCCAAATAATATAAATGAATAATTAAATATAGAAAATCCCAAACGTTTTAAAGCATATGCCCTCGTACGGCCAAATGTGGAGATAGTCCTCTCTCCCTCTCGAAATACTCTCTCATGCGTATACAGCCACTGTCAGGGAAGTTGTACTGTTCTCGTGGTTGGGGTGTTGTTTACGAAATCAAGAGGACGAAAAGCGAGTGTTCTCCACTTTAGTCGGGTTGTTGGACACGGAGAATCCATTTAGGGGAGTTGGGAAATCCTTATTTCAAACCAATGGTGCACATAGGTTCCAGGATCCTGAGGAAACTAATGGCGTATGGACGATTTATCGGTCACTGGCTACCATGTAACTGCATCTCCTTATGTCGCTTTACTGCCTTATGGATTAGACATTTAGATCGAAGGCTTCGGGTGTGACTCCCTAAGAAGACCACCTTATTTGGTCTGAGCACCCGAGCAGTATCACAGACCTCACACAAATCAAATGAGATTTGTGTGGCGCTTATGTATCTGGTACCCACTTGTACCAGTATTTATGTGTTCAACTAAATAAATCATCCCCACATCAATTCTGAAACAGTTTTATACACTTATATTTCATATGTTTGCTGTTCCTTCTCACAAATTATTTGCTCTATATTTAAAATTGTTTCACTAATACAAATATGGTAATGACCATGACTACAAAAAAAGTTTATGACAGCAGCTACGAATACAACTATTGACTGTTGCACTTTTCGGGGTTTCCCACCGAGAATATAAAGAAGCTAAGAAAACTTTTGCCTAAAGGTTTGTGTGACGATGTAGGATTGTTCAAAAGAGTTTGAACTGATAGAGTGAAGTGGTTATCAGCTTATTGAGGTCAAAGATTTCAAATAACTTGTTGCTGTGTCTAGAACGGGATTTTAATTCCATGTCGATATCGGGATTAATAGCGATGAGGCTGCATACCCGTTTTAAATGTAAGTGAATACAAGCTGGCTCTACAATGGAAGAGAAAGGTGTTGAGCTAATTTTTTCTAACAGACTAATTCTCGTACATGATAGCGATAGATACAGAAGGATTTGTCTTACGGGAAATACAACATTAGCTAGAGCATTGTGATAGATTTATGAGGCTTACTGTGCGTCAGTAGTTAGTGTATGCAAGCAAGGAATATCTGTGTTTCGAATGCTTGAAAGCTGATCATGTATTTGAAGATTGCACAACACCAGAAATTAGTAACCATTTACTGTTGAAAATTGATAATGGAAGTTGTAATGTAAGTCGAGTAAGCTGCTCAATTAGTTTCTCCAAATAGAAAAATGTTAGAATATTGGCTTAGCTACATATAGATTTTGCATGCTGTGTGAAATGGATAGATACAGTAGTGATAGCAAGTGTAAAATATACGAGCTAACTGCAATCAAGTCCGAGGAAATAAAGTTATTTTATGTAGAAGCCAATTCGGCTAGTCTTGATCAAGCGAATTAAGCATCATAACTAGTTCTTGTCACATCAGGTGGGCGAACTCTAGTGTTGATTAGCTAAGGTATAGAAGGCAAACTACTGCGGTAAACAGTACTACAGACCCAGGATTTGGAATTATATTTTAGAGTGACTATAACAAATGTGGTCGATTAGGCGTATCCGTGTACGTTCTACTTCTTTCATTGGTATGTATATCAAATTTTGCATCCAGTGTGGTTGTGTCTGCATTGTTACTTGTTTTCATTGATCTTGGATCAGCCTTTTCAATACAGTCTAATCCATTCAATGAGTCTATACTTGACAGTGAGGAAAATTTCAACTCAGGTTAAATTTCGGTAGTAAATGCCGAAGTTTATTTTTCATTAATATACTGTCAACGACTTAAACTATTTGGTTATGTTTGATTTTGTTAGTGCGGCCCCCATTGTTCGTCGTCGGGTATATGTTGTTTCGCAGTGATTGGCCTGGATACAAGTATTTTGGAAATAGCTTAAATGTTTTTGTTTTCAGATTATGTCGTCATATATTGTCTATAATAAGTTGATTTTTTATTCAGCTAGTTTTTGTTTTGGGATACATACATTTGGTTCTCGTCAATTTAGTTCTAGTGTGAACTACTTGCTTTGGAATTAGGCAAATCATAGTGCCCTAATTCTATTATGCATCGTCATACACATCAATAGTTTTAAGTGCCGACTAGATAAGAGTCTTCCTGTATGTTTTTCTTCGAATTCAACTTATGGCGTTATCAGTGAAGTTACTCGAAAGGAGCCATTGGTCCGGACATTTTGAATACTGTTGTCTCAAATCATCTAAAACTCTTCCAATCCGTGATACTACTCTGACAAATCCCATGCAAGCTTTGGTAACGGGTCCCAGGTAGTCAGCAGATATGATCAACTTACATTTTACCAAATAAAACCAGGACTCTCAGTCAAACTTCAAGCTCTCTATCTTTCTGCAGGCCTTGAACGAACCAGTATGCAGAGTTTTCAGATTTTAAATCGCATCGAGGTACTTTACGGAACCATCGATAACAGATTTTTCCATAAATTTTCTGTAACCTATGAATTTCTGATTACTGATAATAGACCATCTGTCACCGGTCTAAAAATGCTTCAAGTATATTTTTCCCTAATGAACTGCATAAAAACTTAGCAACTACCAGATTGCACATCGAGAAATTGTTCACAGCTTCGAAAATTGCATATTCTAATGTTGACACAGAGAATATTAATTCTTTGAAACTACAATCTGATTTATGGACGGTTCAATCAGTTCTAAGATTACGATTCTTGGATATTGTCTCATTTTGACATTATAAATGATGTTAGTTTGTGATAATAATCGTAATTCTAATTTTTACTCTTAATTTATAACTTTAACATCTAGTCTGTATTCTTCATATTAATTTATAACCCTATTTTGACCAGTAGTCAGTGGTTGAAATTCATCATACATACATCAATTAAAGAAATGGTCTTTTTATTTAATGAAAACTAATTCGAAGATTATTCAACACATATGTATCTATTATGTTCTTTCTGATTTGCATGGTGATCGATCCGTTTGTGACTGACAATCGGAGTATAATTCAAATCCGAAATGTATTTCAACTTATAAAACTGTTTTCTACTTTGAGAAAATTTTCTAAGGTCTTCTAGATAATCTTATCGTTACTTTCAACACTATGAAATATGTTACATGAAACGTCTAATCCAGGAATATAATTCTTTAATTTAGTCAAAGTACTATATTCACAAATTGAAGCTGCAGTTATAAGAGACTACAGATATAATTCACTATAACTTCAATCAAATACTATCAACTCTTTAGATAGTGATTGGAGGTAGTCGACAGGAAACCCCGAACTCGGGTTTCATGCTACTTGGCTCAAGGTATACATGTAGTCTTGAGGGAACTGGTGCTACCTGACGGATTCGATCCCGTGTTACCCAGCTTCACAGTCAGAGACGTTACCACTGAGCTATCCGGGATGCGACTCACCTCCTGTAGGACTGAGATGTAATCACAATTGATTGATCACCACGTGGTGATCAATGTCATGCTTGTCTAGTTCTTACTAGTGCAGATCGAATGCTATCGACCATGTTGCAATGTGACCACCAGTACCACGACACCCGGGTACAGGGTTTCCTGTTGATTACCTCCAACCACCATCTAATCTCACAATAGTGTCCTCAGTGTCGAGTCACTTAGACTGGTGGTCGATAGCGTTCGATCTGCACTAATAAGGACTAGACAAGCATGACATTGATCACCACCTAGTGATCAATCAATTGTGACTATCAACTCATTCACATGCATATATATATATATATATATATATACCCTTATAGGTTAAGGTAATTTTGTAATGGCTTTTAAGAGAACTAACTGGATATCATTCAAACTTTTACATGATAACTAAAAACATTAAAACTCAATCCTATTTCATAAGAGAGACAGACACCCACCACCACCTACTTGACTAGTACGAGTTCCACCACACATTATTCTCATTATGAAGAAAATAAAGAAAAAAAAATTATTTTTTAATCATTGCAATATAAGTTTTATTGAAAAGAAACTATTCACTACAAAAAAAAATTTACATAATTAACATAATTCATTACAAAATTTAATGATCAACATTAACTAAACTAATATTGATTAAAATAAATCAATAAACAATAATCAATAAATAAATAAATCAGGAAAATTTATGGATTATATATATTAAGATGTTTTAATTTTGCAGCGGAATTTCTTCGATGATATTTATAAATGATTCCAATAACAATTGTAATTAGTAAAATGCCAGAAGCAACTATGGTGATAATAATTCCGATATGAGCTGATTGAACTGATTTAACTAATGAGTAAATAATAATCATAATCAAAACAACAAGAAAGTATAATTAAATTCAGATTTATTTATTTATTTCAAACACATAAATATTAGTACAAAGAGTTACTGAATAGATATACACCATATAAATCATTTGATTTGTATAAGAATTGGAATATTGCTCAAGTGTATAAGCTGAAATATAGGTGATTTTCTTAAGTGATCATACCTGAAATCTTCAACCTAAAGTTCTGATCCACAAGTCAGTGGAGTAACGTCAGGAGATGCAGTCCTATGAGTATGCAGTGATCAATAATTGGTTCATGCGCTATTTATTCCCTGAGGATCCTAGAGCCCATGTATATCATTGGTTCGGGATCAGAGTTATCCAACTCCCCTAGATGAATTCTCCGTCTTCAACAATCCAGTTAAAGCACTGAACATTCGCACTACGTCCTCTCAATTTCGTAAACAACAGTAATGCCTCGAGACTAGGAGTTCCGTGGGAGGGGTTGTTTACGCATGGCCGTGTGAGAGCATTTCGAGAGGGAGAGGTGGCTTTCCCCATTGTCGGCCGTACCAGGGCTTTTGGGGGATTAGCTTATCAGGTATAAGATAATATGTTTTGGATTTTGGCGCGAAATTCATTCATTCATTTGGATAAATGGCGATTTGGTATTATAACTGATGTCAGTTCGTGATGAAAACCCTAAATCTGATTCCTAACCTCAAGGCCATCAATTATCAATCATAATTCTAATTCCACAAATTGGTTTATAATCCTTATTAGGTGAACCCATTCACGTAGAATTTTTTATAAAAAAACATCACCAACTGGTTCTTTATTCAGTTATTCAATACAAATCTATCATAGTAGTATGTATTATAACCTTAACGTAACTTACACAATCTGTTATATCAGTATTGGGTTGTGAAGATTATTATATTTTTTTGATCGCCGTCATGAACCGACTGATGTTAGACCGCAATTGAAATCTTGTAAAAGTACTGGACGGCCGTTTTGTTCTTTTGTGGGATTTCTCAACAGTGCTTACCCACGATCCCGCTCGCGGTATTCGGTTCATGATCTCGATCAAAAATATAATAATCTCCACAACCCCATACTGATAATTACCGTGTGCTCACTAGTAACTAGTTTCGTGAGAGAATCCTCGGAGTTCTAGTCAGAATTCTTGACCAATGGAGCTAATCCGTGTTAGGTAGAGACAAGTATCTACCTCAGTACAGTAGAAGATGGTCGCGCAATTTCGTGGATTGGTTGAGGTTAAACATTAACAGTGTGGGATGCCGAGCGACTCAACGGTCTAGAGGATAAGCGATCACGCGCGAGACCGAAGTCCTCGGGTTCGAATCCGAAAGATTGAATAAGGATTAATTAATTCAATGTCAATTTATCATTAATATTAGTATAACGAACGTTTCTATTATCTTAAGGTATAAGTTTAATCAAAATGTGTTTGAATCTTTCCATTAATGTTTATATCTGTAATTGGTCAGTCTCTCTTAATTGGCATATATGTATTCTGTGCTGATCGCGTCGATATTGATATTCAGTTCAAAAGATTATCAACAGAGATAGTATGTAATGAGTAAGATAAGAAGTGCACACACATCTACGTTTACATAAAAAATAGTCAAGGTTGATAAACAAACGAATAATTAAGAAGATCATGAAAATATATATCTTGAGAAGAATGAATGAATTGCTCTGTCCGAAAGTTAGAATAAGTTATGTTAACTTGATATGGTACTAGACACTACAAGCTAATTAAATAAGCATTAATATAGATTAATTTTATTGAGAAAAAGGAGACTAACCTTTTTTCGTACGTTTCTTCTTCTTCTTTATTACTTCTATATGATAATTAAATAAAAGTGATAAGAAAAGGGTCAATTTATAAAATGATCAATTAGTCTCATAGGATTACTACCCTCTCAGTGTATGCAAATAAACACTAACCAACAATAAAAATATGAAGTAATGTATTAGATGTGATACAAATAGTATGATTTAAACAGGAAATTGTGTACAATATAATCTGTGTGCCCTGGTATGGTCGAGAGTGGGGAGAGTCCGCTCTCCCTCTCAAAATGCTCTCACATGGCCACGCGTATACAGCCTCTGTCAGGGAAGTCCTACTCACTGACTTCTCGTGGCGGGGGTGTTGTTTACGAAAATGAGAAAACAAAAAGCAAATATCCGGTGTTTTAACCGGGTCCCAAATCAATGGTGCACATGGGCTAGCTCCAGTATCCTGCGGGAACAAATGGCGTATGAACCAACTTTGGTCACCGGCTTCTATGGGACTGCATCTCCTTACGATGCTCCACTGCCTTGTGGATCAGACGTTCAGGTCGAAGGCTCGGTGTGTGGTCCCCTAAGAAAACCACCTATTTCAGTTTGGGCACCCGGGCAGTATCACAGCCCTCACACAAATCAATTGAGATTTGTGTGGCGCATATGTATTTGGTGCCTCCTTATACCAATACCCATGTGTTAAAATAAAATAAATAAATAAAAGGCATAATAACGGCTATTTTTAATGGTAATCGTAGTGGTTGTGTTAATTGTATTCTACCTAAATCTTGATATTATAAATATCATCTGATCAAGTCATCATGAATATTCATGAATGAAGGTATAAAACGAAACTCACTTTTAGTTTTTGTTACAACCGTTTCTATATTTTGATTGAAAATAACGAGAAAAAAGATTAATTCATAGATAAATATGTTAGTTCAAAATGAGACAGAATTATGTATACCACAATCGTCCTAAACGTATATGCTTCTTTGACATAATGGTTTAACCTACTTACTTACTTACTTACGCCTGTTACTCCCAATGGAGCATAGGCTGCCGACCAGCATAATGGTTTAACTTACCTACCCTAATAACTCAATTGATCTGCATTGGCTAGAATACGTATCCTTTCATGTCCTATCATACCAGACAGGTAGATTAGAAAATGATAGGAGGAAAAGTAGAAAATTTAGGCTCGAAAATGAAGTCTTATTGTTGGCTGTATAGGGCTGTTGTAGATGATAGATATATTCTTCAGATAATCAACATCTAAAACGATATTGATTTCTTCCAAAGATATATATATGATTTTGTTTCGTAGGCCTTTATTTATTTGATTTTCCTAACTCTTTTTCTATCAATTTACCAACCATTCATTTAGTCAAATATCTTAATTGCTTTTTTAATTAATTCCCCGAACGACTATAAGTTAGACAGTGAAAATCTCGGGGAGCTGGATGTCTGTTTCATTTTTGTATAAGACTCCTTAACAGTACACACCCACAATACTACAACCGAGAATTAAACGTAGAGTAAATGATATCACATACAAACTCTTAACTTATAAACCACTGAATTGAAATCTGAGAGTCTTAAAGGCTAACGCTAATCAGTGGACTATAGAATAAGATCATCCTCGATTATTTTCGGTCAGTGATGTCATTGTATCATCTTGCTTTTGAGATAGTCAGATATACTTAGTTTAAAATGAAAAATTTTTTTTTTTTACTAACTTTTAGTTTCCACATTAGATAACTTCATTCCAGATTGTCGTCTGATTTCTCAATACCAGAATTAATAATATTTGTAAATGTTTCTGTAGTTAATTCTTTTGCTTGAGAAGTTGGAATTTCTATATTTGCTGTTCCTTGAATACCTTGTTCTGTATTTTGATCTAAAGTCGCATTTACTTGTCTTTTCTGACGGTTTAAGGATTCAACTGGTGTGAATATAACATTAGTACATTTTGTATCGTTTGACAATGATGGATCTCCAAGTTTCAAACTATTTAATATCTGTGAATTTTATACAAAATAGATAACAAATTACTAATTGACATTTTAATCAATCAAAGAATTATTGAATTTTCAGAAAATTATAGGTGACAATAATTCTTGTACATTGATCATATGTACTAATCAGTAATCATTACTACTATAAATATATTATTTATTTATTTATTTATTTGAACACATAAATATTGGTACAACAGGTCACTAGATATATATGCGCCACACAAAAAAATGAGAATGAAAAGAGAAAAAAAAAGAAAGAAGGTAAGGAGTGCAAAAAAAACAAGAACAATAACGACCAGATTAGTGTAAGGTAGGGTAATAATAATAATAATAATAATGGGGGAAACAGAAAGGTGCAACCTGGAGAATTCCTTCAATTAAGGAAGATACAACCACTTTTTATGAAGAAAGTAAAAGAACTTTACAGCAGGATCGCCACTAGCTTCTATTCTGAGGCATGTCTGATAACATCTTTAGCCACTGTGTTGCACCATCTCCAGGACCCCAGCCAGGGAATCGTGAAGGACCAACAGATGCCAGTCCTGTGCAACTTTATTTCATACCACGACACTATGTCATACACTGACCACCTCTCCGCTTTTTCCAACCAGTCCCAGTGTCGGCAACTAATACACGGTGTGAAATTCTCTGGGACGACATTCGTAGAACATGTCTAAGCCACCAAAGTCTGTGTTTCAAGATGGTGACACCAATTGCATTATCGTTTCTGTGCCCGAACACACAATACCGAACCTCTGCATTACCAACATGGTGTTGCTACTGGATGTCAGCAATCCTTCGGAGACAGCGATGATAGAACACAGAGAGTCGTTTAACATCCTCAACTCGGAGAGGCCAGGTTTCACAAGGATAGAGCAAAACTGCTCTTACCGACGCGTTGTAGATCCGACCTTTTACAGCCAGACTAACATCACGAAGGCGCCAAAGATGACCCACATTGGCATGATCCGCTCTGTCTTTCACTATACGTGAATTGATCTCATCACTCACGCCACCACCAGCACTTATGCAGCTACTCAGATACACGAACTTCTCGACTACTTCTATCTGCTCACCATGCACGATGAGTACAGGATTAAAATCTTGCCAGTCTTGTAGAAGTACTTTGCACTTCAAAGGTGCAAAGCACATACCATACCTACGGACATTGATTGCCAACTGATTAAGTGCGGATTGCATGGCTTGGACATTATTGATAAGTATGACGGTATTCTAACATATGATGGAGGGTGAAAATATGATCAATACATCCTCGACCAGAACGAATATTACTATTAAATAATCAATTTGTCTGTGAAATTCGCACACTTTCTTTCAAATCTAGTGTCGATGATATCAGATCATAATTCATCAGACAAGTATGACTCCTTTAAATGAATATGAAATAAACTTATAACTGATGAAACCTCTTAATTGAAGAAAAAAAAAGAATTACTAATTTTGAGTAATGAATTGTAGAGTTTGTTACGTT